>AP027110.1:16410648-16855648 GCA_028142955.1 Pinctada fucata | reverse complement strand
TGTGTCATGTCACATGTGTATTCCTTGTGACAAGACCTTGCTACACATACCATAATTTTTGACCTAGTGACCTTGACCTACATATTTGACCTACTTTTCAAAAAAATTAAGAATGGATATATCTTTTGATTGGTAGGTGATAGGGCTTTGATATTTCACGTGCAATCCTTGTGGCAAGACCTTTCTACACATACCATTATTTTTGACCTTGTGACCTTGACCTAGATATTTGACCTACTTTTGAAAAAAAGATACGATTTGCTATATCTTTTGATTGGTAAGTGATAGAGCTTTGATATTTCACATATGTATTCCTAGTGACAAGACCTTCCTACACATACAATAATTTTTGACCTAGTGACCTTGACCTACATATTTGACCTACTTTTCAAAAAAAATTAAGAATGGATATATCTTTTTATTGGTAAGTGTTAGGACTTTGATATTTCACATGTGCAATCCTTGTGGCAAGACCTTTCTACACATACCATAATTTTTTACCTTGTGACTTTGACCTAGATATTTGACCTACTTTTGAAAAAAAGATAAGATTCGCTATATCTTTTATTGGTAAATGATAGGGCTTTGATATTTCACATGTGTATTCCTTCTGAAAAGACCTTTCTACACAGACCATTTAATTTGGCCTTTTGACCTTGATCTAGATATTTGACCTACTTTTCAAGAAAAGTAATATTGGCTATATCTTTTGATTGGTAGCTGATAGGGCTATGATATTTCACATGTATTTTCCTTGTATCAATGCCATTCTACACATACCATTATTTTTTTTTACCTTGACCTACATATTTGACCTACTTTTCAAAAAAATTAAGAATGGATATATCTTTTTATTGGTAAGTGATAAGGCTTTGGTATTTCACATGTGTATTCCTTGTGACAAGACCTTTCTACACAGACCATAAAATTTGACCTTTTGACCTTGATGTAGATATTTGACCTAGACCTACTTTTCAAGAATTTTGATCCACTTTCTTGAATAATAATCAAACCGCTTCGCAGGCGACACAAATGAGTTAAAGAAGATCCTGAAGATAATCTCAACAGCACTCACAATAGAGCACAAAATTAAACATCGACGGACCCCTAGCAAGCTAGAGGTGGGACCAGGTGTCCGGGAGGAGTAAGCATCCCCTGTTGGCTAGCCGCACCCGCCGTCGATGTTAATGAAGCATGGAAATGAACATATATAAAATTCATGCACTGTCTGACGCTATGTCTATATAGAAAGTGCTATGGCGACAATGTCAGGGAAGTATATTCAAAACACTTACTGTCAAACCCCTCGCGGGGAACTTTTTTACGAGCTCCACACGGCAAAGGGCATAAGTGTGACACAAATGAGTTAAAGAAGATCCTGAAGATAATCTCAACAGCACTCACAATAGAGCACAAAATTAAACATCGACGGACCCCTAGCAAGCTAGAGGTTGGACCAGGTGCCCGGGAGGAGTAAGCTTGGATTGTTATTAATAATTATTATTATTATTATTATTGCTTTATTCTTTCTTAAAAGTACAAATAAAATTGTCAGATGAGCTGTGTATTTAAATCGGGTTCGACATTATATGAATCTGAAAAAAAAATCAGAGGCATTCCGAATGTTTTTATTCATGTTTATATTTTAAAATTCCAGAACCGAGACATATTCCAGAAGCAGGTAAGCATTTTTTTTAAATATTATTTTAGAGGAATTTTGTATATCTATAGTATTGCTAAAAGACTACTGGTCATGGTTGTCCTTGCAATTTTCAAACAACTAAAATTTGAATTAGACACGTCTGAATTTTTTTCTTCCCATCTAGATTCAGTCTCCACTGAGAGTCAACTTGAGAGAACACTAACTGGTAGGCCAAGGATGCAGACATCGGAAGTGCCACTGTCTAGTACAGAATTTAAGAGAGGTAAAATATTTCACATACATGCATGTGTAAGCAAGTGTACTACTTTTATTATTTTTCAAACATTGTGGTGTCCTTGCAATCTTCAAAGTAAAAAAATTATTAGGCACGTTCTGAATATTTTCTTATCCCATCTAGATTCAGTCTACGCTGAGAGCCAACTTGAGAGAACAGTAACTGTTAGACCAAGGATGGAGACATCGAAAGTGTCACTGTCTAGTACAGAATCTAAGAGAGGTAAAATATATCACACATATTTAAAAAAAAAAACAACCAAACATATGTATTTGTTTGTAAATATTCGATACATACATTTGCAAGCAAGTGTACTTTTTCAAACATTGTGGTGTCCTTGCAATCTTCAAACAACTAAAATTTGAATTAGACACATTCTGAATTTCTTTCTTCCCATCTAGATTCAGTCTCCACTGAGAGTCAACTTGAGAGAACACTAACTGTTAGGCCAAGGATGCAGACATCGGAAGTGCCACTGTCTAGTACAGAATCTAAGAGAGGTAAAATATTTCACATGTATTAAAAAAAAAACAAGCAAACAAATACATTGATATTTTGGTTTGTGTATCAGAATATGTATTGATATGTATCACTTCTCTTTCATGGTCTATAAAAGAGTTACTTTAAGTATACAACAAGTGTACAAGAGCAAACTTTTGTTACCATTTGTAAACCAAACCAAAACGGTTTTCTAAATTGCTCTAACAGTTATCAAACCTGAGCCTTTAAACAAGTACATGTTTATTTCAAGGTTTAAAGACCTTAGATTTAGTCAAGGCCCCAGTTGAAGAAGAGGATGTTGATGAAGAAGAAGAAGATTGTACTAAGGGTATATCTGCCTCGTGTATTTATATCATTGTCATTTGTTCACTGAATTTATTATTTTTCTTTTTATTTAAAACAAAATAAATGAAAGAAGTGTGCGTTAATAAATGTAAAAAATAAAAGAAAAAAATGTGAAAAGATGGAAGTTTACAACATGGCTGTTTAAAAAAAAAATCAGATTGTTAAGGAAAACAAATTACCATCAAAGTATGAGCTTCAGGAAATTGTGAAACCTTGTAACAAGTCAGATGATGATTTTGAAGATAGTGATGATTTTTATGATGATGTCAACTTTGATGCAAAATTATATGTTAATAGAAGGTAAATTATAAAAAAAAAATATATCTTTTCAGATTTACATTTTTTTGTAGATTATCTAGTTTGGGCCATCGTTGTTACAGTTTTCTTTAAAGTTTCCGTAATGATCAACATCAGATTATCAATTAAAATCAGAAGTATGAGAATGGATGAAGCGATCAACTCCTCCCCTGCTCCCACCACACCACCACCACCGCCAGATGCTTCCACACCTCCTGCTCCGTCCGCACCTCCTGCTACTGTTACACCCCCAACTGCTGGCGCATCCCCCATTACACCTTCCACTGTGAAACCCCTAATTTCATCCCCTGTTAGTAAGCACACAAGGTTGCAGACCAAAAGCAGAAGAAAATTGGAATTGGAAAGCAAGGTGTAAAGTAGCATCTGTCATTATGCCTAGAATGACCTAGCTAATACTTTTTTTTTCGTTTGGTGAGATGTTGAAGAACTTGAACCTCAATATTTTTTTTCTTATGGTTTTGTGATTCTAATGTAAACATTAGGTTGGTATGATTTTTTCTATCATACTTGAAACTGGTACCTCAACTTGTATACATTCCTATGAAAAAAAATCATTTAGGACCAGTACTTATTTGTAAACATTGTTCACATCTTACACGTTCTTTTTTCCAATTTTTTTTATGTTGTATAATTGAGTGAGATTTTATAATTATATTACATACATGTACCTATACCTCTATTTTTTTTTTCTTTAATTGGAAATTCCTATAATTATTTTGTGATTTTTGCGAAAACATTTTGTGATTTTTTTATGATATACAAATTGTATATATATACTTGAAACTGGTACCTCAACTTGTATACATTCCTTAAAAATTTTTTTTTTTTGCTTTTAGGACCAGTACTTATTTGTAAACATTGTTTACATCTGACAGGGTTTTTTTCATTTTGTTTATGTTGTATAATTGAGTGAGATTTTGTAATTGCATTACATACATGTACCTATAGCTCAATTATTTTTTTCTTTAATTGGAAATTTCAAATTATTTTGGGATTTTTGCGAAAAAATTAGGTTGGAACATTTTTGTGATTTTTTTCTTTTATGATATACAAATTGTATGTATATACTTGAAACTGGTACCTCAATTTGTATACATTCCTAAAAAAAAAATAATTTAAACAAATTTGCTTTTAGGGTCAGTACTTATTTGTAAACATTGTCTACATCTGACATGGGTTTTTTCAATTTTTTTATGTTTTATAATTGCATTACATACATGTATCTATACCTCAATTATTTTTTTCCTTCAATTGGAAATTCCTAGTTATTTTCTAATTTTGGTATATTTTGTGATTTTTTTTTTTTTTCAATCATCGCATTGTGACTTTTATGATATACAAATTGTACCCCAAATTGTGTACATTCCTAAAATATGTTGCTTTTGCAAAACCTTTTGTATAATTGAATAAGTTTTAATAATTACATTGTGTTCAGAAAATCCTTACTGTTTTGTGATTTTTACATAAACACTAGGTTGGTGCAATTTGTGATTTTTCTATTATACATGATGATTTTTATGACATCAAAATAATTCTTTTAACACCTGACAAGGGTAGTCTTGTTAATCAAAATCTCATGTTGCCTGATATGTTTTTTAAAGAACAAAATACTTTTATCAGGTTATCATTTTACACAGAGATGTATCTACAATTTTGTAATCACTGTAATTCATATGATGAATGATTTTTGTTTATTGTCAGAGGTAACTGTGAGAAACTACATTCTAGTCCAGAAAGACTTTTTTTGTTTGAGCAATGTTGATTAAATGTTGTTTGAAAAAAACACTAGCTTTTCTTATTTCTTATTTGAAAAATTAAGAAATTTACTGCAGGTGTGAAAGAAAGAATATTTAGATGTTATGCTAAACATTTATTTTAATGAGGTGTTGTTTTCTAAATTAAAGATATGGCTGATAGTCTCCTAAAAGAAATTCTGGACTCGCTGCATGATGTGGACACCATCAATCTCTTCGCTGCTGCCAACGGTCTAACAGGAGACGCTGAGGTCGAGAATAGATTAAGGGAAGTAAAATGGAATCATCACATTGACAATTTATGGGAAGAGCTCCTCCTGGATCTGGAGTCTCCTCCCAAGAGACCGAGGCAATCAGATGAAGATGATCAACCATGTACTAGCTTTCAGGTTGGGGGTGGGGATGAAATCGAAGAAAAACCTTACTTCATTTGGAAAAAGGATACCCGAACCTTTAAAAAGAACTTGGCCCGTGACACGAATTTTAAGGTAAAATTTAACGACCAATGGCGAGGGGAAAATTGGTCGACATTTACCAAAAACTGCATGACATGTTCGATGATGTGTTGTCACAGGCCAGAGGGCATGATGCCGATTTGGGTCGAGTGGTACTCAGTCATCCAAATTTGAACAACCCTATCGTCGTCCCACTGCAGCCATGGCAAAACCTCAATGCCGATACAGTGATGTCCGAGATAACAAAAGTATTAAACTCCAACGAAACAATACCTGTTGACGAACATTTACTCGTCACTGTAGGATCCATCGATTTACCAAAAGGTGGGGGTTGGAGTGGGAATAAATTACCCGTTACGTCCCTCTTTGGATCCAGCAATTCGCTGGTTCGAAAGAAATCGATCTTGAATGTTGAAAATGACAACAATCTATGTCTACCCATTTCTATAGGCATATGCTTCATGAAGACATGCAAGAAAGTTGACGCCGCAACGTGGTCACGGTTAATCGGAAATGACCTTTGGACGACATTGGATCACGTGATTCACCACAAAACCGTTCCCAAATGGTATTACGACGTGATTCACCACAAAACCGTTCCCAAATGGTATTACGGTAATATGCTTAAGAAATCGCGCAAAAAATGTCAAACGTCCATGGCACTAGAGCTCTGTAGCAGAGCAGGTGTTCCGATCAACAGATATCTGGGATTAAATGACATTGAACCTTTCGAAAATTTGTTGAATGTGAGCATCAACGTGGTGTCATCTCGAGTCGGCAACAAATTTATCAGAGTCGTCGAGGATACTGATCGAAGTCGATTATATTTGTACCATGTGGAAACAGAAAATGAGAAACATTGGCACGGTATTGGTAGTATACAGGGCTTTTTCAACGGGTCTTATTTTTGCCATACTTGTTTGAAAGCTTATAAAGACAAATATAAACACACGTGTTCAACATCCTGTGATGTGTGTTTACACGATGTTTGCCCAAAGACAGAAAATCAAGTAGGATGTAGAATTTGCGGTCGTGTGTTTCGTTCACTTGCCTGTTTTGAAAGACACAAAGTCGGTAAAACGCTTCACAATAATGAAACCATTCCTCCTGCCTGTGATTTATGGCATCAGTGTAAGAAATGTCGCGTCAAACTGTCAGTAGCTCATCGTGATCCCAAGTTACACGTCTGTGGCGAATGGCAATGCCGTAGCTGTTCCGAATACCACTGTTATCAGATGTCCACCAATTCTGATCCAGGGGAGCGAAAGAAAAAAAAAATCGTTTTCTATGATTTCGAAACGCGCCAAGATGATATTTTTCAATGCGAACAGGGTTACACTCCTGCTCGCATTAGATGCCGTGAATGTGTGAGAAACGACCAACCGTGTGTAAATTGTAGGCTCTGCCAGCATTGTGAGGACCCGTCTTGTGGGCTACAGCAACATAAAGTTAACTTTGCGTTCCTGCAGACGTCCTGCCACGCCTGTGAAAAAGAAGAATTAAACAAAGATTCAACATGCGTCAAGTGTGGTGTGCGTTGTCACAAGTGTGCTAAAATGAAAAAATCAAAGTTTGTCGGTCCCCCCTGTCCAGATACTTGTGGTTATCGGGAGCTCATCTTTCGCGGCGAAAAGACTGCAGAAGAGTTTTGTGCCTATGTGTGTCAACCACACATGAAGAACACCATTTTAATTGCCCACAATGCTAAAAGCTTTGACTTATATCCGATTTTAGAAGTTCTTATTGATAGACATTCGATTCGACCAGATAAAATCATTTACAATGGGTCAAAAGTAATGTATATGCACATCGCCAACAATTTAAATCTCACGTTTTTGGATTCGTTAAATTTCCTTCCCATGAAATTGGCAAAGATCCCAGACGCATTTGGCTTAGAGGAACTCAGCAAGGGATTCTTTCCTCATTTTTTCAATACAAAAGAAAATCAGATGTACGTGGGTCCCTACCCTGCTCTACAATTCTACGGATACGATTTCATGTCGTCAGGGGAAAGAAAAAGGTTAGCTATGTGGCATGCAAGCAACAGTTCCGAAGTTTTTAACTTTCAAGAAGAAATGTTAAAGTACTGTCGCTCCGACGTTGATATATTGAGAAGGGGTTGTATAGCCTTTCGAAATACCGTCATTCAAGCCACGACAAGAGAAAGTTCAAGTGTTCAACCCGATGGCACGATTTCAAAGACCACCATCGAGGGTGTGGACCCCTTTGCCTATGTAACGATCGCAAGTGTGTGCATGGGTATTTACAAAACTTTATTTCTCAAGCACAATGTTGAAGTTGAAATTACGAGAGACTTGACGTCCACTTGGCAGGCGTTGAACGACTGTGAGGGGGTGACGGGTGTATGGCTCGATGGAAAATGGAGTGCTCTCAGTGACCTGAAAAAAGAAGACAACACGGAAGTGGGGAAACAACGTTTGAAAAGCCCCATAGCTGTCGTACCGTCTCGGGGATACGTCAGCAAGGATCATTACAGTAAAGTATCCATTCAATGGTTAGAATGGTTGATGTACCGACGTCGACAATATGGAACACCACGGCATATTCGCCATGCTCTCAATGGGGGAGAGCATCACGTTCCAGGCACCAATTATCGATGCGATGGTTTTGTCGAGAATCCCGAGGGGAAAGGCACCATCTACGAATTTTATGGTAAGAGATTGTTATAAAATTTACTGTCGAATTTGCCCCTCCCCTTTCCCTAACTGAGGGGAGGGAGGCCGCGACAGTGACAAATCCTGTGTGAAAATATGACTATTTTTTATTTTTTAATCAAGGTTGTGTGTACCACGGATGTCCGAAGTGCTTCCAGCAGGATCGATCAAATGTCAAACATTCAGCCACAAACCAGACATTAGACAAACTGTACAAAATGACGAAAAAGCGAGAACGAGAACTCAAAGAGCTAGGATACAATCTGATCGTCGTATGGGAGCACCAGTTTCGATATCAATTGCATAATAATACCGAATTGCAGCAATTCGTTTCCACAGTGGATTTAGAAGACAGACTTGACCCCCGTGACAGTTTCTTTGGTGGTCGGACCAATGCCGTAAAACTTCATTATGAGGCGAAAGAAAACGAGAAAATCCAGTATTACGACTTCAAAAGTCTCTATCCATGGACTAATAAATATTGTCGTTATCCCGTGGGTCATCCGACCATTATTACGAATGATTTTCAGGACATATCAAATTATTTTGGACTCGCTAAAATCAAAGTCCTGCCGCCCAGAAAGCTGTATCACCCCGTGCTTCCATATCGTTCCCAAGGAAAACTTAAGTTTCCATTGTGTCGAACCTGTGTTGATGCTGAAAATCAGCACGCCTGTACTTGTTCTATTGAGAAAAGGGTCATTACGGGAACGTGGTGTACTCCTGAAATCCAAATGGCAGTAAGAAAAGGGTACACAATTTTGAAAATATACGAGGTGTATCATTTTGAGCAGTCGTCTCAGTATGACCCTACCTCGGGAGAGGGGGGTTTGTTTGCAAATTACGTAAACACGTTCCTTAAGATAAAACAGGAAGCCTCCGGATTCCCATCCGAGTGCGACAGTGAAGTGTGTAAACGAGAATACATTCGACAATATAAAGAAAACGAGGGTATAGATTTAGAATATGATAGAATTCAGAAAAATCCAGGTTTGCGCTGTTTAGCTAAACTCTGTCTCAACAGTTTTGGGGGGAAATTCGGTCAGAGGCTCAACATGAAACAGTCCAAGTTCTTTCACGAATCTGAATTTGACAAGTTTTTTCAGCTTCTCTCAGATCCTACAAAAGTCCCTCATAATTTTCACATTATATCCAGAGACACCCTCCATTTCGAATGGTGTAACCATCACTTGTTCATGCCTTCAGATTGCAAAACAAATATATTTTTAGCAAGTTTCACTACTGCACATGCGCGTTTGCGCTTATTTAGTGTATTGGATCGATTGGGGGAGAACGTGCTATACTTTGATACAGACAGTATCATTTTCAAAACTCTCAAGTCTGACGACTTACATTATCTACCTATTGGCAATTATTTAGGGGAACTGACGAACGAAATCACACCAGAAGATGGTCACATTGTAGAATTTGTGTCGGGAGGCCCAAAAAATTATGCATGTCGTACACTCTCGGGTAGGGAAGAATGTAAAGTACGGGGTTTTACGTTAAACTGGGCAAATTCCAAAGTCATCAATTTTAAAGCCATTAAGTCCGTAATTTGTACAGCACAGGATAAGCGGATTGAAACTATCAACCCTTGTAAAATATCCAGGGACAGTCGAAAAAGGAAATTGTTAAATCGAAGAGAAATCAAGCAATATCAAATGGTATACAATAAACGGAGAATTCTTCCCAACCTTGATACACTGCTATTTGGATATTGTTGAAAACCATGTTAGTAAAGACTATGAACATTATTATTATTATTTATCTTACTTTATTATCTGTACTAAAGAATTAATTACATGTATGTATTATTTATTCTTTTTTAGCTCACCTGAGCCAAAGGCTCTAGTGAGCTATTGTCATAGCGATCTGTCCGGCGTCCGTCGTCCGGCGTCTGTCGTGTGTCGTGTGTCTGTCGTAAACTTTTCACATTTTCGACTTCTTCTCAAGAATGGCTAAAGGGATTTTGATGAAACTTGGTAGGTATAAAGTACTAATGATCCCCTACAAGTGTTGTTGTTTTTCGTCCGGATCCCTCAACAGGTGGCGCCACCACAGGCAAAAGTAGGTCACGGGGGGTACCCTCCTTTGACAAACTTCTTCTTCAGAACGGAAGCACGTATCGACAAACCGAAAGCATCAGGATGCTCTACAGAGATGTCTTAAGAAGTGTTGTTATTTTTGGTTCAACTCCGAAGTCAAATTTTTGACGCGTTTTTGACGTCTCTTCGGACTTAGTCAGAAATGCAAATTTTTGCACTATTTCTTTAAATAACTCAAAAAGTGTATGATTTTACACACTCATTTACTGCATATTTATCATATCTAACTTACTTAATGCTTTGATATGTATTTTTTGCTTAAATTTTATTTTCTTGATTTTTTATGAATTTTTTTCTTATGTAAAAAGGAAGGGGGGGGGGTTGATTTTCATACATTTTCTGCTTCTTTTCTATAACCACTCTTCAGATTATCATGACATGTTGTAGGTATGAGGTACTCATGCATGGTACCCTTCAAGTGAAAGAATTTTGTCAAGATATCCACTTTTGGATTTTAAGGAATATTTTTTAAGATTGTACATAGGTATAATGTATGTTTTCCATGCCCAATGGACCATTGGGGAGTGGCTCCAAACCCCAGCGGGACCCCAACAAATTTGTATCTATGGTAAACAAAGTCGCCATATATCTTGTGTTACAGATTTGATTGGTTCCTCCACGCCCATTTAATAGTCACGTAGTCACGGTGGGTAATCTCGCAACGCACAACACTAGGTTTATATAAAATTTCGTGTATTACAAATTATTTTTCACTAAAAGGGGAATGTGATACAGTGTAAGGATGCCTTAGATACGAGTTTGATTGAAAGTAAGAGAGGTTATATCCTTTTATAAAGCCGAAAAAACCATCGGCATGATTGGTGTAGATGGAAGCGAAAGTAGAACGCTGATCGTGTTTGTGCGTTATAAAAAGCTGATATCCACCTTATTTTGGATGCAGCTCATAGTTGGGGCGTTATTACACTGCATCACATTTCCCTTTTTGTAACAAATTATCTATTTTGCGAAAAAAATATAGAAAAATAAATTGTTCTGCGTTGCGAGATTACCCACCGTGTTAGTACTGTACACGTGATACATTTCAGGAGATTAATAGATTCTATCATGCAAACGAAATAGTACGTCTGGTATTTGAATAGATTTTTATTTAATGTGCATATACTGGGAACACTTTCATACTTGTTATCATTCATGTACTTGGAACACTCATTTATAAACTTAGCTCGAATTTCCTTTGTCTTAGACTCTCTTAGATGAAGTATAATGAACGATTTCTTGAAGAAACATCTAATGAGTAAATTCTCTTCCTGAGGATTTAGAGAATGTATAGGACATTTGATATATCTGAAATTCTTGAAAAAAAAATAATTCAGTTCAGAGTTCTTGCAATATTTCAATGAAATGTTGGACCACAGGAAGCATGCAGTCCTATCACTAGGCGAAACATAGTTAACAGTATTGAATAACGATTTCGTATGTCTGCTAGTTGTACATGTAGCTTTACAATATCGTGGGCCTATTAATTTGTTTCCCTAAAAGCAGCATACACCAGAATATTAAGTTTATTTCATTGTTTTATTCTTTTTGTCTGTTTTTTTTTTTATCACCTGCTGCACATTAATGTGGAATTTTACAAAATGATTTTTTTGATGTTGAATAATTGAACTATACACTAGCTGGGCATATGACTTTGGATCACATTATCCGTCTTTTCAAATCAGTAAAAAAAGATAATGTTTTGAAATGTGACTATTTCTTCTTGTTTGTACTTTTAAGGGCTGTAAAAAAAGATCTTGTCTGCATCCGGCAAAAATCTTTTTAGAAAGAATGTGGGCTCAAATCGTGATACTGGCACTATTAATTTTACGTCTTATTCAATGTCAGTATGTCAATTAGAGCATGCATGGGTATCAGGTGAGCGTTGTGCCCTCCTGGGGCTCTTGTTTAATTATACACAATAAACGTTCTTTAAACAAAAAATATTTCATTTTTTGGAGGGTTCCATTCAACAATCAGAATGAAAGCCATGGAATGTGTTTCTTGCGACGTTTCATGGACACACCAGAAGGTTTTCCTATTGTTTTCGTTTTACTGACGTAGCCACTGCCTTTCTGTGAGGTGTCGTCGATCGATTCACTCCTTGTTGTATCGGTCAGGGTGTTTTCAGGTATCTGTTGTCTCTGATCGTCATTCACAGTGTCTGGCTTAATTGGTTCCTCGTTCTTCCCGATTTTTTTAAGAAGATGCTCGTATTTTAACTTAGGTAGTAGTATCATTTCTCTTGCCATTTTGGTCTAAATGATGAACGATAGGTTTCAGCAACAGGGGCAGTAATGGTAGATGTTTCAACAAAATGCCACGCTTTTGCTTCGAGGCGACTTCTCTTGATCCCAATGATCGAATGTTCGAATGGTAAGGTTTCAGTTGATTTATATACTTCTTACTCAGGGGATAAGTCCCTGTGTATATATTCAGGGCTATTTCACTGGTGACATCGTATTGTTCATTAGTCAAAGATTTGATAATCATTCTCTGTTGAGTAGTGTTTGCACTTAGCATAAAAGAGAGAAATGCTCTCTGCTTCCGTATTCTTCGATTCATAGTGGTATTCTGAATGAATTACCGCGAATAATATGTATTTATAGGGGTTGGTAAATAACCATGTCCTCTCCTGGCAAGATGTTAGATCTCAACTGATAGTCTTTAATTTGTGTAGGTTCTAGACAAACGTGCAAATAACCAAAATTTGGACGTGTGGCTGCTTCGTATGCTGCTTTGAAATATGATCATTGCCAGGTAATATTTGTGATCCGAAGGTGATGACCTGGCGAGAATCACGGTAATTCCTGAATAAAATCACATTTAGACAGTTTAGGGATATCGTCCTGGCATATTTACCAGGCGGGTACAAGTTTTGAGAGAGCATCACGGTGGTAACGTTACGGTGATGGGAAGTGACCGTAAATAAATGTACACAATCTTGAGATTGTTCAACTTGTAGCATAAGATCGTCTAATACCACTATCGTGTGGTTTACTCCCTCTGTATATCGCTCAATATCTTCCTTTGAGGGTAATCCTTGATGAAGAATGAGTCGCGGTATGTCAGTCATCATTTCGTCAAACATGGGTTGATATTCAGAATAGGCATAGATGATTTTATCGACAGGAGTGGAAAACATGCCATCTGCATTTTGCAGAAGTCGTTTAGTGAAATGGGTCTTTCCGCTTTGCGTACTACCACAAATCAAAATTGTGGTGGGTGCTGAAAATGGTAGTAAGGATTTTGTTTTCCACCATTCGCTCTGTGTTGCCATGTTTCCCTTTCCTCCACTGATTATCTAATGATTTGACATGTAATACTGAACACATTTTTATAAGAAAGTCACCAATGTCATATATCATGTTTATTGATACAAAAATTCATGTATGAAACTACGTACAAAGTCATCATTAAGATGAATGTTACTAGAAAATAAACTATAAACATGTGATAAAGACATTTTAAAACACAATCTAGATATTAAAAATACAAGTACATAAAGCCCACACAAATCTGAATAGGAAGGTTGAAGTCGTTTTTATTTAAAGTTACAGAATTCACTATTCTTGTAAATAAAGTTTTCAATCTCTGGATAGTTCCCAGGTGGTTTCCCTAAACTGTCGAAAAAGTCGGCCTCCGAGGAACTGTGTATGATTACAGCGATCCAATGTTCTCCAGGAAATGGCAAAGGTTGCGTATTGATGATGAAGGCACTTGGGTAATGCGTCATGACTTCCGGTAAAGTATTGCTGGCATATACTCCTTTTACAAATCGTTTAAGGACAGGTTCATTGTGCACAAAATCGAGGAGCTGTTTTGAATTCATGGTTGAATGTAATTGATGTCCCGGAACTTGTTCACTTCTAGTAGAGAGGAAAAGGTGGCAAACACCAAAACGTTGGCAGCTTTTGCTGTTGCTTGTTTGAACTTTAGCTCGAGTCTGGTGTTTCCTCGACGAATTAAGTTTAAATATTCTTCACCAAAACCACAGGGATCTATGGTAAAAACAGAGAATACCCACTTCCAAAGTTGTTGCGAGTAATTATGAGACCGGGGTCTTGATTCCATTTTCCAGAGGCCTCAAACAGTCGAGCATATGCTGACGAATAATGTCCCGCCGTAAAATCAGTTTTTAAGGGCCTGCCTGGGACGCTTTCTCCGTTCACGTATATCCCTACATCTGTTAAATTAAAATGTTCGAAATAAACGGATTGCTTGTGTAGTCTCCATTCACAGCCTTCTGATCAACCAACCCTATAACGATACGATCGGGTATCGCCTGCGGGAAAATGTTGTCCCAGTAAAATTCTGTAGACCCTTTGGGGATGGTGTTAATTTTCAATTCATTTCTGGAGATGGCGTACTTCACCGGATTAGATTCTATCTGTTTGCTGTGGTTCAACAGAACACCTGGATCGACTCGTACTTTGGCCACTTTGTACACGACATCTAGTAATTCTAGTTTAAAAGCGGGGGAGCTTTCTTCAGACATCACGAGAAACGGTGCACTGGATCTAAAGAGCTTGATGTAGATATCCACACCATTGATCAGGTATTTATCGATGTCAAAAATATCCTCCATTAGGTTACCCTCCATTTCAAATACTTTACTTTGTTGTGTATAGCCATAGCGCAAGATTAGGCCAGCATTACCGCCATTGTAGGCGTTAGAGTCACCTAAATTTCCTTCGTCCTTGAAAAACAACTGGGACTGCTTCTGGGAAGATAGTTCTTCTTTTCCGCCAAACAAGACTGTTTTCAGATAAGCTTTCCAAGGATAATTGTTTGTGTTAAAGGAAACCAACTTGTTGTTTAAGTAGACATCCATTTGAGAAAACATGCTTTGTAAGGGTAAATTAACGATCCCAGTCTTTTCATTGGATGCTAACGCGCTACCATCGGCTTTCAAAATTTTGGCTTTTACATATAATCGACTTCTCTTTAAATCGATGTATTCAGCTCCCGATCCTGACACGACTATTTCTATGGGAGTGTCTGATACTCCAATACTGGAAATCGGTCTGGCTTCCGTAAAGTACACCTTCTCCACTGCTACTTGGTTAGTCGGGGAAGCAAAAAGAGACAATTCCATGGGTTGCGCTATGTCTTTATCTTCATTGCTTAAGAATGCCATCTTTACTGTTTGAAGACGTTTTTGTAACTGTCAATTTTAAAAGTTTTATGTTGTTTTTTCTGAGACTTTTTCCCACCGGATATCTTTCGTTTCTTTGATCTGTTTGTATTCCTTTTCGTTGCAAAAGATTTCTTTGAGGTAGACATTTTTTCTTTAGAACATTATTTTTCTTCCTCTTCTTCTGTGATGTTGACGTCTTCAACTTTTTTGTAGGAATGACTGAGGACTGCTTCCTGGGTCTTTTTATACCCTTGTTGACTTTGACAAAAGGTACACCCTCTTTCACATCTTTTAGATGTTCTGCCCTAGCCCTTTCTTCCACGGCAGCCACAGGTGTCACTTGAGGAATGAGGTTAACAGTTTCTAACTGCGAATGGGGCCTAATGGGTATGACGTAAGATTTTCGGCTTCTCATCCCTCTTCCTATTTGTTTCGGTTTATATTTGTAGGGATTAAATTTTTTCTCGGCCATATTTTTGTAAAAGGCTTCCGAAATTTTGGGGTCACTGATATACGTCTGACCATTCATCATAAAACGTAGGGAAACTTCTTAAAGTGAAGTGTAATGCTCACCGGTCCGTCCAAGAATGACACTAAGTTGCCTGCTCTATCCGTTATATATATACAGATCTGTTGTAATTGACCGACCTTCACTGGGACGTAATAGGGTAATTTGTAGATGGTGTTGGTTTCCGGCTTCTCTCCAAGATATACTCTACGTAGGAGAGGCATGTCCTTGCCACCCACAAATGTTTCTTCACATAGGAGTTAAAGAAGGTCCTGACGATAATCTCAACAGCACTCACAATAAGCATCGACGGACCCCTAGCAAGCTAGAGGTGGGACCAGGTGCCCGGGAGGAGTAAGCATCCCCTGTTGGCTAGCCGCACCCGCCGTCGATGTTTAAGCACAAAAATGAAAACAATATCTAAAATTCATGCACTCTCTGACGTTATGTCTATATAGAAAGTGCTATGGCGACAATGTCAGGGAAATATATTCAAAACACTTACTGTCAAACCCCTCGCGGGGAACTTTTTTTACGAGCTCCACACGGCAAAGGGCATAAGTGTGACACAAATGAGTTAAAGAAGGTCCTGACGATAATCTCAACAGCACTCACAATAGAGCACAAAATTAAGCATCGACGGACCCCTAGGTCACAGCATATGAACACCTCTCGAGATTTCTTGTTCGAATTCCAGCTCTCTGTTGTAAATTCCGCTAGAGCGACCGTCCAATATCCATCTAACTGCACTTGTTTATTCAACTGTATTCGAAAACAATTCGGTTTATTGTCAAAATATTCCGAACTGTCAGTAGAGCTTAACACCATTCGAAGACTCATCTTGACTGATGATGATTCGTTGAAGACATCTGTATTTATTTGTTTTTTTCCAGAGAACTTTCAAGAATCCAAGAATTAAATTTACTAGGCCATCCTTCCCATTTGACGAACACCTCCTTTGCTTTACCGCGTTTTCTCTTCCTCAACACCTTTTCGACTCGATATAGGATATCTCCCGACTTCACTACTTTCTGAAGTTCCGATTCATAAAAAGTACCCTCAATGGGATCATCGGCTAAATCTTTCATTTTGTATCGTTTAGAAACTTTGAAATACTCTTCAGTCCATTTTTGCTGGTAATCTCTTTGGAAAGAATGTTTCAGCATTGAAATACGTACGTTATCTCCTATTTTGTACTTAAAAATTCTTTTAATCCTTTTTGTACCCAATTGATTCCTTTGGTTTTTCCAACTTGGTTGTATTCCGGTTAGGGCTCTTTTTCTTAGTGCTCAAATAAGTAAGAAGTCTTATCTCATCTACATTTTTTTTTTGTTGACAGTTGCGGGTGCATGCTCACCCAGAGATCTGTGGGGTCTTTGGTTATAACTAGTGACTAAATCTTGCAAAACATCGATATAACGATATGTTCTGTTCTTGATAAAGTAACGATACATTAGATTTTTCATGGTACGGATAACTCTTTCAGCATAATTTGCCTTGGTTTCGTTCTGGGTGTATATGGTATGAACGCCTTCTTTTTTCAAAAACGATTTTACCCCACGATTTTTGAATTCACTTCCTTTATCTGTTCTGAGAGTATTCGGTTTTCGTCCTGTTTGGAAAACATATTTTAAGGCATCCGTGATATTTCCATGTTGCTTATTTTTCAATGGCACTATGAACAAAAAGCGACTGAATATATCTAACAAAAATTTGCAAACATCGTTCTGAGAAGAAATATTTGTGACATCGGCTAAATCACCATCCCACATAGAATCAATGGTGTTCACTACGACCTTTGAGCGGGGAAATGAACGACGAATAGGTTTCATCAAACTGTAAGGATCTTCGTTGTTCAAAAATTGTCTGATCCTTATCCTTCCTATTTTGTATTTTCCATCTTGTTTTACGGCTTGATAAAGTTTTTCTGGACCTCCAAATGCTCCTGGATTTCCAGGAGTGTAGTAGAGTTTTCTCAAATAATCTGTATACTTTGACATCCTGTACCTGACTGATCATTTTTTCTTCTTATTGTTGTATTATGTACCAAATCATAAAACATTTTAATGTATATTCTTTTTTATTATTATGAATATCATGATGCAGTTATACATATGTACATATAATAGTATTTGATACCACATGAGCAATACAATTTAATCATATGTACATATAATATTATTTTATACCACATGAGCAATACAATTTAATCAAGAACACTGTCATTCATTGTCACTTTCAATTGTCGGCGTGTCTTGTGAGTCACCGACATAACATTCCATGGACACATCTATCTTAGGTTCGTAACCAAATGGAGTACATTCTGGGCAATTCAACATCCCAAGCTGATTTTGATGGGACTCTGTGAATGCACAAAGTTCGGTGTCATTTAATTCTGGAACACACTGTTGAACTTCCTCAAGGGTCTGTGGTAATCTGTTCAATTTGTATTTGTTCAGGGTCACGCCTTTTCTAGTTGGAAGCGGTTCAGTGGCATCATCGGGCTTCCAAAAGTGTCTAATATCTACTGTACCATATCCGGGAGTAATCGAGACGTACACTCCCCCTCCTATATGACATTTCATTTCTTCGTCTGGTCTGTTGTGCAGATGATTTTGGATATCTGGAAGAATGGATTCAAACCTCAACCATCTGGATAACGGAAATGTTACTCCCTTCTTTGTGGGTATCAGACCATTGTTGGCTGCTGTAAACTGACGGATGTGTATATTGATCCTGTCCTTGAAAGACACGGCTGTGAGGAAAAGTTCACCATCCAAATTGATTCTGCATCGCTCATCTTGAGATATTTGTCGTGCTACAGGATCACTCTTTGGTTTGCTTTCAGCATACTGGGTTTTGGCCATGTTTACAGCTAAGGATCGAGCCATGGCCAACTTCTTATCGTACTCGGACACGGTATCTTCGCTGTCAGTGAGAAGCATGGATAACTCTGTTTGGCCGGCTTTCATCAGCGCCATTCGGAGACCTCTGAAGGCTTTTGGTCCTCTCCGGAGAACGAGGCTGAGTAGTTTTCTATTTTGATCGTAATTGGTCTTCTCAGTCTCAATCTGTTGCTTCATTTCGTCTGTGATAATGTTAGAGTCATAAAGATGTCTGGCAACTGCAGAGGTCCTTATTTTCTTTACCAGGGTCGAATAGTTCTTTTTTATAACATCTTGATGTCTTTGCTCCATGTCTGTTGAAACGATGTTATGCCTGGTAAGATCGGCTTAAATCTGATGAAAAATGTTTATAATCACTACGTTTTATAGCAAATTATCACGTGGGTTGGTTGACCGTAGACGGCCCTAGGAGTGGTGCCCTCAGAGGAGGTGCCCGCAGACGGCCCTAAGAGGGGGTGCCCGTAAAGTGCCCTCAGACGGACCTCATGACGTCATTGACCCTTACAAAAAAAAAACACACCAAACATTCCACAACCCTTTCTTCTGGGTTATTTTAAAAAAAACTTTATAACTGATTTTGTGCTTTCAAAATAGATTCATCCATATGATCTACAGATGTTTTCAGGTATTGCCACTGTTTTTTAGTTAGGGTAATACCTTCGTCACTCGGTTTTCCGGAATGAAACCGTCTTATGGCAATCTGCATGGTTTCGTTGTCACATATCATAGCGTATACGTCGTTGGAAAGCGGGTACCGATCCATGTAAGAACAAGTTTTATGCATATCTTTTTCACTGATAACGGTGCACAGAGAAATGATAAGTCCAATCGCCATAAAACTTGGTATCACGATTCCAATATTCTTTTTCAATTTCTCTTTTAACATATCTTTAGCACTATCACTTTTTAGAATTCCATCACAACCATTTGCTCAGCCATCTTAAGTAAAAATGGTTTTGCTCAACCTTTGCATGCCGATTTTATATAGAGAATTCGTATGACGTCATTTTTTTTTTTACTTTATAGGGTCTTGGAAATTATCTCACAACTTTCCGTTTTACTAACATTTGACATTGTTCAAATCCTCAACTGTCCCTGATGTTCCAGATTGACCTCAGACATTTTTATGTCGTTTAATTTTAAACGTAGGATTGTTGATAATAATGTTTCGGCGTGTTCAATTTTCCTTTTAAAATGTGCTCTATCTATAGCATACTGCATCCATATTCCTTTCCGTTCTTCAAGTGGTATTGATATAATTTGTACATGATTGTCAAATTGAACTTTCTTCTGCATTTTGTTCATATCAAACATTCTATGTTACATATCTGATTACAAACAGTATTTTTTAGGCATAATCCGACGTTTCAATAGGTATTCCTTTGTCCCCCAGCAATCTGCGACATCATATCCTTCTCTCATTTTCTGCTTAAAGTCAGTAATACAATCTTCTTTTTTATCAAACCATTTGCTCTCTAAAAGCGTCCATTTTTTTTCATCTCTTCTGATACAATTCCACGCTAAAACTTTCCACTTGTACTGTGTGTTGCTATCACCCATGTTTAAAAATAAGATGTTTACGTATTGTTAAATCTTATATATATAGAGAGAGAGAAAGAGAGAGAGAGTGGGTGCCCTCAGACAACCTTGGAGTGGTGCCCTCATACGGCCCTCAGAGTGGGTGCCCTCAGACGGCCCTAAACAAAGTGCCCTCAGACGACCCTCAGAGGGGGGTGCCCTCAGACGGCCCTCAGAGTAGGGTTCCCTCAGACGGCCCTCAGAGGGGGTGCCCTCAGAAGGGGGTGCCTGGAAAGTGCCCCCAGACTACCCCCCTTACTACTATGATTATTTTCTTAATTTGGTTTGAAAAAGCAGTGGTCGGGTATATATATATATATATATATATATTTAGATATTTCAGAAACTTACTTCTTACTTACCATCGAGAGGGGGGGGGGGGGTCACTCGTGTAGTTGACGGCGCACATCCCAATAAATTGGGTTTTTTTTTAACTTTTAAATGAACTCTGCTTCATTAAAAGAACTGATGTTGTAAATATAAACATGAAATAAGACTTCAAGCCTATCTATCATCAATTAGATTCAATTTTTCATTGTCACTCTAAAACTTTTAAAGTCGTTTATTATCGGCCTGTTTCTCTTACCTCAGTCAAGTTATAAACTGTATATTAACAAACGAACGTAATTATGACAAAATGAATGCAACATATATTTCTTTTCCATATTGAAAACGATACGTACATGTATATGATACGTATATGTCCACTAGATACGGCGCGGGAAAATACTCGTGCAAAGTGTGACATATATATATATATATATGATGGTTAGACGACATGTTTACAGAGCGTAGCCATCCATGCGAGTGTTCGATTAACAAAAGATTACTGAAGCGCATCTCAGTATTATCTCCTGATTCGTAGTCAATCAAAACAGTCTTTGATCGACAAATTTTATTTAAAAAAAAAAAAGAGAGGACAATCTCTATACACAAGAACGAAAATCAAAATTTATCTATTATTTGACATTAAATCTATCAATCTGATATTTTTGAGGAAGGCTTGAATTTACCTTATATATAATTTTGCTCTAAATACTGATGAAAAAATGCCAACAGTCTGACAGATCTATATCGTTATTTACTGAATTCCTCTAAACATGCATTTCTGACTCCACAGAATTTTTATTTCCTTATATTCAGTAAAAACATTTGATTTTGAAGAAGCAGGAAAGAAGATTACAGGCAGGAAGTTTGCAAAAAAAAGGAGAAAAAAAAGTTTCGGCGCTAATAAGAGTAACGAAAATAAATCCGAACCAGAATATAAGAATATAAACAGCTCCGGTCAAAATGATAAGAAAATAATAAAAACAAAACAAACAAACAGCAACCCCCCCCCCCCCAAAAAAAAAAAACCCAAAAAAAAAAAAAAAAACCCCAAAAACAAACTAACAAAACAAACCGGCTTTAAAATGATCAAACATTTCAGGCTAGTAAAAATGGAGTTTCATTGGGGTACGAACACTTTTGATTCGGGAGGGGTAGGGATGGTTTATTTACGGTGTCCCTGAAAATAGATTATTCTTACAAAATTTTATAATGCAAAATTTTTCGTTTCATGTGAAAGTTTACATTCTCATCTCTAAAAATTTAAATTTTCAGGCGAATTACGAAACGTAATTTTTAATTTGGGGTGCGCAGCCCTAATTTATTCCACTAGCGCCACCTGCAATGTATTGCGTTTTCACAATAGAGGTGTACAATTACAAATTCGGCAATGTTTTGGTCGTTACAGCATATTTTCAAATAAAACTTTTTATAGCTCCTTTTTTCCCAATATAATCTGTGTATGCAAAAACGTCCACATCGTTTTCGCAAAATTGGGGAGGGGGGGGGTCGAGAAAAAAAATTTTTTGCTCTGAATTTTGATGAAAAAATTAATTTGGTAAGCTAGAAAAAAATAATCTTGCTCTTACATGTAATCTGAATTTGAAGAATTACATTAAAATTTTGCTTAAAATACTCGCCGCGCGCAGTTTTCAATTACGTATACAAAAAAATTCGGCTCTATCAAAAACATATTTCTGTGATGGTGAAGTTCATATTTGAAAATATCAAAAGAATGCACATTAATGAAAAAAGGGCTTCTTTAGAGGCTCAAATATATTATCAATACAATATATTACTATTGATAGATGCATGTAGCATCATTTTATATACAAGCTTTGAAGGAGAACTCCATTTTTTTCACCAATTTACAATTCTAGATTTGAAAATTTGCCTAGAAGACCATCCATTCAGACCCACTTACTTGTACCTTATAATTATACATTTTGTTTAATGAGGATTATATTGTATATTCTTTTATTTAGAATTGAATTAAATTTTTGCATAAAAACAAATTAATACTGTAGAGTTTTAAAGTGATATTCCCTGTAACTGCTAATAAATGGGTTTAATTGCGGTATTTATTTTTTGTGTGTATACGAGTCAACATAGCTATAAAAAGGGGATCCAGACCCTTGTTTTGTAAAAACACGTTGTAGAAGTGCGTCCCTGGCTGTCTAGATTTCGATGTTTACAAACAGTAAGTTTGCGAACAGTTCATGAATATTCAATGAGAAGAGAGATCCCGAACTCATCACGTGACTCATTCGGAAGACGCAAAATGGAAGGAGAGGTAAGCACAAATCACGACTCGTATTGTTTACATTGTTCTGTAGCCTTATTTAGCGTAAATATCCCACAAATTCTGATAAGTAATGAAGTATAGATATAAATAAAATATGGTTATCGTCTTTGTTCATCATTTTTGTTCGTATAATCACGTAAAACACTCGAAATCTCATTTTTATTACAAAGAGGCCCCCTATGGGGGTTTTCGGAAAAGTACGCGAAACGTGATTTGCAGAGGTTCAGAGCCTGTTTGTTGAATTGAACTTGTAATACTATACTCAATTACTGTAATCACTACATAGAAACCATATGAATTTAACTTTTACCCTGATAAGCCCACACTTCCTTGTTTTCGCGTTGTAAGTTTTGGGATGCAAATGCATAGGCTATTCCAAAAATTATATTGCATGGGTATCATGTAAAATAAATCCTATTCCATGGACAGTTTCAGAAAATCCATGGATTTTACTAGATAGAAATCCATCTCTTCTAAATTATATGAACAATTCCAGCTTTTCTATGTAGGGGATTGTCATAATTTTTTTTTTTTTGAAATCCAGTACCGCCTACCACAGAGAGGGGGGGGGGGGGGGGGGTTACAGACAATTTCTGGAATAGCCCAATGTTTTTTGTCAGATGGAATCGCCCCTGTGGATGGAAAGGAATAAATGAATGAAATGAAATAGGTAAATGCTAATTTATGAAAAGTTGTGGAAGTCTTCATTATAATGATAATAGGAATTGGCATGTTGTCAAAATATTATAATTATTTTCACATTATACTTAGGAAAGTACTTCAAGTGTAGAAAGTCAAACAGTCCAAAGTAGTAGAGGAAGGGGACGTGGAAGGCCTCCCAGAAGGGGACGAGGACGTGGTAGGGGTCGAGGAACAAGGCCAAGAAGTCAAGGGAGATCCAGATCACCAAGGGATAGCCAAAGAAGAGACCAGGCTATGCTTCACCAAACAGAGGAGAGGATAAGTGTAATTAAAGTAAGTTATCACTTGTATTTGGTTCAAAAGAGAATTCACATGCATTGATCCAAACTTCTTTTTTGATTCGTACGATAGACATGTATTTACATGTAAGAATTCATGCAGAAATGGTAGAAAATTAAAGGAGGAGGTGATCATGATTTTGAACCACTCCCCCTGCCCTATAATTGTAATTTGTGTTATAATTTATGATTGTAATTCATGGATATTCATTTTTTTTTTCTTCAGAGACACGTTGAGCAACTGACACATGCCGAGTGCCAGAATTTTATAGTTGAAGTGGCCAAAAGATCAACAGGCTTGATATTTGATTTGATAGATTTGACAAGACAGCCCCAAGGAGGATACCACCCACCTTCATCCACAAGTGCACCATCCTGGTGTACCTGTCACAAGTGCAGGGACATGCCCACCCAGGTTGAGAGGGTCTGTTGTGGGAGACAGCCTGAACATTGCACTACTCTTTTGCCGGTATATATCTTATGATTTTATTAATTTTTACTATAATTCAGAGAGTATTTCAATGTTCATAGAAATTTAAAATAACTGATGTTAAATAAATATTTACATGTATTTTCTGATTCATTGTAAAAAAATTGATTATTTGAAGAAATTCAAAGTACAATATCATTTATTCATTTTTAGGACTTCCATGTCCTGATTTTGGATGAAGCTGTTCTGGCACTAGCTAGATTATACAGAGAAGATGTGCTGGCTGTTCCCGCTGACGAGGATTACAACAGAGGAAATAGACATGCCGCCTACAGGCAGTACATACTTTGGACACATGGGAGATTGGGTGCAGGAATAAGAAAGACCATTCCTAGTTGCTGTGTATGGAAAATTAGGGACAAATACCCGGATCCCTATGGCCAATACGTAGGATTCATTCCTGGGAGGATCGAGTAATTTTAAATACAAATAGCCGACGAAGAGACCAAAAACTCAAACTTCTTTCTTGTCATATGGCTTTTCCTTTCATGACATCACAACCTTGGAGTTTGACCTGTTGCAGTAAAAATTAGCCTTGGACATAACACTTTCATATTTCATTTTTCCGATCTGCTATTTTACCTTTGACCTTGTAGTTTGACATAATTTTGAAAAACTTTAATCTTATCCATAACCCTTTCATGACAAGTGATGAACATTTCATTTGTGTAATAGTATGCATACCATTCTATTGGTAATGAAAACTTTGACATTTCAACCTAGATGATGGACTTATTTTCAAAATAACAGCTTCTATAATTTGCTAAGATCTCAACAGGGCACTCATGTTTCACAAACACATCTACAACTTGCTGATGTTCTTGTAAAATTCAACTGTTTATCTGTTGTACTGTCTTGCTCTAACATTTGATCTAGTGACCTTGACCTTTGACCTAGTTAAATTATGGTTGAGTTGAAATCTCAGGAACTTTTAACACAGTAGAAACAAACAAGTAGGTTGCCTCTGACTAGACCTTTCAATGTTTGCTGTAATATTTGACCTAATGACCATGACCCAGTTAGTGACAAAAAATTATTTTACAATCCGGTCATACCGTCTTTAGCAGTGTTTTATTCAGAACGTGAAAAGTGTCACACAGATATTCACTTCAGCCAACAACACTGAAGGTACTGAGAACTAGACCTACTGTTATATCTATGCATATTTGACATTTTAGTTAAATTCATTTTTATCTTTCTTTTGGTGTCAATATATAGCTATAAACATGCACTGTTTTTGGTCTGAGTTCATATTCTTTAATAGGATATAATACATGTAGTACTTAGAAAGGTTACATTTATCATCATTTCTGCTCATTGTGATAATATTATTGTCAATGTTATTATGTATACTTCATAAACTTGGATAACCATGTGCACTTTTATAATGTCTTTGAGTGTGATAAATCCAAGATCCATATGAAATTATTAACAATAACATACATGTATATACATATGTACAATATATAATGTGCTGCTAATAAATATTTGTAACCAAGAATCATTGTATTACATTCACTGGCAAAGTTCAAGTCTACAACGATTTCTATCGACTAAATGTTTTCTGTGGACTAATTGAACCTAGATTTCTTTTGAGCCAAAAGTTCTGATGTAGGAGGTGGAATGATGGGAGCAATAGTTGACGAAAGTCTGCGAGGATCTGTACTCGAAAGTTCAACTTTTCTGAACATTCCTCTCCTGTCTTCCAGCCTCATTTCAAAAATGACCTTGAAAAGATCCTTGATGTGTACGTAGGTTTTCTTCTCTTTCTTCTCCACAGTTGTCCACCTTGCTGATTTCTTCATGTACGTTCGTTGATATCTAAAACAATAAAACAGTAAATATACCTACTTGATATGTATGTAAACTGTGAAAAGCATGAGTTCTATGTGATGCAACAGAATTTGTAATTCACCTGAAATATCAAATACTCCATATTCAAAAACAAGCTGAGTCTATATAAAAGTAAATAGCAACCTGATAGTCCCGTCCTTGTTTTTCAATGGTGGCAAGTCAACAGCAGCATTGTAATCTAGAGCGGCTAAAATGTTTCTTGCTCTGTATACTGGTGGGGAGTATGAAATCCTCTTTGATGCATACATCAATATGTGGTTGTTAAAAACCTCCAATTCTGATGTGCTCCTGAAATGAAAATGTACAGATACACATTACCACATACTTATGTTATAAACATTTAACAGATGCAATGTATGTATGACTAGTTTGTTTTGTTTCTTGATAATAATAACAAATTCTCAATTTTATCATAAGTGACAATCATACTGTAGCAAATTTTGGAGTAATTCTAAATATATGAATATCCTTCTTTGTCAAAATATGTATATCAAAATTCTCCTCTTAGTGGATAACACATAATTTGCAAAAATACCTGAAATTCAGAAAGTAGTGGACATTGTTTAAAAATCTTTTGTCTAAGACAATCTTTCTGAGGGCATTATGTGCTGGACTCCCTTTCTCTATCCATGGTTTGTCTGTTCTATCTAGATCGGCAAGAGGTCCATGGGAACATTTTCCATAGGAAAGAGTTGTATAGGAAAGGGCCCATTCATGCTCATTGCTGACATGATGCAATACACCTACCCAAATTTCCTGAAGATAAAGAGAGAATCATGAACCAAGAGAAAAATATATACATATATGTAAACAAAGTTCTTGAAAAGTAGGCCAAACTCCAAGGTAAAGGTCACAAGGTAAAAAATGTTGGTATCCACGGAAAGGTCTTGTTACATGGAATACGTATGTAAAATATAAAAGTCCCATCACTTACCATTCAAAAGTTATCAACAAGGTTAAAGTTTTTGTGACTGACTGACAGACAGACGGACAGTTTTAATGTCCCCACACTTTTGGGAAAGCGGGGAACAAAAAATACATGAAACAATAAAGGTTTCAAAATAAGAAATAATACTATTCAGAATAAATATGTGTCTACAGATATATATAAAGTTGTACAAAAACAAGAGTTCTAACAAACCAGAAATTCCTCATATGTGTTGGCTGTTTTACAGCAGTGCCAGAAGTGATTAACTATGTCTTGGTTCCACTGCTGTAAATCCTTACAAGTTTTCTCTTGTCCAGCCTGAAAATCAATGAACATGTATGAGTACTTAACATTTTTTTTATTTAATCTCTACTTTTTCAGCAATTATTATTCTGTTTACTTATGTGTTAATAAGAGGATCATATGGAATAAAATAAATATATACATGTATAAAGCACCAAAATATAAATGAGAGGGGGTTTGCTGATAAAACAAATATTGTCCAAAACATAGGGTTTTGGAGGAAAATTAAATTATTCATACATGTAGGGGAGGATGGGGTGGAGAGAGGCATCCCCCTGTATTTGCCACTCATATCTTCATACTCTACGACGTCATACATGCACTTCATACAAATATCTTGTACACAGCTAATACCTACAGCATTAATTTTCTTTCCTAGATTCTTCGCTGCATGCCACACATCATGAGAGTGCTTGATTTCTGGATATTGTCTCTCTGTGAAATAAAAAATGGGGAAAAAATACATTGATATATAAAAACAAATCATCTCATAGATTTATTGACAATTGTATCTGTATATATAAGTTACTGTAATAGCAAAGTCACCTGACAAAAAATCATATCTGATAATGATAAGGTGAAATTAAGCTCCACTGGATCAAGTAACAATGCTACTACAATACCTATTTGAGAAGAAAAAAGAAATTGCAAAATTGTTAATACATAAAGGAATTAAATGCAGTTCTATCCAATATTTAGTATATATATTGAGCTTTACTCACTCATTAAAGCACCAATTTGCATATGTGCATCAGTTGCTATTTCTTTAACATGTAAAGATGTTCTTGTGTCCTCTAATGCTCTCTGAAATCCTGCTTTTTCCAAATTTGTGCTCTTTTTCCCTGTTTCTCTTTTGTCTAAAGTCTTGATCGCGACTATCTTTTTCGTTACATTTTCCATCATTGTATATGTACAATATTGGGCACAATGGCCTGGGCTGTCCATGCGACCATCACCTGAATTAAAATTTTACAATTTTACTTGAATATGTCATTACAACATGTTTAAATCATCTAAAAAGTAATAACTGAATAATGGGTGAAGAAAACCAAGCTGTAACAATAACTGTCAAAGGACAGCAAGTGTGTACGGCTAATGTAGGTGAATGCCTTTCTGAAGTTGTATGATATCTTCCTTTAGAAAGTTCCCTCTCATTGTTTATAAAGTTCTCAGAGAGGCATGCTTCATGCATTCATTCGATTGTAGTAATATCTCTTGACCCAATTCAAAATATGAATTACAACGTACATTATATTCATGTAAATTTATTAATATATACGTATCACTATTTCTTACCCAAAAGAACCACTTCTTGACCTTGAAATTGGTGTCTTACTTCCTCTTCTTCATTCTCCCACATTGCATCTATGGCAGGGACAAGGTATGTTGTTTGCATTCTGTGAAATGATGATTTGCTGGGAATGTGAAGATTTAGAAATCTTGACATTAATTCAATTTTTCCGTAGTTGTTGCCAGATGCCAATATAGATGATGATATTAAAAGATCTCCACTATGCAGCCCTCTGTTGAGAAGTGGTTGGGAACACCATTTATGTCTTACATGTTTTCTTGGACATTCCTGTCAATAAGGATATAATATAATGTATTTCAGGAAAACTACATTCACAAGAATTTACAAAAAAAAATTAATGAGTAAAACCATTCATTTTATATTATTTTTTGGAAGTAAATTTGAGACAAATGTATCAAGATAAAACGCTTACGATAACAAATTTAGGATCAAAATCTCTGTTATATAAAGCACTTGTAGAAACAACATGAACAAGTTTAAGATACAAATCTAGAAAAAAAGCTCACCCAAGTTAAATATACAGCAGATCCTACATAACTTGCTGTGATTTCTACAACCTCTTTGCAACCTTTCACCTGACAGCTGATATCAATTTTCGTTTTTGCGAGCTGTATCAATTGCTCTTGGAAAGCAATTGCTTTATTTGCTTCAAGCAATATATCAATATCATCCATTGTTTTAATGTGTGAAATTCCTGGTCCAGCTTCTGGTGACTCGTCAGACTCTGATTCTGATTCGCTATCAACCATTTCTTCTTCTCCAATCACCATATCCAATCCAGCAACATCTTCTATTTCATCATTGTCTGCACTAAAATTTGATAAAAGTTTATTATTAAATGCATCATCATATTTTATACAAAGTTATTAAACTCTGTCCACAAAATTGCAAGGACATTGATCTGCATTGTCTGTCAGTTACATATTAAGTAAAAACATAAAACTTAACATAGAAGTGAAATTTAATGATATCATTTTCACACTGAGGTTTGACCTTGGCAATTATCACATCAATATTGTAAAGGAGATAGAAATGAATTTATAGATATTCATTCAGGAATTATCCTGTTGTTCAACATTGAAAGCATAATTTTGAAATATGTCACAAATTGCATTTAGATAAAAAGATTTATAAGAAAGACAGAACTCAATTATCTCAATACATGACTGTACAGTCTAATTCAAATTTCTCTCAGTTAAGAGCCTCTTCTTAGACATCTACTTTGTTACCTTGACCTACATTACAGCATCTATTTTTCTTAAAGATCGCAAAGTTGTAATCTTGTAATTATGTTTTCAAATTTTCTTAAACAGGTAATGAACAGCAAAAGATTCATTTTTCGAAAGTTACCAATAACCCTGCATGGTTCTAAAATTGAATACTTGCCCAAGAGTTACATCAAATTCTGGTTCATAATCTTCATCATCAATATCTTCTTCCTCAATATCTTCTTGTGTTATATCAATGCTCAAACTGTAAAATAAAAAAAGAAGATATTCAGATTACATAAAAATCAAATAAGTCTTCATGTAAATGGATCAAAATGTTGGCAGAAATATTTGAAGTACAGAACTGTATGTTCTACTTGTACATAATTTTTTTCTTGTTTTAGTACTAATCCTAATTGTATGGCCTTGACTATAAAAAAATGTTCATGTACTTACTTGAATGGATCTAGAAATGATGCAGAATGCTGTTTAGCCTTCCTCACACGTTTATCCCTGGAGTAAAAGTACACTATATCATTATTATTATTATAAGAATGTAGGTCAAAGTTGAAGGTCATTAGGTCTCAAAGTGAAAGGTCTTGTCAAAAGGAATTCACATGTGAAATATAAAAGCCTAGATTTACCAAAGGTCATAGTTTATAGATATTAGATAAAACTTTAAGTTACATGTCATAATTTCCAAGGTCAAGTTTGGCCGCAAATCGAATGAATTACTGAAACAATATAATCTTATCTTTTACTATTAAAAATTTATAAAATTTTGATTAAAACCATTTGAATATTTACCCTGACAATTCTGATTTGCTGGTGCCTGGTAATAGTTCAGCTTGTTGATCATCTGTGAAAATGTTGGGGTCAACAGGGACTTCTACATCAGCCGGCATTTCAGTAACCCCTGAAATTCCAGATTCAGCCGCACTAAGGGAAAATACACAGTGTGATTAAAAAAACGCTAAGTGTATTTTAACAAGCTAGAATTACACATGTAAATGAAAGCAATTATGTACATGCATTAGGTATCTGACAACAAAAACCTAAAACTGAAAATTTTCTGATAAAGATTTATGATAAATTAATCATTCAATTTCTCTACAGCTTACACAATAATACAGGATAAAACACATGTACTGTAGGTATATATAAATGATTAGTTTCATGGTGTTTTTGTACATCCAGTATTCAAATGTCATATTACTAGTGTGTGCATAAATTTATAAATACACTGTAGAAAAAAGGCAGTGGCTCCGGATACGAACGTTCGTATTTTTAGACCCATGTCTCGGCGTACGAACATGTTTCCGATTGGTCTGTAACTGTCACGTGACTCGGGTCATGTGTCCATGGTGTCCATAACAAAATAAAAAGTTGGTTTTATGTAACCATATCAAGGTATACGAGTTTATTCTGCATCATCTGTAATTTAGCAACCGGGACAAGAGTCTATTTTCTATGCTCTCAATCATAATAGTGATCACTGATCAGTAATGGACGCGCACTTGTCGGCTGTTGTGTGCACGTACTTTGACGTTCCGTCGCTCCAGCGGAATTTGAAGTTTTTGAAAGTTTTGAGACGATTACAAATACGTACATGTAGCTGCAACTCTGTGCTTTTTACTTAATTAACTTTTCAGAATATGTCACAAAAAAGATACAATTTGAAGACTAGATGCCTTGAAAAAAAACGAACCAAATTAAAATATATATGCAGAAGCTCACTACGATTTGTGTTCGTACGCCGAGACATAGGTCTAAAGATACGAACGTTCGTATCCGGAGCCACTGCCTAGAAAAAAATACCTCTCTGTATCTGCCGTATCTGTTGACACTGTAATTTCTGACAGGGTTAGGTCTGCCAATCTTGCTATTTTCGGTTGAGAGGGAGTTGAGGTTTGTCTCTCTTTCTTTGAAACATTCAGTGTCTTCATTTGATATTCTTCACTGAAGAAAAATAGACAAAATTCAATGACTTATCTTTATCATTTATGACAGCAAAAATAGCAAAATAAATAGTATGGTCTATTTTCTCTCATGGGGTCCATTGAAAAATCGATCCAGTATATATATAGTACCATACTCCGGCACTGTTCGATTGTTGTTTTATGACGTCACAAACAATCTGAAATACATTTTTTTTCACGTGCACATACATAAGTGTGACGTATATGGTCAGTTTGAAGCGTAAATAGAAGAAATTTGAAAGCTTCAATGTGCGAGAAAAATAATCAAGCACCAAGTTTGAGTTCTTGACAGAAATATCAGTCTCGGTGGATTTGATCCACATCCAACCTTGGCTAAAGCCTCAGTTGAGACTTGTTGATCCATCCCACCCTCATCTGATTTTATCTATAAAGAACTCAAAAGTGGTGCTACATTCTATTCATCAATGACCAATTTAATTTGATATGAAATAGACATAATTTTGTATAGTAAAAATTAAAGCAATGTGTGACAAGGAAGATTTAATGTTTCCAACATGATTGGATCTAGAGAGATGTTGGGGACTCCTGTCACCGTGCAACATTTTATTTCTACGTTTTTTTCATCCCTCTTCCTCTGTGTCTCTCTCATGCACATGTAATACCATGCAATATTGAATAAATTGACATTGACGTAAATAAGTATGGGATTGTAATGTTTTTTCATGATCTTTTATATTTTGGATAAAGATAATAATGTTTACAGCGAATGTAAACTAGTTTTGATTCGTTTTTCTAACGTTGCGAACAATATACCCCGTCGGTGCCCCTTTTCATCTACGCACATGTAAACTATAGTTTGGCGTGAAGTTTGGGATAAACAATGCTTTTCATACAAAGGAATGACTAAACATTTTATTCACAGCCTTGGGAAATAACCATGAGAATAGATATTTGTCCATGACATACAAAGTTTTCTATGAATTTATCTATTTTGATACCGCAACAAGAAACTTACTACTTTTCAATCAGAAACCCCGCTACTTCATGATGAAATTTTAATCCTTCCGCCTCTTTAATTCTGTTCCAAGAGTTTATATGGCTTCCTATATATATTCTCTGCTTGGCACGTTCCTTTGTGTCCATCCGTTTCCTTTTTTTTCTCTCAGATTCTGATAATTCCTTCCGTCGTCCGTGTTCTCGCTTCGTTTCTCCCTCCATGTTTTGTTTTGGTCTGTTCTACGCATGCGCGTATTTGGTTTTGCCCGTAAACAAATTTGAGCCAGAAATATTTACGTTTTATTTTTTTTATATAGCGACATCTTTGAGGTTTTCAGTAAAAAATTTTTGTAATTAACGGAAAGCTTATAACTTCGGCAACGTGAGAAAAATACGTTTGTTATTCTTTATTCCTTTTTTAATCGAATTATAGCCAGTTACAGGGAGTATCACTTTAAGTAAGAAATTAAGAATTTCTATTGAAAAAAAAAACTCAAACAATCTTAATATAATATTGAAAATTACTATAAATGTTAGAAAATATTTTCTTGCTCCTACTTTGCAAGAAAAAAATACTTTTGCTCTGGTCCTGGGCGAAAAAAATAATCTTGCTCCGACCAAAAAACCCAAGCCCCCCCCCCCCCCCCCCCGCCATAATATCAAATGGACCGTGCCTTACACCGAACCATATGGTTTCCATTTAAATTCAGCTCCAATGCCTTCAAATTGCGTCACATGTTTTTTTTTTTTTTTATTTTATCGGGGGAACCCTCTAACTCCCTTCAATGGGAGGGGGTAACATCTTTCCATAACTCCCACTTGGCCTTTCTGATCTCGCAAGTCATCTATCATAAAGTGTCCGTGCCCCCGGACAGTTAAAATCTTTCTTTAAACATGCCCTCCAAAAATATTCTGGCTCTGCCTCTGAGTACCCCGTGAATTACATAAAATACTATTGAAATAGGAAATATTTGTCTTAATTCGATGAAAAATAATTAAAACTGCAGCAAAATCGGGCATATTGGTAAAGAAAAAATGCTAAATTTGAATGTTTTGTAGGTGGCGCTATGGGAAACAATTTAAAGTTTTATGCATCTCGCTGATAATGAAGAAACTTACACAAAAAGTTGTCACGATGGTCAAAAATATTCTAATTCAATTTATCTGTCAGGGGTTTCTTTTAACACATCGAACACTCCCATATTTTACACAGTGACACATGTGAATAGGCTTCACGCTCAGTGGTCATATCAATTAACTTTATAAAGAGTTCTGTTATTTATCTCTTTCATATAAAAATATTTTGGAGTGCGGTGTGGTTTGTTACATATCATATGTGGGGTTAATATCAACATTCTTCACTATTTTATTGTCCGGAAATGTCGCTCCATTGTTGTTGGATTTTTACACACAGATACGTAAGTGTATACTCATTTAGATGCGATACGTCTTAACGGCTAAACCTCTATTGATCAACGGAGTGTTCGACTCGGTGTTGATAAAGCTCAAAAAGAGTTAGAAGAAACGCATATACAAGTACAGAATTACAAAACTACTACTAGCCAGTACATTAATTAACCATTAATTCGATGACCATCTTCATGTAGAACTATTTGATTGATTTCATATTAGTATCGATCGGTGCTATCGTGGAGTCGGTGTTTATAATACAATTATGCACTTTTTACTCAGTAAATATGGTGTGATAAAAAATATAATTCGACAATTTGAAATAGCCCTATATTTCCATGGTCTTTTCTCGTTGATTGAATCAGAGGAAAAAATACATCAAAAAGATTCTATGAACTGTGTATTTGCAGCATAACAGAATTCTTTGAATCCTCAAATATGACATATCGGTAAAAAGAAAACTTACGACAGAAAATTATAAAATTCAACTGATTTTGTTCTTTGATCATAATATAATTGTTCAAATGTAGAAATTTTGCACAGAAACTCGACGCCGCACGAGTATCCGTCTATCTTAACAAACGTTTCACGTACATATACATGTACAGAGCTTAAATTGAGAAATATAGCAAACTTATGTAATCTCGAACTATGATTACATATACAATGTATCATGATTTCTAAAGACCCATAATAAAAGTATGGTAAAATTAATACATGTATATTTCTTACATTTATCTTAATACACATGTGTAACATACTAGTTAAGAAATAAATGTATGTTTCGCATACGTATTTCAAAACATGCGATTAATGTATATTACCCGTATAATAACCATATGTTATTAGTACGTTTAATGCAAGTTCATGACGTACGTTATATCACGTATCAACATGCTTACTTTCCTGTGTACCTTCGCATTATCCCAGAAAAATATTCCAGTATAGTGGGCTCCATTATTCATCTGTAAAATGTATTGTATTCATGTCTTTTTCTCATTAAAACATAGTTGACAATATATGCACAAATGACACTGATTTTAACAAACACGTAGATTGAATCGTTTTCAACCACCCTATATCTTAAGTAAAGGTGCACGTTAGAATCAGGCAGGGGTGATATTATTACTTATTTGGTCAGTTACAGACCGTCTACGGAGATATGTCGGGTTGGTAAAATCTATGGAAGGCGAGGCGAAGCCGAGCCTTCCATAGATTTTACCAACCCGACATATCTCCGTAGACGGTCTGTAACTGACCAAATAAGTGTTTTATTTTGCCGAGGACCCCTTCATCACAAATTTCCCTTACCTTTGTGAATTAAAAAGTGTGTCACAACCTACATAAACGAGTCATCAGCTAAAAATAGATTACGTGTAGTCTGAGCTATATAAACAATATTTTTTACCTATTTCCATAAGCATCGGTGGTTCAGTGGTAGAATGCTCGCCTGCCACGCGGGCGGCCCGGGTTCGATTCCCGGCTGATACAGTTTTCATACTAACGTTCGCCATCTTGGATTTCCCACTTCGAATTTTTGTCTACTGACGGTCTATAAGAAAGTCTATAGAGTTATAGACCGCTTCCACGTGACGGGCTCTATCCAATCAGTTTTCGACATTCTAGTCCAAGGCGAAATAAATCAGTTTTTGCAGAACTTTTTATGCCCCGGATCGAATGATCGGGGGCATATTGTTTTTGTCCTGTCTGTTGTCAACTTTAACCTTCGACAAAACTTTTGAACCACAAGAGATAGGGACTTCATATTTGGCATACATACTCAACTAATGATGCCCTGTCAAATGACACCAAGGTCATTGACCTTGTGAACTTGACTGTGACCTTTATGGTAAAAATAGCATTTTTCAGACTTTGTTGCTGCCGGGGGCATAGTGTTTCACAAACACATCTTGTTATTTCCATTTTGAGACATATGATCGGCACATTTCTCAAGGCAGGAATGGTGAAGTGAGATATTCACCTCTCATATATGTTTAAGCATTGAATCGCATTTCGTCGGATAATGAAAAAACTAAAGCAAATGTAAATATAAGCTAAAGATGGGAAAATGATGGGAAATTATCTCTATATATGTCAATACAATTTTAATAATACCCTTATGACTTTTTCGCCTTGAATTCCAAGTATGTAGAAAATTACTTCAGGACATACACATTTCAAAAGAGAAAAATTCAGCAAATAATTTGAAGGTATTTCACCTGCCTGATTCTTACGTGGACATGTATAAGTACTCTATCTGCAAAGTATGGCTATCACTTATACGACATCTTTCACAAAGTCGAAATGACTTCCACTAATATTTGCAAGGTATACACTCTTGTCAGTGACAATTGCTTTGTCACTAAGCATGTCAGCTAGGTACTTAAGCCATTTGTAGCTTTTGCCCGATTTTGCATACACGTAGATATCTGTGTTCAAATAAGCAGCAGAAGCCAGGATCTCGGCCTCTGTAGCCCATGTTCCTGATATGTCCATGTTGCTGTCGTTAAGGTATGTGTCACCGAAATGTTTCTCAATACGTTCTGTATGCTCGGTCATGAATGTGACGACCACATCTCTTACTCGCTCGTGGACGTTTTGCGAACCTGTTAAAGCAAAACTAAGGCATCTAAAATAGCAGTTCCCGTCGGGTACCTGTAAAGTGTGAAACGAAACAAAAACGAAACGAAACGAAACAAAACGAAACGAAACAAATCGAAACGAAACGAAACAAATCGAAACGAAACGAAACAAATCGAAACGAAACAGATCGAAACGAAACAAAACGAAACGAAACAGATCGAAACGAAACGAAACAGATCGAAACGAAACGGAACAAAACATAAAACTTAAAGAAAATGAGAAAAAGAGGAAAAATCGCCGAAAACGAATATATCAAGAAAAGATCTTATTGAAGGATCAGGGGGTACCACTCTCCTCCTGCCGCCTCCCCCCTCCCCGTGGGGGGAGGGGGTCTTGGGCGGTCAAGACAAATGTTTAAACTTTAAAGTGTATATTGGTGCGATAGTGAAGTTATTTGGGTTATTTCCTTTTTTAAACCTTGAAAAAAGAAATAGACCTGTTTAGATGAAAAACTAATTAAGGTGAGCGAAGCGAGCCTGAAGTATTTGAAAAATGAATTGAAAATTGCGGCGAGCGAAGCGATCGGGAAAATTTTTTAAGGTATATATAGATGAATTTCGTGGTAATTTTTAAAATTGAGATTATGTACATGAACGCGTAAGAGCAAGATTATTTATATTAGAAGTAATTTCCTAATTTTTTGGGTCACTGTTACCCTCTTAATCATCTGTCCCTCCTCTCACCCTCTTTCCTCTCCTCCCACCCCTTCTTCCCTCCTCCCGCCCCCTTTCTCTCCCCTCCTTTTGTCCCTGTCCACCCCCTCATTATTGCCTTCAACCGTTAGTTCTTGTGGCTGGAGAGTTTTATAAAGAATCAAAGTTGACGATTAAAACATAATATAAACGGTATATAGCACAATTGCATTTTAAAGGAGAGTGAATGGGATGAATAACCTCGTCATAGACGGAAAAATATTATTTAGCAGGGAGGAGTCTAGCGCAGAGGAATCGGAACTATTCCGTTATGTGTATTTGAAAATTTTATCAGAAAATGAGAACAATTAAAAACTGGGGGGGGGGGGGGGCACATTTAGTTTGAAAAAGGATAAGATTTTTTTCCTGAAATGTGCCCCCACCCCGTTTTATGATCTCATTACGGTGTGATAGCGTGGTCTTCTATCCCCTCCCTTTTATTCCTCTTAAATACATGAATGGCATTTGACATTTACTTTTTTTAATTGTCAACTTTGACTCTTTCAAGAAACCCTCTCGGTACTAGTTACAAATGTAGACCTCTTGGATTAAGGCAATATTACATGCTGATCTTGTCTTGAAATATTCGTTTTCGGCGATTTTTCCTCTTTTTCTCATTTTCTTTAAGTTTTATGTTTTGTTTCGTTTCGTTTCGATCTGTTTCGTTTCTTTTAGATCTGTTTCGTTTCGTTTTGTTTCGTTTCGATCCGTTTCGTTTCGATTTGTTTCGTTTCGTTTCGTTTCGCACTTTACAGGGGCCCGTTCCCGTCCCCTTTAATGTTTTCAACTGCCTTTGGTTTTGTTAGCCGTTTCTTTTCCGAAAATTTGTGAAATTTACGGATTTTGAAATCATCTTTATGTGCCCTTTGCCATTCTGCATCAACTGTATTGAAATGCTGTTTTGGTGCCACTTCAACATGTTCAATTACACAATCGTCCATGTCTTCCGTTTTGTTCCTTTCTTCGACATGTACATCACTGCGCGCTTTGAAAACTTTCAGTTGTTTCACATTGTACTTTACTTTGAGAGTTCTATCATCTAGACTCTTTAATGTTGCAACCCCTTTGGGTGTTATGTCTTCCACAATATATGGACCCATCCAACGTTTCTCCATTTTTGACCCCTTTCGTGATGCTTTCCTTACATTGTACCTAATTACCTTTTGTCCTACTCTTATTCTCGACTGATTTGTCAAGTTCTTGTTTCTAGATCTGATAACTTGGTCATGTTGGGCCATTTTTACGTTAGTTTTGACTTTGCTTTCGATGTCGTCTCTCAGACATTGCATTTCTTTTACAGTATTTTCTATATCTTGTTCTGTAACTGATATTTTTACTCTACTATCAAATCCGTGCACCGAAGGTCTAGCAAACATGACATCAAATGGGGACTGTTTTGAAGATTTCTGTATTCCAACTCTATATGAAAAAAGTACTTCATCGATGTACATATCCCAGTCATCCTGTTCATCTGAACAAACTTTCACTAGCATATCTTGGAGTGTACGGTTAAACCTCTCAGTGAGGCCATTCGTTGAGGGTGGTAAGCAGATGAGATACGATGAACCGTACCAGTATTTTGTTTTAAAGATTCCATGGTGCTATTAACGAACTCACGACCCTGGTCGCTACTAAAAACTGCAGGAAAGCCCATTCTCAAAAATATTTTAAGTAACGCTTTTGCAACGGATTTGGATGACTTATCCTCGAGGGCCACGGCTTCAGGCCATTTCGAAAAATAGTCCACTACTGTCAGAATGTAACTATTGCCCATTTGCGTTTGCGGCATTTTTATTAAGTCCATTCCGACGTGGTACCACGGGGACACAATTGGTATAGGGTGTAAATCTTCACTACTTTTGACAAAGTTTGATGTAAGCTGGCATTTTTCACACGAGGCGACATGGTCAGTAACATCACTGAATATGTTTTTCCAATAATAAGTTTTAGCGAGCATTTGGTATGTTCTCTCTCTTCCTTGATGACCACTGTCACCATGATATGACTGAAGCAAGCATTTACGAGTTGCGTCATTCATTACAACCTCTCGTAGTTCTCCATTGTTATTTTTCCAAAACAGTTTATCGTCGTTAGAGGAATACCGTTTTGACAGCGCCCGTATTTTTCTTTTATCATTTTTCGTAAAGAAAGATGGGTATGAAGAAGTAGAGAGATACTGGAATATGTGCTGGTGAATTTGATCTTCAGTCATTTTGTCTATTCTGAATCGGTTTCTGCCTCAAAATGGTGGGAATCTAGATTGTCGCCATAGTTAAATAGTCCGAATGCAGAACGCAGTTCATATGCAAAATCAAAATATACTCTAAGAATGTAGATCTCGCCAGGTCTGTATTTTGCTAGCGCATCGTCAACATATTCACTGATGAGAAAAAGCAGATCACTGAGATCAGATCCTTCAGAATGTTTTACAAACGCCTTCTCTATTGACTCAACCAGAATATCACAGAAATAAACACTGGGCCTTTGATAGATATCGTTGTATTGCAATGCAGTCAATAATAACAAGCGGCATCTGTTCATCGATTCAACGAAAACCTTACTTCCGTTTTGTTCTATCTTCATGATATAATTTCCCAAAATGTCTGATATCTTTGGGGACAACCCATACTCTCTTTTTATGATTAATTTTGTTGTGTTCATGTTTTCAAACCTTGAACGCACATGGCTTTCATCTAATCGGATATGTCACGTACAGACTAAACCGTAACGTGTTCGATATATTGTTATCCGGAGAGAGAGAGAGAGAGAGAACGTACATTGTACATGTCTGTTTAACAAAATTTATCATTTTACCCTCACAACAAAGTTAGGGGTATACTGGAACCACCATGTCCGTCTGTCTGTCCGTCTGTCGTCCGCATATATTTTGCCTTGTCGGTACATAACTTCCTACTGTCATGTTCGATTTAGATAATATTCCAAAAAATGTTGTCCATGACCTAAGGGGGTGTCATGACCTTGACCAAGGTCATATCTCCTAGGTCAAGGTCACAGTGCACGGATTGGCGAATTCCGTGTCCGGGCCATAACTTTTCACTGGTAACCTAGATAGAATGTTGTTGTCGATGAACCAAGGGTGTGTCATGACCTTGGCCCAAGGTTATATCTTCAAGGTTAAGGTCACAGTGCACAGATAGTCAACATTTTTGTCCATAACTCCTTACTGCCATGTTGGATTTGAATCATATTTCACACCCAAGGGTGTGCAACGACCTTGACGCAAGGTCGTATCTTAAAAGTCAAGGTCATAGCGAATAGATAGTCAAAATCAGTGTCCGGGCGATAACTTTTCACTTGTAACTTGATTTTAAATGATACTTCACACAATTATTGTCCATGACCCAAGGGTGTGTCATGACCTTGACCCAAGGCCATATCTTCAAGGTCAAGGTCAAATGTGTACTCATAGCCAAACTTCTTGCCCGAGCCATAAGTCCTTACTGCCATGTTGGATTTGAATCATATTTCATACAATTGTTGTCCATGACCCAAAGGTGTGTCACGACCTTAACGCAAGGTCGTATCTCAAAGGTCAAGGTCACAGTGCACATATAGCCAAAATCAGTGTCCGGGCCATAACTTTTCACTGGTAACTTGGACTTAAATGATATTTCGCACAAATATTTGTCCATGACCCAAGGGTGTGTCTTGACCTTGACCAAAGGTCATATCTTCAAGGTCACAGTGCACACATAGCCAAACGTCTTGTCCAAGTCATAACTCCTTACTGCCATGTTGGAATTGAATAATATTTCACACAATTGTTGTCCATGACCCAAGGGTGTGTCATGACCTTGACTCAAGGTCATATTTTCAAGATCAAGGTCGCAGTGCACAGATAGTTAACATTTTTTCCTGGCCATAACTCCTTACTGTCATGTTGGATTTGAAGCATAAGGTCATATCTTCAATATCAAGGTTACAGTGCACAGATAGCCAACATTTTTGTCCGGGCCATTACTCCTTACTGCCATGTTGGATTTGAATCATATTTCACACAAGTGTTGTCCATGACCAAAGAATGTGTCACGATCTTGACGCAAGGTCGTATCTCAAAGTTCAAGGTCACAGTGCACAGATAGCCAAAATCCGTGTTCGGGCTATAACTTTTCACTGGCAACTTGGATTTAAATGATACTTCCCACAAATATTCGTCCATGACTCATGAGTGTGTCTTGACTTTGACCCAAGGTCATATCTTCAAGGTCAAGGTCACAGCGCACACATGGCAAAACTTCTTGTCCGGGCCATACCTCCTTACTGTCATGTTGGATTTGAATAATATTTCACACAATTGTTGTCCATGACCCAAGGGTTTGTCATGACATTGACTTAAGGTCATATCTCAAAGGTCAAGGTCACAGAGTAGAAAATCCGATACTCGTAGAATAAATTACGCGAACACTTCAATGAACAGTTCCGTATTTAAAGTTTTAATTCGTTTCAAGTCCGAGTTGAATTCGTTTCAAGTCCCAGTTGAACAGTTATAAATAACCCAGACAAAATCTGTGACACACAGATGAACATACGGACAGCTAGACGACTATGGGAGACATGATCGCCAGTAATATTGATATAAAGTAACTCCTAACTGATTGCTGGAGCTATTATTTAAGTATAGATCACCGGAAAAGAGACGAGTTAACACTGCAGTAGGATCACTAAGTGGGGAGAAGACTGGCTCTAGAGAGGGGGTGGACAGGGGTAGGTCTCTCCCCCTCCCGTCCCTTACCCCCCCCCCCCTCTCCCGCACCCTTGTCTCCCTCCTCTCTACTTGGAACGGCGCGCGCTGCGCTGGCTCAAAATTTTCCTTTTTTTTTTCCTCTCCCTTTTTCCACTTTTTTCTCCACTTTCCCTCCTCCCGCCCCCTCTTCCCCATCCCCACTTCTCCCTCCTCCCGTCCCCTCCACCTCCTCATCTCCCACCTCCCTCTTACCCTGTCTGCCCCCTCTCTAGAGTGAGCGGCCCCCTCCCCGGTGTGCGGGGAGGCGCCTAGTGAGCGCCCCCTCCCCGGTATGCGGGGAGGCTCTCTTTAAAAAGGGACTGCTGGGGAAGTCTCACTCAAAATTTGGAAGGGGGGAAGGCTGGCTCTAGAGTGAGAGGGGGGAAGGCTTACTCTAGAGTGGGACCGCCGGGGGAAGTCTCACTCAAAATTAGGCAGGGGGAAGGCTGGCTCTAGAGCGAGCTCTAGAGTGGGACCGCCGGGGGGAAGTCTGGCTATGGGGGAAGGCTCACTCTATAACACCGGTCGCCAGTGACGCACATCAGGTTCTTCTCCGCTTCCTGGCCCATTGTGAGATAGTGGTGTCCAAGCCTCTGTCCTGCAGACTTTCTAAGAAGATAAATGACCTTGGTGTTGGCCTCCAGGACGTTGGCCTCCAGGACATTGGCCTCCAGGACTCTGGCCTGTCGTTCCACGATGTCCCTGAGGTGCTGGATCACGCGGTCTTCTTTTCTTGGGATGGTGTTTGTTGATGCATCCTTTGTCTTTGTAACTTCGTTATCATATATGAAAAATTTATTCATGAGATCCAACTCCTCATGGTCTAGGACTCCTGGTATTATTGGAACTTACGGTCCAGCCGTCACACCTTCCTCGGGCTCCTCGCTCTCCAACCCTGGCGTTAGAGGCACTACTGCAGGTTCCGTGACTACTATGCAGGGTTGATGCCCAGCCTCTACCAAGGGTCCAGCTTCGGGTTTCTCCATTGTTATCGCGGCTGGCCTGATCCTCCTCCTACTGGCCCAATGTGTCAATGAATCCACTATGGAGAGCTGTACCAGCAGCTCTGCTACCTGAAGTGGATCCTGCCTAACCTCTGTTATCTGGTTGAGGGGACGGGGGTGCTGCTTTGCACGAGTCTGTTGTAACAAATACCACCTACGTACAATTGTGGTGTAAAACAACCTTCACACTGTCAGATGACAAGAGAAAGAAAGATTACCTTTTAACTTGACCTTCGACCCACTGACCTCAATATCAATAGGGACCATCTACTGATCAAGGACTGTCTAGTTTGAAGGTTCTTGGTCGAAGCGTTTTACATATAGTCGTAGACCAACGCGACCTTGACCGTTGACCCGAATATCAAGAGGGATTATCTACTCCTCACATACTATCTACCCAACAAGTTTGAAGTTTCAGTGAAAAATTGTTCTTGAATTTGAAGTTAAACAAGGTTAAGGGATACCGACTGACACATCAGTGTTATGGCAACCATATCAGGAAAAATTATTTAAAACACTCGCGGGGAACTTTTTTTTTAAAGCTCCACACGGCAAAGGACATAAGCAGTCCAAGAGAATACTGGAAACAGTAATATTACTAAAAGCAATAATATAAATTAAATTGGAGTTATCTTTCTTGGAAATTTTTCTCCTTATATTACTGTAAGCAGTAATACTATTTAGATTGTCAGTTCGCTCTTATACCAGTGGATTCGGGGAGAAATGTGGGTGATTAGGAGTTGTATCTCATTCAAATGAACACTGGTAAATTATTGAGAACATCAGGAAAATTTTTTCCTTGACATATTTGAAGAAAATGTGGTTTCAGAAAGAAGAAACAGTGAAAATTAGGTTCCAAATGGACATTATTTTCACTTTTCAGTAGAATTATTTTTTCATATTAGACAAATCTGTTGTTTAGTGAAAGAATTGTATGAAAGAAACTGTGCTTGTAGCTTTAAAACTTTGCTTTGTCTATATTACAGAAATATGTAATATAGGGTTGCAACATTACTGTTTTCAATAATATCAGGGATTATTGTTAACTGTAATATTACAGTTTAAAGTAATATTACTGTTTTTAGTATTCTCCTGGACTGATAAGTGTGACAAAAATGAAGTTGATAGTTCACACATGCTTACCTTATGACCAGACCATTGTGTACAATCCAAAATGTTTGACCTTTGAATTCAAATTTATCCGTTTATAAATGATGCTATTGAATTTGAAGACGTATAACATTTGACCTTATTTTGACAAACATCTATATTTGGTATAATTTTAAGGTAGATTTTGGGACTTGCATATTTCTTATGTGTATTCATTGTGAGGCTGATCAGCCATTCCGATATGTTATCACGATTGCTGATATTCGATACGATTCTAAGTAAATGAATAAAACCTTCTCAAAAAGCTATTTGAAAGTATTTATATTCATCATACATGTATAAGTGGCTTTTTATTCAATGTTATATTCAACTAGTTTTCGGACTATAATAAAGATATTGCTGTTTGACCAGAATAAAAAACAAATCTGCTAAAAAAATGGACTCGTCAGACGGGTGTTGCATGCAAGCAGGAGATGCTTACTCTTCCTGGGCACCTGGTCTCACTCTCATATCGGGAATTCGCTTCTTTTCATATGGTGGAGGTTTTTGATTTTGTTTGCTTTGGTTCCTGTTTTATCCTGATTTTGTATGCCTTCGGTTTCTGATTTTCTGAATTATCGATTTTGTGCTGTAGACAGGGATATGGTCATTATCCATATTTGTCATTTCATGATTCCTCTGACTTTATAAACCGGGAAAATATCTCCCACATCGAATTTGTGCTGTTATTCGGCTTTTCGAATGAGATAAAGAAGATCCTGACAGCACTCACGGGGAACTTTTTACCAGCTCCACACGGCAAAGGGCATACGTGTGACACAGATGAGATAAATAAGATCCTGACAGCAATCTCAACATCACTCACAATAGAGCACTAAATGGAGCATCGACGGACCCCTAGCAGGAGTAAGGATCCCCAGTTTGGCCAGCCGCACCCGCTGTGGATGTTCACCGTACAGGATATGCACTTTCCGAGGTCATATCTATATAGAAAGTGCTATGGCGACCATGTCGGGGAAAAATTCATAGCACTTACTGTCAAACCCCTCGCGGGGAACTTTTTTCCAGGCTCCACACGTCAAAATTTCAAACCCTCATCTACGTTCCCTTCTTTGAGGAAATAGTAAACGGCAAATACTACTGGTTCATTTAAAGTTGGTTTGAAATTTTCTTCAAAGGTAAGGAGTCTCTTGTTCACTTGTTCGACACTGTCTTTGAAGCGCATTGAAGAAGCAATCACCGTTAGGGGCAAATTGAACTCTTTTAAACCCGTTGCTTGTCAGTAAATTGTCTAATCTTGCAGTGTTGTATTTCCTATTTGACGGTTTATTTGATTCTAAACTGGATGTGCTTGTGTCCAAACTAGACACACTCTTCGAATGGATGAAATCCATCGGAGAATTACTTAAAAGAAGAATAGGGCGTTTTCGGCATTAAGTTAATAACATACACGAGTTAATTTTTCATTACCCTGTTGTTGCCAAAGAACTTTCATATAAATATATCATTGTTCCTGCTGACAAAGCAGAAAACAATTTTACCTTCGTTTGAAACGGAGTTCTATTTCAAATGCCTGAGAGAGGAACATACAAACTTACAAATTTATCTGTTTCTTAAATATTTGATAATCACAAATCTGTTCTTGGGTCCCTCTGTATTCACACTGATGACTCTGATCTTGAACTACATTAAATCTGCTGGATTCCCAACATGCGCAAAAAATCTTTACAAGCACCGCTTTATCGCCGGTTCGTCAAGATGCTCCACAAAACATCTCTCCATTTTGCTAACGACAATATTGACTCGCATCAAGCAAGCTCTTCAAACATTCTGCGAGACAACTTATTCCAGAAATGGAATCAATCAGATATGGATTCTAAAACTTTCTAAGGAATTTTGGAAAATTTAAAATCCTCCAATTTCAATCATATTACCTGTATATAGTATTTCGACTTCTCCACGCTCTACACAACCTGGTACCATCACACACCAAAAACTCAAAAATAGACTTGCCAATATTATTGATTGACAACATTGTTGTGGTATTTGTGCGCACGTAATCCAGGATAACCACACCTTCTGCTATTTTCGTGGCAGATGGCTGTCCTAAGTCGGCACCGGTTGTCCATTGGTCTCGTTGGTGTATGTGTAGTCCCTTTTGTTTGATGTTTCTGTGTTGTGCGTTGCCGTTCCTTGTCCCTTATGCGTCTCTTTCTGTGCGTGTCTGCTTTGTGTTTTGGGGTTTTGGTGACAGCAATCTCAACAACACTCACACCCCAAAATATGTCTTTTATTTATAGCACATTGATCGTCAACGGGCTATTTTCAATCGGCGTGTTTACGTTAAGGTCACTATTTAGTCATTGGGGATTATTGAGTGGTAATTTTTCACAACTTCGAGCCTCTGTGAGGAATCCAGATCATTCTTTATCTTGAACAGCTCAGAATAATGTTTATCACGCTTCTGCTCGTAAACCCCATGTGCTGGTAACGTCAGTGTCCTAGTCCTCATTGAACACCTCGCCCCTTGGTCTGAATAAACGATCATCTTAATGACTGCATGTGATAACAATGAGATCTTTTAATATGCAGTTTATCAAATACCTCTAGCATGGTTAGCGATTTATTGCCTCCTCCAGCGAGTGTACAATACTGAAATAACAAACAAACGATTAAAATCAACAAACAATGTTCACAATCACTATATAATCAATAAAATGACACTCAGAAAAAAAGTACAAAATATACTGAAATTATCTGTGTATTCAAATTATGCCCTTTTCGTAAACACAGTGTTGGTGATGTTATAAAACAGAAAATTTACAGGGATGATTTTAAAAGAAATAGGTATTTCAACAATAGAAATTGAGTATAGATGATAACACAAATGCTTATAGCCGCAAATTACACAAATAAGTGACCCATGGAAAACACAATCATTATTTCACAGTTTGCAATGATCGACAATACAGCTTGGCTTAGCTGACCTTTGATTTTTACCGTTAAACAAAGAAAGTACAATAATACTGCTTCACATTTATAAAAAAAAATATCTAAACATATTCTTTAATATGTAAATAAAGGAAACTTACTCTTTGGCTCATCAAAATGTCTTGCAATCAGTATAAAAACTGCAGAAAAATTCAATACAGGAAGCATAAAACTTTTTGGAGGCGATTCTAAACCTAAAAACAAAATCCGGACGAGAGAAGTCCGTAAACATTACAATCAAGCAGATTGGACGCTGCTTGCACCTTCTTCGTGTATTCGCCGCTCTCAGTTTCACTTACAAGTAGGGTATCGTTTATGTATGCGACGTTGGTATACCCTTGTTTTCGTGAAGTTTAGTGAATATTCTAGATGACGAAGCTAAGTCCATCGCTTAACAATTATACTGATGTTTAGTGTCTCTACAAGTAAATCGTAGGTATTTGCTATCGTTTACTGAAACTTTACATGGATAATAAGCATCCTGCAGATCAACAATTTCTAAATTTAATGTAGTTTTAAGGTCGAGAATTTCTAATCTAAGAGCAGTTTAAAGTGTTTCCATTTAAAAATGACGAAACTCCACAAAAATATATACTTGTTTCAAATTAAGTATAACTCTAAATTTCCCGTTGCTCCTTGGTCTAACAAATATATTTGACTAATATTCGTTATGATCGTTTGAAGTTACTCTCTCATTCACTTTCTTATGCTAGAGAAGCTTAATCTCTTCGTCAATGACGCAATTTTCTGTTGTGTTAAATTGAATAGGTTTTGGGATTTGAATCTGTTCAGGAGTACTATTCTGTTCAAGTGAAAAATCATTGACCATATTAATATTTAAATCTGCAGCGATCATTCTCCAACTTGCTATACACTATACACAGTACTGTTTGGATTTGAAATAAACTAACTTGTTTTTCATCCAGGTTCTCGTTTATTACTGCTTCCGCTGTTGCTTTTCATTCAGCCTCTTGCGGAGTCTGTGTTCGTGCGTTGTCCTAAAAATGATGAGGTCTGTATGTCCTATCTTCTCTTATTTATAGCACATTGATCGTCAACGGTCTATTTTCAATCGGTGTGTTTACGTTAAGGTCACTATTATTTATTCATTGGAAATCATTGAGGGTTAATTTTTCACAACTTCGAGCCTCTGTGAGGAATCCAGATCATCCGTTATCTCGAACAGCTCAGAATAATGTTTATCACGCTTCTGCTTGTAAACCTCATGTGCTGGAAACGTCAGTGTCCTAGTCCTCATTGAACACCTCGCCCCTTGGTCTGAATAAACGATCATCCTAATGACTGCATGTGATAACAATGAGATCTTTTTATATGCAGTTTATCAAACACCTCTAGCATGGTTAGCGATTTATTGCCTCCTCCAGCTAGTGTACAATACTGAAATAACATAAACAAACGATTAAAATCAAGAAACAATGTTCATATTCACTATATAACCAATAAAATGACACTCAGAAAAAAAGTACAAAATATACTGAAATTATCTTTGTATTCAAATTATGCCCTGTTCGTAAAAACATAGCCGCAGAAACGGCCAACGACACTTTGATATTTGGCTGGTAGGGATGTGTTGGCCGCAGGAATCTATATTGATTTGTTCAATATAGATTCTTGCGGCCAACACACCCCTACCAACCAAATATCCAAGTGTCGATGGCCGTTTCTGCGGCTTTGTAAACACAGAGTTGGTGATGTTATAAAACATAGAAATAGGTACTTGAATAATAGAAAACGAGTAGATGATTACACAAATAAGTGACCCATGGAAAACACAATAATTTCACAGTTTGCAAATGTCGACAATACAGTTTGGCTTAGCTGACCTTTGACTTTTACCGTTAAACAAAGGAAAGTACAATAATACTGCTTCACATGTACAAAGAAAAGATATACAAACATGTTCTTTAATATGTAAATAACGGATGTCTTGCAATCAGTATAAAAACTGCCAAAATTCGAAAAGTTCAATACGGGAAGCATTAAACTTTTTTATAAACTTAAAAACAAACTCCGGATGAAAAAGTCCGGAAATATTACAATCAAGCAGATTGGACATTGCTTGCACCATCTTCGTGTATTCGCCGCTTTCAGATTCACTTACAAGTAGGGTATCGTTTATGTATGCAACGTTGGTATACCCTTGTTTTCGTGAAGTTAAGTGAATATTCTAGATGACGAAGCTAAGCCCATCGCTAAACAATTATACTGATGCTTAGTGTAAATCGTAGGTATTTTCTATCGTTTACTGAAACTTTACATGGATAATAAGCATTCTGCAGATCAACAATTTCTAAATTTAATGTTTCAAGCATTTAAAGTGTTTCCATTTAAAAATGGCGAAACTCCACAAAAATATATACTTTTTTTCAAATTAAGTATAACTCTAAAGGGGTAGGGGCAAAATTGGCTGTTTTTGGCCCCACCCATAATTTTGGTGAAAAGCTCATTTTCTTCTTCAGTATGCTTCTTGTGAACAGAAAATGGCATATTTCATGTGATTTCTTGAAAGTCCTACGTTTTGGGGTAAAAATTGAAAAATCAATGAAAAATCATGAATTTTTGGAAAATGATAATTATTTCTGTATTTGAAAGGCAAATAAAATAATTTCTGACAGATATCTTGTAAAATACAAATGTTAATATACAGGCGATTGGATGTCCATAAAATAATTTATCCTTTACTCAGTTTTTGGGGGGAAAATGCCAAAAAAAAGTTGAAAAATAGCATATTTGGGGGATATTTTTCAAACAGCAAAACCCCTATATATATTGAATTTTATCGCTGATATCAAAGCTAACGCTCTTAAGAACATGTAGGCTTATTAGAAACCTCATGTAAAGACTTTAAACTTAAATTGTTTTTGGATAAAATCACTAAAATTGATACAAAATTGATCATTTTCGCAATAAATATACGTGCACTTGTTATTCTTTTATATGCTTTTGAGATATTGAATTGAAATGAAATAATGATTTTTAAAATCCTTAGAATTAATGTTCCTAGACTAGAAAATGAATGAATCATTGATAAAATCGGAATACAAATATGTTACTCTAATGCAATGTCGCTATAACGTCGAATGTCATTGGTTTACTCCTTAGTAAAGGCAGTAAAACCAGAACATACTAGGCGTTGACGTTATTAACGTCACTTTTCGCGCCCTGTATTCACAAAAAGATATAGACTGCATTAGAATTGAGATAACTTGATACTGACGTTATGTTTGTAGATGGTAAATGCTGATTTTACGGTTTTTCTGGCGACACGTTAGTGAAAAATTCAGTTTGCCGCCGTAAAATCAGTATTTATCGTCCGCAAACATGTCAGAACGTTTCCAAACTGGACGCACAGGGGAAGTGTGCTTCGTTGCAACAATATACAGGAACAATTCAGCAACTTTATAGGTTTCATAACTCTATAGAGTTTAACATTGTAGAATACCTTAGCAACGAATTTTAATATCCCCTTGCAACCATACCACTTGTTTACTCTCCTTTACCGAGTTACAAAATCAAAGTTAAAGCAGAACATAACTGTTAGTCTGTTTGTTTGTTCTTTTTTTTTTAAATATTTGATATGAAAAAGAAAGGGCCTTAATATCATACTCAAGACGGCCTTTCTATCAATATTTCATTTCTTAAACCTTTACCCAAGAATTTCACTAATTCTAAAAAAAATCCACTATATATACCAAAACATACATGTATATTCCACTTGTGTATTCCTTGTGATACGACTAATCTATGATACCAATTGACATTGACTTCAAAAGTTTTTTTTAATGCAGTCCATGAGCATAAATGTTGTACTTTAGCATTTCCAAATCTGTAACTCTGATCTCTCATAATCTTGAACACCCTTTCAGACCTGTGTGAAACAGCAGGTGTCAGAAATAGGTTTGAGTGAAATAAGATTAGAATTCATTGAAGCAGCCTTCAAATCTAAATGCCCACCCCTTTTTTCAGCTTTTTGTCTCTGGGATATTGTTCCCCCTTAGCTACAGAACCCTTCTTTGTCAAAAGATGTGTATTAGTGATATAAATCTTCTGTAAATGTGGCGTTCTGTAGCTGAGGGGGGAACAAAGTTTTTTAAAAACTTTTCCATTTTCCATTGATTCCTATTAAAAAAAAAACATATTTTGCCCCAAAATTTAGTAAAACTATGCACGATTAATATTATCCAACTACTGATTATGATGAAACCAAGAGCTGACATCAATTTTGTGAAAGAATTTTCTTGAAGTTCCCATTTTGAAAATTCCACTTTTTTAGGGCAGATTTAACGCCTAATCTTATCAGCTCCTTTGAACTTGATATAATTTTTTTCCCAACCATTTGACTTTTGTTGCTAAGATAAAAAGATGTCCTTTGCAGTGTGGAGCTCGTAAAAAAGTTCCCCGCGAGGGGTTCGACAGTAAGTGTTTTGAATATATTTCCCTGACATTGTCGCCATAGCACTTTCTATATAGACATAACGTCAGAGAGTGCATGAATTTTAAATATAGTTTTTATTTTCGTGCTTAAACATCGACGGCGGGTGCGGCTAGCCAACAGTGGATGCTTACTCCTCCCGGGCACCTGGTCCCACCTCTGGCTTGCTGGGGGTCCGTCGATGCTTAATTTTGTGCTCTATTGTGAGTGCTGTTGAGATTATCGTCAGGATTTTCTTTCACGCATTGGTAATGAGCCAATTCATCCATAAAAAAGCCATTTCAGACATGCAAACTTGGTATGTGTAAAATCATTTGAAGAAAACTTCATTGCTGAAAAAGAACTATAAAGACAAAGCCATATTTCAAAAGTCATAACAAAATTTAATTAACATGCCCACTGAAAGGCAGTGTTCATCAGTTAATGTTGCAATATATATAATGAAAAATACATGAACATATCAGACAGTAAACAACTGAGTCAGTTAAACACTATGCCCACTGAAAGGCAGTGTTCGTCAGTTGTTACAATCAATGGTAAGAAATGCCTGCATTAAATTTCTTACTCCTCAACAACGCTTTCATCGCTGTCACTCTCACCAATATGTTGAGGTATGCAGTTTCTTGGATGCAGTTTCTTCTTGTTGATTTCGTTCTGCGTCCAAATGTGTAAAGGGATGGTGAGGTCGCTGAGATCCAGATCATCTAACCGCAGAAACCCCAAGTGATCTGTGGAACAGCCTGTCCATGTGGCGGTCCCCGGTCCAAGTTGTTTTGCTAATCGATTTGCCTTACTGTCTATGGGATGCCCAATCAGCATTTTTTCAATGGCCACTTCCAACATGAAGGCAGTCCACATGGACTCTTTATCCCCGGTACCAAAGAATTGCTGCTTCAGACCTCGAAGCTTGTCTGTGAGGAAACATCCCAGCGACCGGATGATGGAACCTAGTGTTGTTTCCTTATTGATGCCTTGGAACGGGACGATCAACGGATGTCGTTGTAACAGAACTGTAGAAGGTGAAAGACCCTTTCCTGTTCGTCTGGCATGATCCTGAACTTGACAAAGTCCACGATGTTGTTCTTTGCAGCCGTTTTCGGAATGTCCTCCTGCAGTGTGGCATGTAGAATCTTCTTTTTGAAAAAAAGATAAAACCCTGGAGAAGTGGAGTTCGGAGATCATGGAGATCATTTCAGCCGATACGTTTTCATGCCCAACGCCTTCTGTGGGAACCAGGGAGTACACACACTGCCAGCCCTGTGCATAGAACAGGTCGAACCCCAAGCAATGGGGAAGGTTTCGTAAGGCCCTATCGGACAATGACAGAGGATTGAGGTGCTTTTTGAGCTGCGTGGAGACTCTGTACAACTTTCCTGGAAAGTGATATGCTGTACCGGGATGGCTATGCCCGCGATGTTACCCACTTCTACAACACATCCATCAATGTCCAACGTCACTCTGATCTTGTCTTGCAGGTCCTGCTCGGAAAGATTGCAACTTTTTAGCAATATAGGGTCGTCTCTACTAAGAAGATTCTCCTCCCAATTGTCTTCCATTCTGTAGCGTCCGAACTCCACAATGTTTTCTCATGCCGTGATGAGGAAAGGACCATCCTCTTCCACCTGACCCACTGCAAGAAGGTATGATGCTCATCAAAGGATGCACACAATAAATTGTATGATAAAGCAATACTTACACAATGGGCTAGTGCAGTACCAAGTGCAGAATGACGATAGATTAGTTGTCTGAATCTTTCTACAGAGAATAATAGTCCCATGCACCTACTGTGCAATGTTCATTGAGGCCATAATTAAAAAATTGTTTGTTTCCCCTCGCCCCGACCGGGTCAGGAAAAACGCCGCCGAGTAAGATTTTTTATAGCCAAAAATTCCGATATTTTTTTTTTCAGAAATCGAATCACGGCTATGTCCATTTTCAGTTTCAACGTTACAATATTGTATCCAAATAGAATTGTAAATCATCTCAATAGCTTTCTCATTCTTGCATTATTATAAGAAATCTTGCTGTAAACCGCCCGTCCCCCCATTCCCGTTGGCTTTGAACCGTCAGTTTACGTATTATTGGTACATCGATCATTATGTCTCTCTATCATGCCTATTGTAAATATCCTCCCAAAGTTTTTGAGAACACTGAGCATGTTCAGTCGTAAGTCATGATAGACGAGCGCTCGGTCTACGGGCGTGACAGATGGCCGTCCAAAGTCGGCACCGGTTTCCCATTGGTCTCGTCGGTTTATGTGTCTTTTGTGTTTGATGTTTACATGTAGTGTGTCTCTTTTCCGTCTCGTGCTGTACTCGTCTTTTGTGTTTTTGCATCGGGTGTTTTGGTGTTTTACTGTTGATGCTGCAACGGGGTCTTGTTGGAGATCTCCTCCCTTCTTTTTATACAAAAAATCTGAGATTTCTAATTGAAAATACAGGTTTCTGTAAAAAATAATTAATTTCGAGGATTTTCCAAAAAAAAATAAGAATATAAAATATATGTCATTTGAAAGAGGAGACTTTAAAGATGTTTTTTAAATCATAATTGAACGATCATATGCAATATTGAGGAGCTGAAAAGCAGGAATAAATCAAAACTTCCTCAAATTTCTGTGAATTTTTGCAAAAATTCGACTTTTTTACCCCAAAACATACAGTAAAAATAGGAATTGGAACTTGCAACTTACTTCATCTGAAAGAGCATAAAAATACTATATATTCACACTTTTCAATTTTTAAAAACATCAACCATATAAAAGTTATAATTTTTTTCCTATTTTCAGTGATTTTTGACTAAAAACATATTTTTCCCAAAAACACCACCTTTGCAATGGAAATTTCCATGAGACAATTCTTTATCTGAAAGAGTGCAAAAAATGCTACAAAGTTAGGCCGGTTTTGCAGGATCAAGGGGGGGGGGGGCTGCACCCAACCCAGTGATTCATCCCATACTATATTATCATTGGTTAAAAATGACCTTGGTCTTTAAGAAATTTCCCATTTTAGTGACATGTCCAAAAGCTAACAAACAAAAACAATTTGTCGATGTATGCATGATGATAATATGAACAGCCGATACATAAGAAGTTGAGTGTAATCCCCCCTTGATAATAATTATAAAACAAAGGAGGGGATCTCCAAAAACACCAGATTGCAGCATCCACAGCAAAACCCAAAAACACCCAATATATAATTCTTACCCGAAACGTGCATGTCTGGTCCATGCTGTAAATTTATCAGGTTTGAAATGATGCTATTGAATTTAAAGACGTTTAACATTTGAACTACTTGGTGAGTGTCACAGCTGGTGGACCAAGAGTCCCCGAGGGCACATGTAGCCAAGTTCGATCAACTTCGGTTGATCGTCCGTCTCTTCAACGCATTTGAAAATTTCTGTGACAAACTTCTTGAAATTTCTAAAACGTGGGTCCTGTAGCATCATATCCCACCCATTCTGCTACATCTTTTGGTACATTTTTTGGACATATTAATTTTCATACTTTTTGGCCATATTACATAGTTTAGACTAAGGATCACTGACGAGGGTTTAGTACTCGAAACGTGCATGTCTGGTCCATGCTGTAAATTTATCAGGTTTTAAATGATGCTATTGAATTTAAAGACGTGTAACATCTTATATAATTATAGAACACATGGATGTATTTTTCTAACATTGTATATATTCTTTCATATCATTTGGGCAAGAAATACATTTTTATGAATGTTTGAAATGTTTTATGAAGTAAATGCTATAGTTTAGCTATAAAATGACCTTGTTTCTGAACGACATGAAGTGACCTAGACCCAAAGTGGCGTTATCCAAATGAACAAACTTTTGAAAAAAAATCAAATTCTGATGTATTCATATTATATAAGGATGTACATGTATGAGCTCAGACGGACAGATAGAGAGGTGGACTAAATGATGGACTCAAAGACCAGCTTTTTTTTTTCGGTGATCATAAAACCATCAATAATTTGCTTTAAACAAATAGTTCATGAAAATTATTTTGACGTTTAGTTACAAAAACAGCCACATAGTTCGTACGGATTAGGACTACGAGGCCGATTTTCTGGCTGCTTCCTTCCCGATCCTCTACACGTACCTTTCCTCTTGGCATAATTGTACTAACGTCTGCCAGTCTACAGGAAATGTCATGTCTGTTAAATGCAGGTGCGGCTAGCTTAGGAAGAGTTCGTCTCAATGCGCAACGCTACGTAAACTTTCGCATATTTACGCTCCTAATCGCAAGTGAAAAAACAAATACGCAATGCTCTTTCTAACGTATCATAGCGCGAAGTCTTAACAATTCGCAGTGCTTCGTTTCTTATTCGCAATAAGCAGTTCGATTGCGTTTGCATTTCGTTATGATCATATTTCTTAACACCGTTCTCGTTCAAAATTCGTCAAGTTTGACAATTTTTTCTCATTCGCAAGGCTTCGTTCTATGGATTCGTCTATATGTAAAGGGGCCTTAACGAAGAAGACCTACAGGAATTACTCGATTCCCGCAGTAGTGCTAACACAAAACATAGGGTAACAAAAGATAACATAGCTCGCCTAAACAGGTTTTAGTCAGAAACGAGGTTAAAGGTTTTGAAAAGTAGGTCAAAGTCCAAGGTCAAAGGTCATGGTCTCAAATGAAAGGTCTCGTCACAAGCTATCTACATGTGAAATATCAAAGCTCTACCCCATATAGTTAAGAGATATAGCCCAGGTTAAAGTTTTGTCTACGGACGACGCCGAGGGTATGGCATTAGATCTCCGGAATTTTTCGTCCCGGCGCGCATAAAAAACTTATTAAAGCATCACTTGCAGTTTTAACAACGTATCTTGGAGAGAGAGGAAGGCAGATTTCAGAATTAGAGGGGAAATCGATCGATCAATTGAACTGTGCTTTGCGTAAATTTTACGTCGAGGTAAAAAAAAAGTTGACGGAGAAAGATATGCTAAAAAGTCGATGGTTACGTTACGATATGGCCTACACAGTTGCATGGAAGCAAATGAGTTAAAGAAGATCCTGACGAAAATCTCAACAGCACTCACAATAGAGTCAAAGAAGATCACAATAGAGCACAGAATTAAGCATCGACGGACCCCTAGCAAGCTAGAGGTGGGACCAGGTGCCCGGGAGGAGTAAGCATCCCATGTTGGCTAGCCGCACCCGCCGTCGATGTTTACAGACGAAAATGACAACAATTTATGAAACTCATGCACTGTCCGACGTTGTCTATATAGAAAATGCTATGGCGACAATGTCAGGGAAATATATTCAAAACACTTACTGTCAAACCCTTCGCGGGGAACTTTTTTACGAGCTCCACACGGCAAAGGGTGTAAGTGTGACACAAATTAGTTAAAGAAGATCCTGACGAAAATCTCAACAGCACTCACAATAGAGCACAAAATTAAGCATCGACGGACCCCTAGCAAGCTAGAGGTGGGACCAGGTGCCCGGGAGGAGTAAGCATCCCCTGTTGGCTAGCCGCACCCGCCGTCGATGTTTACGCACGAAAAAGCACAATATATGAAACTCATGCACTGTCTGACGTTGTCTATATAGAAAGTGCTATGGCGACAATGTCAGGGAAATATATTCAAAACACTTACTGTCAAACACTTCTCAAACACTTCGCGGGGAACTTTTTTACGAGCTCCACACGGCAAAGGCATAAGTGTGACCAAATGAGTTAAAGAAGATCCTGACGAAAATCTCAACAACACTCACAATAGAGCACAAAATTAAGCATCGACGGACCCCTAGAACACAATGGGCGCAAGTTGCCATAAAAGTGAGAACTTCATAAAGCGTATAGTTCCAAGTTAAGTGATCAAAAGTGAAATGTCAGATATTCTCTGTGAAAATCTACCCCGTAAGATTGTGAAAACTGAAACCTCTACAAATTGTACCACTGAAGTTTCATTGTGTACACCGTATACAGGTGACCCCCCAACAGCCTCATGGACCTGATCTTTTTGAATTTGATGACAATGAAGTTGATGAAATCCTTTCTCAAATTAATACTCATGAATTAAATGAAGTTGCTTCAAGCACAAATACAATTACACATAGTTCTGTGTCTCAGCAAAGAATACCATTATCTGAAATGTCGGATTTGCGCAACAACTTCAATTTTTCAAATTGTCAAGTTACTTTGAATTTTAGATAGACTACTAGTATTAAACTGGTTCACTCTAAACATGAAATGAAACAAACTTCGTTGCTTTGACCCCAGCGTTTTGTGGTCTGGTTTGTGTTTGGTCATCTGACAGTGAGGATGTTGTTTTACACCACAATTGTTCGTTCTTCGAGACCTCTGGGTAAGTGGATGGGTTGTGCGCACGTAATCCAGTATAACCACACCTTCTGCTATTTCCGTAGCAGATGGCCGTCCGAAGTCGGCACCGGTTGCCCATTGGTCTCGTTGGTTCATGTGTAGTCTTAAGTGTTTGATGTTTCTGTGTTGTGCGTTGACGTTCCTTAAGTGTAAGTGTTTTGAATAAACTTACCTGACATTGTCGCAATAACACTTTCATATAGACATAACGTCAGACAGTGCATGAATTTTATATATTTTCATTTCCATGCTTCATAAATATCGACGGCGGGTGCGGCTATCCAACAGGGGATGCTTACTCCTCCCGGGCACCTGGTCCCACCTCTAGCTTGCTAGGGGTCCGTCGATGTTTAATTTTGTGCTCTATTGTGAGTGCTGTTGAGATTCTCGTCAGGATCTTCTTTAACTCATTTGTCCCTTATGCGTCTCTTTCTGTTCTTGTCTGCTTTGTGTTTTTGCATTGGGTGTTTTGGGTTTTGCTGTGGGTGCTGCAGCCTGGTGTTGTTGGAGATCCCCTCGTTTGTTCTCCATTCATCTGTTTTGTAGTCACGGTTTAGCAAGGTGATACACCTATGCTTCAGCAGATATAAAGGATGAATTTTGTCCATTAATCCTGATGTCTGCAAATACATTTCCCAAGTACATAATCATCATTAACACTTTCTACAGCCTCTTTATAGTGCATGTACATCGCTGAATTCTAGCATGAGGAAGTCATGATGAAGTTGGCTTGGGTCGTGAATTTCACAAGCTGGACATTTTTCTTTACTCAAACTATCTAGTTCTTGACGTATTTTGTTTGCATACATAAGAGTCAGCATACTCTCGGCTGCAGATCTTGAAGTGTTTCCTTCCACTTCATCAATCCCGCGAAACTGGTACCTTCGTCGAACCAGAAATCCTCTTTAGTCCGTCCCCCACTAGGATTGGTAACCTGTTCTTTGCCTCTTTTGATGCATTAATACAATCTGTACGTCTATAGTACCATTTTGCGTCCTTTCTTATTTATGAAATAATATTTTTATCTGTACTGCCAAACTGTTATCATGGATCTGTCGTTATCAGCACACTAACAATTAAATTGAAGTTTTTTTTAGTACTTTGACATTGTACCTTCTTTTAAATAGTAGTTATCATATCTTTTCTAATAAAGGGAATTTTAAGCATAAAAAGAATAGGTCTTTCTTGTTATTTTCTCTCGGAATGAAATTAAAAAAATTATAATAATAATATTAATAATAACATAAAGGTAAAATATGAAGATAAACTTTTTTTTGTAATTTGTATCACATACTACCTTTCTTTTATATTTAAAAAGAATACAAGTACATTCCTTACTTCAATGTCAACCACTTTGGTAAAGTCTGTTCCTATGTCCTCGTTGACAGTGGATCAAAAAAGGTGATATTGCTGAATGTTGAAGAAGTTTATATACTACAGAATTATTAATTATCATTAATCATACCAATTAAATACAGATAAAATCCTTTTTGGTGTTAGTCGTGATTAGTTAAGTGTTAAACGTCTTTAAATTCAAAAGCATCATTTAAAACATGTGTGAAAAGAAATGTTATAACTTGTCTCAAATATTGATCTTTATTGGTCGGTTCTTTTCATCCGTCATGAATGATAATTATTGCATTATCAAATGTAACAGTTTATCCAATATTTAAGGTGATTGTACGACGGCGGTCGTGTGTTGGGGTGCTAATCAGTAATTGTGTTGGTGTTTTTGTACCCAAGTCGGAAGGCTGTCTGTTTATCGGACTCATTTATTACCTGGCAGCAAGTTGAGTGACGATATGTACTTTAACTTACTGAACTTATAACAAAAAAGTAAATTCGTATAGTTTACTTAGTTAAAATCAATGATGTTAAACAGAAAAAAATATCTGTGTATAATTACATATATTTTGTATTTTACATATCTAAATTGACATACATTTATACATTAATTAAGAAAAAAAAACCATGAACTTAGTAATGATAATAATTTACATATTAACAAAGATTTCTATCGAATTGTAATAAAGTCTAATTGCAATAGAGTTCATCTCAGATGTTCTTGAAATTCTGGGTCTTTAAATAAATTTTGATTCTATCCAATCTCGGGAATGATATTTCATCAAATACATGGGATGAATATCCCTTTTAAGGTTGAAATAATCCAAGGTATTGGACAACTTTCTGATCAAGCGGTCCTTGTCTATCATGTCTAGGGTTTCCAGGAAGTGGTCACGCACTTGTAGTTCGAAATCAACACAGTTTTGGTGTGCGATAACGTGATCGCATTCCGGACAGAAACTGTACCTCGTTACTTTTATAACATTGTTCAGGAGTTCACATAGTGCCATGACGAACATCCTTTACACTGCGTTTAGAAGACTATGTCTTTTTCTGTCATTGTTTCTGACTATAAGGGTCCTTGAATAAACATCAAAGAAGTACCTAACCGTTATTCAGTCTTAACGTCGAGAATGCAAAGTAAAATCGTGACAATTCCCATCGAACACTTTTCGGACGTACCGATCTGATTCATCTACCAGGATTGGTAGACTGTCCCTGTGACGCCCAGCATCCTTTAAACATTCTGGCCTGCTTGAAAACCATTTCCTGCTGACTTTCTCCTCTTTTAAATCGCCCTCCGCGTTCATTAGATAAAAAACCCAACGATATTGCTGAATAGTCTGAAAATATCAGAAAAATAGTTTTTAGGGATGCAATTTATGAATCTCATTTTCTAAAATCAAGTTAAATTAAAAAAAAAGAAGAAAACGGTAAAAAAAAGGTCTATAATGAATTGCGTGATTTTTTAGTGTCGTAGCCTTTTGTGCTGAATACATATATGCACAAATGAATTGATGAATAAAAAAACTTACTTGTTTTTTTCTACTTGTCATGGTAGATGGTGTTGTAATTAAGGTTGAAGATGATTCCATATTTATAGATAAAGAACACTGGTATACAGTCGTAAATATAAGAAATTAGATTTTGAAGTTAATCCTTAAGAGACCTTGTAAAAAAGGGGAAAGACTATGATAAGATTGTGGGTTTTTGTAAAACCTATGTATAGTAGGTGAGAATCATTATAAGTTATCCTCATGTCACAGTTTTACCAATTGAAATTTAAGTTACCATGCCTTCTGTTTTGAAAGGTAGGGGGTGGTTTGTATTGCTGCAAATGAAATAAATGAAAAAGTATAGGTTTCAATATGTTTATTCTTAATACAGTCATTGTCTTACAATTATATGTAATTTTGATGTGAGGGGATCGACCCTGAGGTGTAATGAGGTGTTAACTACCGGTATGACTTCTTGACCATGGGTAGGTATATAGATCTATTATCGGAAAATCAATACAGCTCTCGGACCTTTCTCTTTTAGAGATTTCTATACTCACCTGAAAATTTTAAACGTACCTAAAGAAAAAATGCATAAAATGTACAGGGTGCTTTTAGAAAAGTCTATCTTCACCTGACTGCTATAAGCGCTATTACCTACTACGATTATCGGTATTCCAGACTATTAAGACATAGAGGTCCGAATTATTCGTTGTACTCCTTGGAGATTACCAAGTTCAGGACGGACCGCAAACAGACTACAAGACTAAATCTAAGACGGACGGAACCAAAGAAGAATGGTCATATGAAGATAAAGAAATAAATTAAACCGGTGTCGTGTTTAGTGAACAGAAGCAGAGTAAATGTTTCAAACTAAATGTATATTATTATTTATGCCCCTTATTCATGTTTGATATTGATAATTGTTTTAATGTTGATCCCACCTCTAACTTGTCCATCAATGCTTAATTTTGTATTTTATTGCGAGTTAAAGCAGATCCTGGCGATAACCTCAACAGCAATCAATAGAGCACCATTTGAGCATCGACGGACCCCTAAGAAATACATTCAAGAGAGTTAAAGACGATCCTGACGAAAATTTCAATTGAGCATCGACGGACCCCAAAGCAAGCTAGAGGTGGGACCAGGTACCTGGGAGGAGTAAAACACTTACTGTCAAACCCCTCGCGGGGAACTTTTTTTACGAGCTCCACACGGCAAAGGGCATACGTGTGAACTTAATGAGTTAAACACGATCCTGACGTCAATCTCAACAGCACTCACATTAAATAAGAAAATTAAGCATCGACTGACCCCCAGCAAGCTAGAGGTGGGACCAGGTGCTCGGGAGGAGTAAGCATCCCCTGTTGGCTAGCCACAGCCGCCGTCCATGTTTAAGCACGAATTTTTTTTTATTAATTCACGCACTGTCTGTCGTTATTTCTATATAGAAAGTGCTATGTCGACTATGTCATGGAAATATATTCAAAACACGTACTGTCAAAACTCTTGCGGGGAACTTTTTTTTGCGAGTGCTGTTGAGATTATCGTCAGGATCTTTTTAATTTATTTGTGCCACACTTATGCCCTTTGCTTTGTGGAGCTGGTTAAAAAGTTCCCAGCGAGAGATTTCTCAGTGTTTTAAATATTCTTCCTTGAAATGGTCGCCATGGCACTTTCAAAATAGACATAACCTCAGACTGCAAATTATTTTATAAACAGTGTTTTAATATTGTGCATGAACATCGACGGCGGGAACGGCTAGCTAACAGGGAATGCTTACTCTTCCCGGGCACCTGATCCCACCTCTATTGTGGGTGCTCTTGGGATTATCGTTAAGATCTTCTTAAACTTGCTAGGGGGCGATGCTCAATTTTGTGTTCTATTGTGTGCTGTTGAGATTACCGTCAGGATCTTGCTTTATTGATGTTGGTACGTGTTAGCCTTGGGTCACGGTATTTCTTTGTTAGTCATGGAGACTAAACATTGATAATTATATGAAAATCGGGTACTCTTTAGATGTAAACGTCTTCATATTGAATAGCATCATTTAAGAACAGATAAATTGGCAACATGGACCAGACATGCACGTTTTGGGTACTTAACCCTCGTCAGTGATCCTCAAATCTAAACAATGAAAAATGCCAAAAAAGTATGAAAATTACTATGTCGAAAAAGGGTACCGAAAGACATAGCAGAATGAGTGGGGTATGATGCTACAGGACCCACGTTTTAGAAATTTCAAGAAATGTTGATAACAGATATTTTAGAATGCGTTGAAGAAACGATCAACCGAAATTGATCGAACTTGGCTACATGTGCCCTCGGGGAAACCTGGTCCACCAGCAGTGACACTCACCAAGTGGTATAATTGTAAACGTCTTCATATTGAATATCATCATTTAAGAACAGATAAATTGGCAACATGGACCAGACATGCACGTTTCGGGTGCTTAACCCTCGTCAGTGATCATCAAATCTAAACAATGAAATATGCCAAAAAAGTATGAAAGTAACTATGTCGAAAAAGGGTACCGAAAGACGTAGCAGAATGAGTGGGATATGATGCTACAGGACCCACGTTTTAGAAATTTCAAGAAATTTTGATAACAGATATTTTAGAATGCGTTGAAGAAACGATCAACCGAAATTGATCGAATTTGGCTACATGTGCCCTCGGGGACTCCTGGTCCACCAGCAGTGACACTCACCAAGTGGTATGAATGTAAACGTCTTCATATTGAATAGCGTCATTTAAGAACAGTGAGAAGAACATTGAAAATAATCATTTAAGAACAGTGAAAAAGAACTCGACATGAAAATGACTTTAAGAGATGACTGTCTTACTTAGGGTGTTCATGGTAGTATAATTTGGGTTGGTCACGTGCAAAATCGGTGAATCGTGAAACTCATGCAAATATCTGGGGTATATACAAAAAGAGCATATGCATAAAGTAATTCGATTTAATGCACCTTGCCTTATGTCACTAGCCGTATAAGGTTAAGTTTACATCCTTCTTCTATTTTCATTTGAATTTACTTTGTTTTAGAAATTGGAATGGTGCAAAAATCAGTCCAGCACAAGAAAGTATTGAATGAGGCAAAACGGAGGAGGGTAACCATATCATTAGAGTTGGCCTACATGTCCTTAGAGGAAGAGCTCAACTCTGACGATGAGACAATCTTTAGAATTATTCCTCTCCCATGGAGGTAAGAGGAATTCAACAATGTTTGCATGAGTTATATGCTAAAAATGACAAGATCAAATCAGTCAGATAAAAAAAAATGGTCAAAAGGATAAGAGGGACAGTTGCGTCAACTCGACCAAAACAAGAGGTTGACCCTGAAAATAGTTGGGTTTTAAAGCTGTGAATGCCATCTAAAATTTATTTTCAGGGACACAGTATCTTCAATATCCTCAATTTACTTTCTGCATTTTAGCAGTGCATGTATTTTAGATCTATATAATGTTTTCATTTTCAGTGACAGTGCATATACGGTACTTTTGTCCCTCATGGACAACACTCCTTACACAGTACATTTGTCCCTCCTGGACAATACTCCTGACAGTGTACCGCTACTTCTTGTAGGGTACGACATCTTTTTTTTCTTTCCAGTTATCATTATTAATTAACATGGTATACATATATTGATTTCTACATTAAGAAAGGGCACGGCATCTCGGACAACTCCCATGCAACGATTAACCGCCAACACCAAATGGTATTGAGTTCAATACCCTCTTACGGTTTTAGACCCCTAACCCTCCAAGGGTTCCGGGGGTCAACGTCCACTGTTGAATCATGGACCCGTTGTGGACATTCAAATGTTAAACGTCTTCAAACTCAATATATTTTGGCATTAATTGGGCAGTTGCCTCTTTCCCGCCCTCGGAGCGGGAAGGCCTCCGTGCAATTCCCATTTCTAGGCTTTTGTTACTCTCTTAAATTGGAAGTAACCGGATGTGACAGTTCTACCAAATTGAGGCGGGTGTTGCATGCAAGCAGGAGATGCTATCGGGAGTTCGCTTCTTTATGTGGTGGAGGTTTTTGTTTGTTTGCTTTGGTTCCTGTTTTATCCTGATTTTGTATACCTTCGGTTTCTGATTTTCTAAATTATCGATTTTGTGCTGTATACACGGATATGGTCATTATCCATATTTGTCATTTTGGTGGAGTCCAACTCCCCGAACTTCCCCGTTGGGATCATATATCCCATGACACACGTATTTCTTGGAGTCACAATTGACATAATTGCCAGGATCAGGGGGTCCCCTTTGAAGTATCTGCAGGGCCACAAACATCAACGGCGTGGCCGCTTTCCAGTGCCAGTAGTCATTGTCCAGTTATTCCAGTTGTCACATGAACCAATCATAAGATGTATCCCGCAATTCTGCCTACGTAGAAACCTTGACGATCACGCGACGTAAGATGACGTCCTATTTACGTCACTATTTTTATACGAAACGCAGGAGTCAAACGATCAGTTCTATATGCACGAAGATTAAATCCTCCTTAAGACAGTGAATGCATTTCATATATCTTCATTTTTCTGCGTGAACATCGACGGCGGGTGCGGCTAGCCAAACAGGGGTAGCTTGCTCCTCCCGGGCACCTGCTCCCACGTCTTGCTTGCTAGGGGTCCGTCGATGCTCATTTTTGTGCTCTGTTGAGAGTAGCTAATATTCACTATTTTTCATTGAAAATTATCGTTTTACACATGATTGGAAAATTTTACGCCCCCCCCCTTGAATCCGCCACTGCTATATATTACTAGTCGAAAATGTGACAAAACTTAAAAATTTGACGAGACTTACCTTGGTTAAGTTGAAGTCAAATTGTAATTCTGTGAGTCATACGACTCACTGCAGGGATTATGTGAGATAGTAGCACGCATGTGCAACCTCAGTATTTAAAGTAAACATTTGGTCATAATAAATATACCTTGTGACAATGACCTTCTAATCTACAAACAAGGTATATTTTATAACACTTAACGGCCTAAAATTTGATATGTATGCATATCTGTAAAGCTATAACATAGCAGGGTATGGTGGGTGTGGCACATGATCCCTGCAGTGAGTCTTATGACTCACAGAATTACAATTTGACTTCAACTTAACCAAGGTAAGTCTCGTCAAATTTTTATATTCGTTTTCGTCATAATCACTTCCGGTCTTATGTGAGACTTTTAAGCAAATTATGATCAAATGTTTCAGAAGAATCACAGTATAATTACCACGAGTATAAGGAAAAAACTTCATATATACCTGACAAAAACAATATTCAGCATTAAGCTGCTACTTGGCACCTAATACGGCCTAACTAAACTTATCAGATTCTGTTAAGATAATCTTTCTCATAAAATTTTCCAAATCTTCCCGCATTAGTCCATCCTGTTTTTTTTCATCTATAGGTACAGTGCCGTTTTGCTTTTGATGTTGCAGCTGACCTAACACTATTTTATCCAAAAATATCAGTATCTATTCCTGAGAGCTTAAATACTTGCTTAATTCATCTGGAGACTGTGTCTCCTTATACAGCTTTGTGATGTTTAACATAACTAATTAACAGTGACTGACTGCCATTTCTTAATGGCTCAGTTCTCTGTAAATATTCCTTCACCACAATATATATAAAATGCCTCCTGTCTGGATGGTGTGCTCTCATATGTACAACTGGAAATTTATATCCTGGTCTGCATTGTTTAAGAAGTCGAGAATATTCAAAAACATATTCTTTAAAACACTTTTTCATACTATGTACCATAATCAGATGAATGGACTGAGCTCGTGCAGCATTGGTTAAAGATATCAGCATAATTAATTTTAAAGTAAGGAGCTTTAAACTTAAAAACTTGACTGGTGACCATTTACGTAGTTGATTCAAAACTAAAGACACATCCCAAGTTCCATAACATTTAATTGGCCTAATGTTGTAAACTCCTTTCATATATCGAATGATTACAGGATGGGATCCTATGCTAAAACCATCAACCTTGGTTCTTAAGGCAGACAATGCTTCTCTTGCAGTATTAATGGTACTGTAATTAAGTCCACTATCGAAAAGAGATGTAAGGAATTCCACAACATTTCCTACAGATGGTGAAACTGAATAATTTTCCATTTATAGCAGTACTGAATCCATCTCTTAAAGAAAGTTTGATATTGCTTTTTAGTACCGGTTCTCCATGATGCCATAATAATGGAGGTAGATTTTTCTGAAATCCTTACTTTCTATATGCTTTCCTGATACCTGACATGCCAGTAGAACAATCTTCTTTTGTAAGGGGTGCAGTGCCTCCTTCGTGGGATACGTTAATAAACCTCCTTTCCTGGGAAGTAGAATGGGTTTCCCTACTAAAATTCTTTTTAGTTTTGTAAACCAAGACTGAGTTGGCCATAGTGGCGCAATGATTATCAACCTTGCTTCGTCCTCTTGGATCTTTTTGATGCATAAGCTCAGTAAACTGAAAGGTGGGAAAAGATAAACAAAATTAAAATTTTCCCAATTCAATGAAAATGCTTTTACAAAGCTACACTCTGGATCTGGCTTCCATGAACAGAAAATATCTGTTTATTCAGTCTAGAAGCAAATAAATCTACGTCCGGGACATAAAAATTTTGAACAAATTTGTAAGAATATGTCATGATCAAGATGCCATTCTGTTTGGTAACTGAAATCTCTGGAGAGTTTGTCAGCCTCATTATTGATTTTTCCAGGGATGTGAGAGGACAGAAGCCAAATATTTCTATTCAAGCACCAACTCCAAATTTCAACTGCAAGATTATTGCAACATTCTGATTTAATTCCACCCATTTTATTAATATAACTAACGGTTTGATAATGAGTTAAAGAAGATCCTGACGATAATCTCAACAGCACTCACAATAGAGCACTATGTTGAGCATCGACGGACCCCTAGCAAGCTAGAGGTGGGATAAGGCCCTTCTGGTCGTTTATTTGTCTTATCAAATAGAGCCAAGCTGTCGTTATATTCATCTATAATTTGGCCAATAGTCGATTTATGTTCATCATCGTTTATATCGTTCTCAAGAATGGCCAGCTTGTTAACAATCTTGGCTAGTATGATAGAATGTTAAACGTCTTTAAATTCAATAGCATTGATTAACTTAATTAATTCAATAGCATTGATTAACCTTTAATCAAAGACGTTTCGATATTCTGCATTTTCCTATCGCTTGATTTTGCTTCAGGCGATATAATATCCCACACAAGCTGATTTGTTTTTACAACTTTCAGACACTCACAATTCTCAGGTCTCGCATTATTGTTATATTTTGTTAATTCTGAATATTGCTCGTCATTCATGCCATTGCGAAACAAATCGGTAAGATTAGAGGCTAATTTTACTGTCACAAACCTCTTTACTTTTAAATCTTTTGCTCATACTACGAAACCTACTCTCCGTTTCTACTTCGTCACTTTTACGTTTGTCACGAGTTTCTTGCTCCTGTTTAGTTTCAACAATTTCATTGGCATTTTCATCCAAATCTATATAATCTTCGTCATATTCTTCGTATTCCATTGCATTGACTTTGTTATTTAGATCGGAGATTTTTTCATCTTGTTTTCTCTGATTCCCTAAATTTGACCAAGTATCGACCTTATGTTTGAGTCTCTTGAGTAATCAGCATTGCTGTGCACATCTGCAACAGTCTTGATGGTATTTTTGACATTACTGTGTACTTTACCGGGCATTTTACCAGAGGTCGACGATCCATTTGTTTGAGCTACTAGTCGTGTTCTTACACTTAGAGTCCGACTTTGAAGGTTTCTTGCCGGCATCGCTAGTTTTACAGGATTTCTCCTCTTTTTCTCTTTCCTCTGGATTTAAGTCGAGGATATCATCCGCAAACGACTTAGAGCTTCTCAGTTGTTTCTTTTGGCCTTGCACCATTTGCTCCACCATTTTGAATTTGTTACGACTCACTTACGACAAGTCGTAAAAAACGTACCACATACGTTTTTATATAATCATTTATTTATTTAAATCAACTCCTCGAGTTTATACATAGAAAAGTGTCTATTTGATATAAAATCAGAAGTTAACTACGTTAACTAGACACAAACTTGACTAAGGTCGCTGTAAGGAGAATCACGTCTTCTCCCTACGAGATTAAGTACTACACTGAGGTTGCACATGCGTACTACTATCTCGCATAAAACCGGAAGTGATTATGACGAAAAAGAATCACAAGGGGGTACCCTTATGTTTGGAGCCATATCTTGATCATTTATAAAACTGTGTACCTGTATGTGTTTTTTTTCTTCTTCTACATACATAATTTTACGAAATATTGCAAAACGAAGAAAATTCAACTGGTTGTTTTTGTGCACGAAGATAATCATCTCAATTGTTAAGTATGGTAAATTGTATGCCTGGTAAGGTACTTTATATTTTCTGAAAGGTAATGTTGCCCTGAGTACAGATATAAGACTTCTAGGTCTTAAAAAAGTGGAAAATCTTTTGTACAACTTTGTTACATTGCATATGTTATGCAGAGAAAATAGACAATTCAAATGCTTCATCAGTTATTCCCCTTTGTTTTTTTGCCCCCAAATTATTATAACCTTTTAGAAAATGTATAGTTTTAGTACCTTACCAGGCGTGAAGAAAAATGCCCCCTATTTGTCATGTATTTGTACATTGTAGTTCCGTATTCGTGTTCATGTCCGTTGTTGGTTCTATGTAATAAATATGATTTAACTGTCAGCCATCTTAGTTTCAATACACAAAACACGACATGGTGTCAGAATTGTAAATGTATCCTGTTCGATCTGGCCGTCAAAACGCCAAAAAGAATACGTAAAAACTTAGTTTGTAAGTTCGTTGCACGATGTCTGATCATCTGGGTGGTGCAATCCCATCGTTTAACTGGGAAAGTAATGACTTACCACGAGCGTGGCAAAACTTTGAAACTCATGCAAATTTCATGTTCAATGGCCCTCTCAAAGAGAAATCAGAGGAAGAGAAATGTAACTATCTGATGTTATGGGTCGGTGACAAAGGTCGTGATGTCTTTGGAACACGGACACTTACAAACAAGGAAAAAATGAGTCTCGCAACGCTATGCGAAAAATTCAAGTCTTATGTTGAACTTAAATCGAACAGGGTATTTGCTCGTTACAAATTTCAATGCATCACACAAACTGAAGGTGAATCCTGCGAGAAATTCATCACTGCACTCAAAGTACACGTAAAAGACTGTGGTTACAATAATCCGGATGAGATGGTCCGTAATCGCATAGTATTTGGAGTGAAATCTGACAAAGTACGCGAAAAACTTATTTTACAAGGGTCCGACTTAACCCTAGAGAAGTATGTATGAAACATCACAAGCGCAGATGAAAACAATGACAGCTGAAGATCCCAATCTGTCCATGCTATCAGTGAAAGAACGAGAAACAAAGCAAAAGGTAGTACAGGCATTTATAAAACGCCAAAACCGTCTTCTAATCAAAATAGAACAGATTCAGTTAGTGTATGTACTAGGTGTTGGCACCCTAAACATAAACAACAAGAAAGATGTCCTGCTGTAGGTACTGAATGTCTAAAATGTCATGGAGCCGATCACTTCTCTCGCATGTGTAGAACTTAAATAAAGAAAAAAGGTCCGCATCGCAAATTTCAAGGTGGTAGAAAATTACATCAGCTAGAAACAGAAAAGGAGTGGGAGGACGACATATTTCTAGGTATGATCACTCTCGATGTACCGGTAAATGAAGTTGGTGTAAACTCGCTCAATGTAAATGATTAATGGTCTGCAGAGTTGCATATCGCCTATTATGTTTCAACTCGACATTGGAGCAAAGTGCAATGTTCTAAATCGTGAAAGTTTCAACAAGTTGCAAATCACTTCAGTATTGTCAGCACCTGATTCATCGCTAAAATCGTACTCTGGGCATAAGATAGAGGCAGAAGGCACCATTTCTCTACCTGTCGTGCACAATGATCAAATTTATCACGTCAAATTCTACGTAGTACGCGCAAAGTCACCAAATATTTTAGGAGAAAAGTCATGTTCTGTTATGAAATTAGTACAGTGAGTACAAACCGTTACTCCGCAAGGCATCATCAAACCGGAGGATAATATTCTAAACCAAGCAGAATTCGATGACCTTTTTAAAGGATAAGGATGTCTACCAGGTCATTATTCAATAAAACTTGATGATTCAATAACACCTTCAGCCACCTTGGAAAATATCAATTGCTCTCAACGACAAAGTCCGCGAGGAAATCTGTCGTATGGAAAAGCTGGGAGTAATAGTAAAACAGGACGAATCAACACCGTGAGTAAATAACATGGTAGTTGTCACAAAGGATCAAAGATTCGAATTTGCATTGATCCAAAGGATTTAAAAAAAGCTATCTTGAGAGAGCATTTCCCGCTCAAGAACATAGATGACGTAATCGCAAATCTACCGCATGTCAAGTATTTCAGTAAATTAGACGCCACAACTAGGTTATGGTAAATTCAACTTGATGAAAACAGTTGTAAACTATGTAAATTCAACACTCCATATGGTCGATACAGTTTCACACGTATGGCATTTGGAATAAAATCTACATCCGAGGCGTTTCAGAAAATTATGTCAAACATGGTCCAAGATATTGAAGGAGCCGAGGCTACAATCGACGACATTCTGGTATGGGGCACAACACAGGAAGAACACGATTCTCGTCTAGAAAAAGTGCTCAACCTTGCAAAGGAGTATAATCTAAAGCTCAATCGCAACAAATGTTAAATCAACCGTTCAGAAGTAAAGTACGTAGGGCAACTACTTACCAGAGAAGGTGTAAAAGCGGATCCTGAAAAGATCCGAGCCGTTAAAGAAATGACCAGACCATAAAACAAACAAGAACTACTCACGTTCTTGGGATTCATTCAATATTTGGGAAAGTTCATGCCGCGCATGTCCGAAGTCTCTAGTCCGTTAAGAGAACTCACCCAAGGCAATGTAGAATGGCATTGGTCGGAAACTCAGGAAGAAAACTAAACTTCAACAATCTGAAACAAATGGCGACAAACACTCCCGTATTACGATCCAAAACTACCACTTACCTTGTCTGTCGACGCTAGTGCCAAAGGGTTTGGCGCTGTTATTCTTCAAGAAGGACAACCATAGCGTATGGATCAAGAGCACTTACCTCATCACAACAAAATTATGCTCAAATAGAGAAAGAGACACTCGCTATTGTCTACGGATGTCAGAAATTCCATCACTATGTCTATGGCAGATCAGTTATGATGGAATCAGATCACAAACCGCTACAAGCGATATTTAACAAACCGTTACTCAAAGCAGCATTAAATGCTTGAAATCATTCATGAACCTCACCTTGGTGTAGTTAAAAGTAAAAGTAGAGCTCGCGATGTTATCTTTTGGCCAGGCATGTCAGCACAAATAGAGGATAAAATATCTCAATGTCAAGTATGTGCTACCGTACAGAACAGGAATCCAATAGAACCCATGATCTGCACTGACTTACCGGATCGCCCTTGGTCGAAAATTGCATCTGATATTTTTTTGTGCTTGATCACAATCACTATCTACTAACAGTCGATTACTACTCTAAATGGCCGAATATCATCAAACTTAATTATCTATCATCAAGGTATGTGATCGCAGCACTTGAAAGCCAAATCGTAAAATATGGTATTCCAGACGAACTAGTCACTGATAACGGTCAGCAATATGCCTGCAAGGAATTCAGCGATTTTGCGAAGGACTATGGATTCGTACACACCACATCAAGTCCTCTCTATCCTCAATCAAATGGTCAAGCTGAGATGATGGTTCAAACGGTAAAAAGGCTACTGAAGAAATCAAGTGATCCGTACAAATCACTAATATGCTACCGTAACACGCAAATAGAAGGATTAGATCATTTGCCAGCACAACTATTTCTGGGCCGTCGTTTGAAAACGTCACTTCCAGCAGCAGCTGCACTACTAAAACCGCACAATTCTGTGAAATCAAAGTTACAAAACCGTCAACAAATCTACAAATTCAACTATGACCGCTAAACCTCTAAAAATCTTCCTTCAGTTAAACCAGGAGATACCGTAATGCTAAAAGAAAAAAAAAATCATGAAAGCATGCTACCGTCAAAGCAAAGCATCTTTCATTGTCAACGTTAATGGCAAGAATTACCGCCGTAGCAGAAGCATGCTCAAACCAACAAACACCAGCATTCCAATGTCTGACGACAACACATTATTCGAGGAAACCATTCCGCACTCATCACTCTCTGCAAATTCAGATTCATCACGTGTAAACATGTCCGTAAATTGTGAAAATTCAAAATGCGAATCTCTCTCTGTGAAATTACCTGATAAAGTTATACCGCAATCTGTGCCACTACCGTCTGATATTCTTCGCACAAGAAGTGGCCGAATTGTGCGAAAGCCTTCCAAATACTCTGATTATGAGTGAAATATGTGAAAATTGCGCAAATTTGTGTATATTCAGTGTTCGATTATTGAAATGTAATTAATGTGATGAAAATCATTTTATTTTGTTTAATGTTCATTGATAAGTAATCAATTGATGTGATAAATGAATATATTTCATGATAATTCTATAGTAATTTCTGAATTTTACATTATTTCAAAGACTATGAAAATTACGGACAATAAGGCTAATTATAATGATAACATGCAGATACACATATCTTTTAAATAGATTTGATTTAATGTAATAGACACCTCCATATCGAATGGACAGTAAAATTTCCTACAATAAACTTTTCTTTAAAAGAGGGAGGATGTCACGTATTTGTATATTGTTGTTCCGTATTCGTGTTCATGTCCGTTTTTGGTTCTATATAATAAATATGATTCAACTGTCAGCCATCTTAGTTTTGATACACAAAACACGACACTATTGTACATCGCCGATTCGAATACCTTAATTTGAAGGGATCAAAAGCATATGCTGGATATTTGATATTCTTCATGTGCAAAGGGCACCTTTCTATAATGTACTGTATCTTTGATGAAAAGAAAAATTACACACTATGTCTTTTATTTCTCATTTGATATGGACCATTGTGTTTAGGAAAAGAAATTCATCTATTAAATCTATGAGTAGGGACCCACCTCAAAAATCCTGAGATCGAAAAATATTTTACTTTGTTTGAAAATGTCAGGTACAGGCTAACATCGGTCGGTGGCGTCCCTACTTTATGAGAGTATACCCCACGCATTAAACCGGCGCCGTGGGTATAAATAGAAATGGGCGGAGCGAAATTTGAAAATGTCGGCTTTTTCTTGCACGTTTACGAGAGAGCATATTTTTTTCTGAGTTTCACATATTGCACCCATTATTTTAAATAAATTTTAAGCACGCAAGTAGAAACAGGTACCATGTATATTTACTGAAAAGTTTACAAAGATTGATGTTCAAACAATGTTGAAATTACGTGTGGTAAAGTTCGAGTCGAGAGATTCAAACTGACCTGGATTCCAAATATGGAACATTGACCCGAGCGGAGTTCACCGAGTTGACAGGATGTAAATACCGTGACTCACAATTGTAATCACTGTTTTTCCCGCGCAACTATAAATAAATCCATGTTGTGCACAATGCAAATACTCGCGTAATCAATTATTGTTTAGTTTTTGTACGATATATCTTACATAATTAAAATGTTTACTCCCAGCATGTCAACTCCGTATTAGTTCCACATATGTCCCATGTACGGTCTACCGGGCGGGTTAGGGTACAAGTCGCGTACAACGTCAAGTACACATTCCGGCATAATTTCACGCAAAGTGTACATTTCTCCAAGATCCCGAGGGTTATTTTGCTGTAGCATTGTTCTTTTCTTTTCTAAATAACGAGGATGAATCCATGCATTGTATGATGACATCAATTTCCAAAATTTTCGATATTTTACTTTTCTAATTGCGGAGTTTCTCATATGGGGTTGGGCTCCACTTCCTAACCATGCCTGTGTATAAGTTGTAATACAAGGGACACAAAAACAATGTTCGCATTCTCCGGAATTTGCCTCTATTCCTTCATTACTGGGTGGATCGTGATCGCCATCCCCACCTCCACTACTTGAAGGCCTCTGTGAATCCGGTACTTGTACAACGGTTTCAATTTGACTATCGCTTTCAGAGTCAGTCTTCCAGTCGTTCTTTACAATAATTTTATCTGCATCCCAGTTATTAAAATTGATAAATTCTGCAATTATTTCACTCTGCTCTTTTGTAAGATGTAACAAAACCTCTCTTTGCTCCGACATATCTCAACTTTCAAAGACTTATAAATGCGATATCAGGGAAAGCGTGCTAACATAATGTTTCATTTGACATGAACCTGCGAGAAAATGTTTCTTTCTAGGAGTGCCATGTCGGTCATTGGAATTCCCAGGACAGGGGAAGAATCTACTTAGCATAAAAGGGGTGATTGCAAAGAAAAATATTATAAAAAAATATTCTCCTATCATTATATATAAAGAAATTCTTTTGGTATTTTACACTACACAAAATTACTCTTTTAATAATAAAAAATGTATTACTTTTTCTCTTTAGTAAAATGTTTATTCAATCATCATTTGAATAGACTACCCTTGTTGGACTTGCCAATTAATTGAGGTTCAATGATGCTTTTTGTTTTCGCGCCAAATTCATTTTACTGTAAGTGAAAATTAGCGAAAAGATGGAAAGAGCAAAAGAAGCAAATAGAAATGAGTTTGGCAGGAAAAAAAGAAAATCGGATAATGGCGAAGCCATGAAAATGAGAAATGAAAAAAGAAAAGAAAAAGAAGATAAGAATATATCGGGGAATTTGAGATTTCATGTTTCTTCAGAAAACGATAAAGTGGAAATTTTCGACATGATAGACAGAGCAAAACTTTTGCTGAGTGAACGTGTATCATTAGTTAGTAATGCCATGATACTAAGGGAAGTTTTCCAGTTTTATTTGAGTAACAATGGTGGAGCACCTGACCAACAAAATGAAGGAGAAACAGAATCATTCAAACCATATTTGAGGAGTCCAAGGGACAATTGCATGGAGGATATTTGTCTGATTTCGGAATCGTCATTAAAAAATCTTGTAGCGGGCATCAGTGATCATGGACTTCATTGTAAAGAAAGAGTAGAAATAGACAGCTTTGATACCTTTGGTCACGTACAGAAACTAACTTTGAAATGTAAAGATATGCACACCATAAAAATTGACACATCTTCAAGACTTCCCGGTGTAAAATTTTTGGTAAACTTGCGTGTCCTGCATAGTATTTATTCCTCCGGACTAAGATACGCACAGTATGAGCGTTTTGCGAAGTATGCTGGAATAGGAGTCATCCCGGAGTCGGCATTTCACGAGGTCCAGGATATGTTCTGTGATGTGACAGACGATGCAGTCAAGGAATCTGTTTCCGACGCCTTGGATGATGAAGTTGGAACTACCGTCCTTGAATGCGACAATGTTGACGACTACAAAGGAATTACAATCGTATCGGACGCGCGTCACGGATGGAGAAAGAATTCTCGATTTTCGGACATCATATCGCTCGGGTACCGAACAAATAAAGTTGTCGGATACGCTGTCGTTAGTCACGGTGACGATCCATGTAGTCAGCGTCACGAGCTACATGGTGTGAAAAAAACTGTATGAGGGACTGTCGGAGAAAGGAGCGAATGTCCATATACATGGCCATGATCGCAATGTATCTATCAACAATTACCTGAAAACGCAATACCCTGAAGTGACCAATGCGAATGATACATGGCATGCTACATAAAATGTCGCAAAGGAGTTGAAGAAAGTGTGCTCGGGTCCGCAGTATCAACATGGAAAGACATGGCATGGTGAATTGTCAGATAAAAGTGCTTCGATAAAGACTCATACTTATTATGCGATAAAAAATTGTGATGGATCGCCTGACAAATTGCGCGCTAATCTGGACAACATAATTCCGCATTATCAAAACATTCATTCTAATTGTGCAGCTGAATCAAGATGTAGAACTGATCCGAACTATATACCGAGTAAAGTCATTCTTACGGATAAGGTTGCAATAAAACTTCTGGATGGTGCAGTGAAAAATTTACAAATCTACAAGACCCCAGCGGATTATTGCAGCTGTATAGATACACATTATGTTGAATGTTTTAATAATGCATGTCTTATATATCATGACAAAAGAATTGTATATAGCGATAAAGAATATAAAAGGAGGACAGCGATGGCAATTCTGGATTGGAATGAAAACATTGACAGAGACTATACATCTATAACATACACTGAAGACGCAAGGAATCCCAGACGTAAAACAGGGAAAAAACATTTGAAACCGAAAACTGGACATTATTGTGCAAATCTATTGAGTAGAATTTTGGATACTTTATACGCAAATCAATAAATACTTGTACAGTAAGTTTTAAATGTATTCATTTACTCTGCAGCAGACGATAATCTAAAGCACGTGTTTATCTATAAATATCGCACACTGAGCAATCTGTATTACGTTTAGAGCATTACGCTCCGCCCATAAATATTGGTCGGTAGGTCCTACCGCAAGCGCCGGTTTAAGTATTTCGCATAGTCCCGTTTGGGGCCTCTCTATAAACAGAGGCTCTGAGTGGGATATTCACGTTTAGATTGAGCCTCCTCCAGATACTTGGGGCACAATTAGGATGTAGCAAGGCGTAATTCAGATAACGAATAGAGGGTGCATTGGGAAATACGTTTACAACTCAAGTAATTCCATCGGTACCTATGAAACCAGCTGCGAGTTGAAAATTGGCGTTTAAAAAGGAAACGAGGAAGGCTACTCCAAATAAGTTTTTGATATGTATTATGTCTATTGCATTAATCGAATTCCACAAGTGTAGGTTTTAATTTTAATACGGAACGCCTTTTTATGCGCATGATTTTCTCTCTCTCTTGTCAATGTACCAATAAGCACTTGTAAACATGTGCAACCATTTGGTTTTAGGGAGGTTTCTACTGCATATAGTTCCTTATATTTTACTTAAACCAGAAACTTTAACCAAAATCTTTAACTAGGTCAAAGTTATTATTTATTATATATTGATCAGTATCCAAGGTCAAGGTCACAAATTTAGTATTAATCACGTTAATGGAAATTAGTGCATGGTTCGCACCTTTACACAATAGATAATTGCTGGTCAGAAATGACTTGGTGCGTACCAAGTAAGATCTCAATGCTTCATTGCTTCTATATGATATTTTGATAGTGAAGGGAGCTCTCATTTTATTTCTAAGGGAGAGGGAAGAAAAAACTTGAATAATAAAACTCCGGACGGACCTGTCTTAGATATAAATTTTACCCAAACAACCGAAAAGATAGATAATCATGCAGTCGCCATATGACTGAATAAGGACGAACAAAAAATGAGTTCGGGATGCGTCCCCGCCCCAATTAAATCAAATGATGGCTCCCGCAGCAGCGAAGGTCAATCATAAAAAAAATCCGGTAACTTTAGGCTCTACGTGGAATCCAGCATCCTGAAATGTTTACCATAATACATCAACGAATGAATGGCAGAAAAAACCCCAAACAAACAAAACAATTTAAAACAATCAATTAAAAAAAAAAAGAAATAGATACAGGATAGAATAGGTAAATGAATCAATATTATATACGTGTAAATATATATCTTTGTTCATATTTCCAAATTTCGAATACATATCACTGTTAAACGTCTTCAAATCCAATAAATATGATTTTTTTTTATACATCCGTCATTCCAACCCCTTTCCGCCATTACTTTGTGTGATGTTTTACTGAAACATTGCTTGAGTCATCGGGGGGGGGGGGTTCCAGCACATGGTTAAAAAACGACAAAATTTGAATTTTCTTTCAAAGGGAGAGGGTAGGAAGAACTTGAAAAAAAAAACACTACAACTGGAGGTTTAATTAGAATTTCTGATCCAAGGCTCCACGCAGCTGGAAAAAATAAAGATCAAGCAACAGTCATTTGATTGAATTCAGATTAAGAAATATGGGGTTGCCCCCCCCCCCCCCATATAAAAGTGGTCGCTCCCTAAAAATTACTGGGTATACTTTTTATACAAGTATTATCTTCTACAAAAAGCTGGCCGTCAGTTAGCTGACTTTAAAAGTTGTAAATTCTAGTAAGAAAAAAAAATCGGAAAACACGAGACCAGTCACACATTTCAGGGCTTTTGCGTTGCGTTTTTTTTTTCAGTGTGTTAGAAATTGTCTAAACGAGAGAAGGGACTACTTTTTTGATACGCTAGTTTACGAATGAACAACAAAGAAATTTCTGTTATTTTTCGAGATTATCTTGAAGATATGTTTACTCATGGGTGGTTCCAGACGAAAAATCAGGGGGGGGGGGGGGTCAGCATAAGGTTTTTAAATAAATCGTAAAAACGGGATAAAATAAGAATTTCTTTTCAGTTTTCCAGGATTGGTCCTAAACTGCCTAACATCCCTTCTTGTACATTCTAGAATATCAACACATGCATCACGAATTATTACTGTCCTTTCGAAATTTTGGAAGATAATCACATCACAAGTCCTTTAACAATATTTGAAAAACCTTTTTCCAAGTTTTAAGTCCTTTTTTTACTTTTGATAGGCAAATAATTCCGATTAACTGATAAATGGTCAATGACATCCACTCAACTTGTTTTCATTTTCCATAGAGAAATATTGCCCGAGGCATAAACTTTTGATAGATTTAGGGGCTGTATCAGAAAATCCTTATATATGCCCGATCGAACCATGCACTAAGTCGGTTGGTACACTCTTTTCTCGTTTCGCTCGGGACCATATCTCGGGGTACTTGAAAATCGTGTACCAACCTTTACATCTTATCACAAGGAATACATATAAGAAATATGAAAGCCCTAACACCATGATCACTTAAAAGCATAATATTACTTTAGAAAAATAATAGGTTCAAGGTCACAAAGGCAACAATTTGGTATCCATGGAAATTGAAAGCAATTGTCTATATATCACTCCCGATTCAAAAGTTATGACCATGGTGTAAGTTTTTAAAAAGTAGGTCATTCTCCAAGGTCAAGGTCTGAAGGACACAAATTTTGGTATGCATGAGAAGGTCTTGTTTCAAAGAATACATGTACATATGAAATATGAAGGCATGTAACTTACCATTAAAAAGTATTATCCATTTAAGGTGAATCACAAGGGATACAAATGTAAAATATGAAATTTATTAATACAATGTTATTTGTACTTGTATTATTAGATTTACAAAATATTACACATTAACATGTATATTAGTATACATGTACAACTTACCATTCAGTGCTATATCAGCATGTTTACCGCAAGATGCTGTGATACATTTTCATCTGTCACTCTCACTATTCTTCTATTGATGATCAATTCCTCCACATTATAACACAAATTCTCATTTTATACTGGATCACAATTTCACACGGAATATGTTGTCGATGTACACATTGAATATGTTTTTCGTGTAGAAATATGCACTTGAACAATTTTCTTCATTCTCCCTTCACAAGTGAATTATTTTCACACCATGGTGGCAAACATCATTTAGTACAATAGTAATATTATATTCCACAGTAATTCCACAACTTTACAAGTACGGTACTAGTAGCACTAAGCATTCCACTATTCTGATGCACTTTGTTTCATTCGATCTAGTGATACACACATGCCCGTGAAGACTTTTCTCAGAGTATATTCCTTCTTATGTCTGGCAGCTATGGTTACATTTGTATGTTACTGTAAAGAATAATTAAACATTCAATATGATTTGAAATTCATCCCCTTTAAATAATTTTAAAACCATTCAGATACTTTTTTTCACTAACACTAGGCTACAGAACTGACATTAATATATTTGATACTGGTTATAACTAACATTGACATCAAATTTATTCAAATTCTTGGTGTGTACTTAAATTTAAAGTTCGTGAAGTTGTAGTGAAAGACAGGAATGGCTTTAAAGAACAAATATTTGGGAGATAAATAATCATGAAACTCATTCACATGAAAACATGGAGCACTACCTGGTCGAATATTTCTGATAAGACGAAGAATTTAAAATCCCATCATATGTGTTCCACGTGATCCATAAATCAATTTTATGCATGAAAGAGGCATTTCTTCGTGTTCAAATTTCGAACGGAAGACCACAAGAGAAAAGTTTAGACGAGACTTCTATAAAATTAGAATAGGAACGGGTTTTCTTTTCCGTCGTGTGTAAGGTAAGACCTAGACTGAGATTCTTCCGATTGTATGTATATAATTTGCGTAAAAAAGTTTCGGAGCCGTGTGAAGATTAATTTTACAAAATTTTGGAATGCAAAATCTGTCTTTTCATATGTAAGTATACATTCTCATTTGTATAAATTCACATTTTCAGGCGTTTCTTACGCATACCTTCGCAATTACAGACCTCTGAATTAGGAGTGCACAGCCCTAATTCATTTCACTAGCGCCACCTACAATGTATTGAGTTGTTACAATAGAGGTATATGGAGATTTAATTATTAAAAAATCGACAATATCAGGGTTGTTACTGCATATTTTCAAATAAAAATTGTATGGCTCTTTTTTACCTCTATCTAGTCCTTTGGAATAATTTTAGGTTTTCAATGAAAATTATTTTCAGGGACACTGTATCTTTAACAATCCATTCTCTATTTTGATACAACCCCTCCTATTCAATTTCGTAATATGTTACACGTAAAAGTTGTGTAAAACTAAGTTACTATATAGACCCTTTCACATTATCTGCGGTACTGAATTTGAAGGCCAGTTCCGGGGGACAAACAATAGATTGCGCATGCACCAGTGACGTAATTCGATAGTTCCAAGATGTTTTCCGCGGAACAAACGTGTAGTAGTTATTGAACAGTAAGTAGGACGAATCTACCCCACCGGAAGCAGAGTAGAGAGAGGCGCACAAGACGATATGGTGGCCAGCAGGAGACAGACCTCGTGGGCCTAGAGGTAAGCCATAAATATATAGTTTACCCCTCTTCCCTGCCCAGTACTCCCTGTAGACAGTTAAATACCTCCACTCGGACTACTTCACTGGCGACGAGGATTAAAAACAAGTAGTAAAAAGTTGGAAAAACTCGTTCCAGTGGGGGAGCCTTTGATGGGGGCTTCCCGCCATCTGCCAGTTGGGTCTCGTGACCCGACGTGAAATCTCGCCCGCCATTTTGTTTTTATTTTGTTTACTTCCGTTTTACGCGAGCTTGTAGGGGTCGAGTAAAAAGTAGTACCCCACCAGCCCAGCGTTATTTCTGTAAATAATCATTGTTTTTGTGAATTTATTTGTTTATTTCTGTGTTCTTTGTTTGTTCACACTTGCAATATCCATGGACAAGTACACGTTCCCTTCAATCGACCTGCTTAGTGAAAGTGAGCCTCCCACGGGGGTCGACTCAAAAGTGACTAGAGTCCATTCGGGTTCACCAGGCAGTGGGGTCTGGGGACCTGACAAGGTCAATTATGCACTAAATGCAATGCAGTCTACTTGTGCAGATGAGACTGTAAATTTCTCCTCAAGGTTAGAGGCACGTCGCAATAGGCTTGACCAACTGCACTCTGACATGGATGATTTTCATGATACCCAAGAAAGGTCATTTCAGAGAATGGTGCACACAGAGGCACGTGATGCACGCATGGAGGCCCTAAGACGGGATCAGACAAGGTCACAGAGGCGCCTTCATGATAAGTTTGACCAATTGATGCAATTGATTTCGAGCCATTTCCCGTCACCTTACAACAAGGTCATGGACCTTGAGGGTACAAGGACCTCAGGGTCCGCAGTTAACGTCCAGGGTGGCCAAGCCCCTGACCCAGGTAAAATGTCCCCAATGGTAAGCGGGGGGCAAGGGGTGCCTAGTGGTTTAGTGCAAAACCAAGGTCATGGTAAATCCCTAGGGGCAATTGGAACATTGCCAGCCCAGTCGGGGCAGTCACAGGGGTTTAATGTTGCGAGTGGTTCACATGGTTTTGACCCAAGTAGGCAATCACAGGGGCATGGCACTGCTACAAATATATCAGGCTCTAATGATATAAACAATCCCTATGGTGTTGCAGGGATTACGGATGCCCAGCACTGGCAATTACAGGGATTACAAAGTAGTTTTGTACAAGGACAAGGTCTCGACCCATCAGCAGTGATGATGGGGGCCCAGACGGGGCCATATAGTAGTAGCTATCCATATATGGGAGTTGAAGGTCACATGGAGACTCCAGGGGAAAATGGGGTTATGGTAGCCCAGCAGGGGCAATGGCAGGGGTACAGCCCGGAGTATAATATCCCATTTCCTGGATATCAAGGTCAGTCCCTGGAGGGAGTAGGGACTATGGCAGCCCAGCAGGGGCAATCACGGGGGTATGGCCCTGGTGTATACACTCCGCATATGGAAGAAACGGTTCATCATAGGCAAATGACGCAATTGTCTAGTTGTCACCCACCCTGGGATCAAGGTCAAGGGTACGTGGTACCCTTGCAGGATGGGCAGTGCATGATGGGCTCGGTAGGCAATGAGGCCACTATGATAAGTCCAGTTGGTATGAGTTATATGGGGTCACATGGTGAAAGTGACCGTGGATCACAGGGGCCTGGAGCGTCCCTGTCGTGTGGATTCGAGCAGTGTATGGGGACGAATCCCACCCCGTCTGTTGTTGATTGTGAATCAGGGGGGCCTGGAGTGCCCCACCTGTTGGGATTAAGGCAGAATGATAATCCCACCCCTTTTGTAGGTGACTATGAGTCACAGGGGCCTGGAGCGCCCTACCTGTTGGGATTATGTGAGAATCACGACCCCACAAATGCGATGCCCTACACTATCTCCTCGCAGTCTGGAGGATTGTCTAGTGTAGGAGGACCTGAAACACGGGGGCACGAAGCACCCTCGTCGTTGGGAGCTGAGCCAAGTTTCGGATATGGCCCTGGCCCGTATAGTGGTACACCTGGGGAGTTAACTGTCGTGGGTAGTGATGGATCACAGGGACTTGATGTATCCTATGGAATGTGGTCTGGGCAAGGAATAGGTAATAGCCCCGCCCAATTAGAAGTCTCCCCCGAGGTAGAACCTAGTGATCCCCCTGTCCAATATGGTGAAAGGAGGATGCGTAGTCGTGCACCAGACCGTAGTGCACGCTCCGATAGAAGTCGGTATTGTAGTCCTAGCCCTGGTTATAGGGAAGAGGTAAAGAGGGCCAATGAAGGCAGTTCGCAAGTGGTTGGCGAATCTGGAAATGAAGGACATCTAGGTAGAGAATGCCCTGTTACGTGTGGTCCTATTCCCTATTTAGAAGGTCGCTCAGCCTCAAATGAGTCTAAAGGTGGTGAGAGGGTTGTGAATACCCTCCTTGGTGTGAACACAATGGAGAGTGAGAGTAAAATTCCTCACGCAAGAGTCAAGGTCAATGGCGAATTAGAGGTCAATGCCATTGTTGGTACAGGGTCAAGCGTAACCCTAATTTCAAACCGGGTGTACGACAGGTTGTCAAGGAAACCGAAGGTCAAGGGTCACACAGAGTTCGGAACTGCTGGAGGCAGTGTTATGCTCACAGAGGAGCTTGAGGCAATCCCCTTAAGGATGGATAAGTTTGAAACCAAGTATGTGGTTTACAAGGGAGATATAGTGTGTGACATGATCTTAGGCCTTGATCTCCTATCAAGAGCAGGTGCAGTTATTAGTTTTGGCACTAGCAACGTCAAGGCTATGGCTGAAAGCACACCTCTCAGTGGGTCAGGTCAGGGTCAGGTTGACCCCAAAGTCAGTGAGGGTGTGAAGGAGGAAGAGTCTCCCCCTGATGACCCTACGAAATTCACCCAAGTTAGTAACCTGGCTGAACAACTCCCCACAGTTGACCCCCAGCAAGGTCAAAAAGTGAGGCTCAAAGAACCTCCCTACGAAGTTTCGGATGTAGTACACCTCAAGGATTCTAAGGTCAGAGACAAGGGGAAGAAAGGTCCCCCACCATGGATAGGCCCTGGGGTCATTACTGCTATAAGAGGCCCTGAACATGTGGAGATAATGTCACCGAAGTTTGATGTGCAGGTCCTGCACCGTGACAATGTAAAGCCCTTTCAGGGGAGATCATACCCACCTTGGGTTAGAGCTATGCGATATGCCCTGCAAGGGGCACCACCCCTTACAAGGTCTCATTCAGACACTGGTACCTTGTACTTACCTCCCACAAGTGCTGTACCGCCCACTGACAATGTGAAGAAAAAGGTCACTGAATATGTACCTGATAACTCGTACTTGCCTCCCACGAGTAATGCACCACTGATCGACACTGTGAAGAAAAAGGTCTCGCATTTTCCTAAGGAAAGGAATGACCCATGGGAAGAGCCGATGAATGCCAAAATGGTTTCATGTGACTTGTGCAATGGGTGGGTCCACCCCAAGCCCAGAGGTACCACCAGGGAGTATGCAGAATCACTGCGTATTCATAAATGCCCTCCAGGTTTTCCCAGTGTAAACCGGGCACATGCGTAACTAACCCCCCAACACACCTTGTCCCTATTCCCAGAAGGTTCCCCCATCTCTAACCCTCATCCCTCAAAGGGACCCCCTAATCCCCTACCATGGATAGATATTATGGGTAAAGTACCCATTTCTCCTTGATCATCACCCCTTGTTTGTTATGGGTTTCAGACCCATTTCCTACTCTTACTCCCTACCCCAGCAATTCCCACTCCCCCAATTTTCCCCATCTAAACATCCTTTTTTTTCTAAAAGGGGGAAGGGATACGGGAATTGTTTGACCTTTTTAGGGTCATTCCTTGCCCCTCTATTATATGTAAATATTACAACAGAAGGTACTGTTAGATGTTTCAGGGGCTGTAAATATGTTGTGTTAGTGTTGTTACATTTATTCTTTATTTGTGTGTTCCTTAACCCATAGTAAGTAACAAGGGTATATCTTTGGCTTTAGCCCTCCTTTTGAGGGCGATCTAAAACGTGCAATTCATACCTGCAAATCCAATACTCCCCCTTTCCAGTAGGTGGTCAAGTCCTTATCAACAAAAGGGGGAAGGGTGTAGTAGTTATTGAACAGTAAGTAGGACGAATCTACCCCACCGGAAGCAGAGTAGAGAGAGGCGCACAAGACGATATGCTGGCCAGCAGGAGACAGACCTCGTGGGCCTAGAGGTAAGCCATAAATATATAGTTTACCCCTCTTCCCTGCCCAGTACTCCCTGTAGACAGTTAAATACCTCCACTCGGACTACTTCAAACGAAACATAATTCCGCGCTAAACGTCCTAGAACAATCAAATGACGTCACTGGTGCATGCGCAATCTATTGGTTGTCCCCCGGAACTGGCATTCAAATTTAGTACCGCAGATAATGTGAAAGGGTCTACATTGCTGATATTCAAATTTTTCATAAATTACTAAAATAAAACAAAACTAGTTTATGCCTATCATATGAGCATCATTATTATAAATATGATAGTTATCTTTTCTGGTCAAGAACAGAGGAATATTTAGAGAACACTTAAACAGAAAATTTTCTATTTTGCTTACATGTTATGATATGGTGCACGTAAATAAAGAAAACTTTCTGTTCAAGTGTTCTCTGGGCATACCTATATTCTTGACCAGAATAGAAAACAATCATATAATTTATAATGATGATCGTATGATAGGCCTAGAATAAAGTCATATAATGTCGATTTAGACAGTATTTACCTTGTTTAATCGAAGGGGATTCCCATGCAAGAGATTATTTGCATATCACGTGATACGCTACGGTGTGTATGATAAATATGGATAATGACCATATTCCTGTATAAAGCACAACTAGAAGATACAAAATTTATTTGTCTAATATTTTCTTCTCATTGTGGGATAACTCTACAAAGGAACTAGTCAAGTGATTATTTTTAATATCAGACACATATAACGAATACAAATCAATATTAACATGTAGCTATTCAGATAGTCTAGAATCTGTACATGACTGTCAGACAAGTACCACTGCAAGTTAAGAAATTGAACATTGTCGAAAAAGAAAGAAAAATTTAACTTGTATACTCATGCAGTAATATTAAGGGAAGCTCCATTATTCAGCGATCAATTGAACATGTTGGTCAATTTCGTCTTCGAGATCACGAAGTTTTCTCAAAAAGCGCCCTTTCCTATAATGATACCGTTCCGTAGCTTTTTCTGTTAACTTAACAAATCTCCGTTCCGAAGTAGGTCAATTTTCATGTGGTTCCTCCCTTGTATCGACTGAGCTCAGAATAGGCGAATATGGATTTATGAGATAATTGTCTGATATTCATCCGTTCTTAAATGATGCTATTAAATTTGAAGACGTTTAACATGTAGAAAGTGTTAATAGACATTATTTTGAAAAAATCTTACATTTTGAACGCCGGTACGATTGCAAAATAGTCGGGTACCAAAGTTGGCGCGGTCTTGGTCAGAGTCAACCAAATACAGGATATTTCATTGGTCAAAAATCTGTAAGGTGAGGGGAGCTGTGATTGGCTAGGTATGCATAGTAACTAATGTAAACTATATACTAAATGTTAAAACTTTAGGCAAATGTACGAATTCTTAATGAAATATTTTAAATGCATAAATAATTTAATATTCCTTTTCTGAGTAGCAACATCCCTTCATCGCCTGTTTATATCTCAAATGATACGCTATGCCAGAGCGAGTACCAAATGTACAGATTTTATTCCGAGAGCTAGGCGTCTTTCAGATAAGCTTCTCAATCAGGGATACGTTTGTGACCAACAGACATCGCCATTGAGAAAGTTCTATGGTCGAATTTTGGAACTCGTTATACACTATTCTGTCACAGACCATTTGTACCATCCAACCAAAAACTATACATTATATTTTCCAAAATGAAAGTATTCTACCGAATTGAAGCGAAGGATGTTGCATGCAAGCAGGAGATATCCTTGGCACCTGGTCTCACTGGGGAACTCGTCGCACCTTACGATGTCCCACTCTCCAGAATGGTGGATGATATTCTGTCATAGACCATTTGAACCATCCAACCAAAGATTGCACTTCCGAAATGGAAGTAACCGGATGTGACAGTTCTACCGAATTGAAACGGCGGGTGTTGCATGCAAGCAGGAGATGCTTACTCTTCCTGGGCACCTGGTCTCACTCCCATATCGGGAGTTCGCTTCTTTTCATGTGATGGAGGTTTTGGTTTGTTTGCATTGTTTCCTGCTTTATCCTGATTTTGTATTCCTTCGGTTTATGATTTTCTGAAAAGTAGATTTTGTGCTATATACGATATGGTCATTATCTATATTTGTCACTGCACTGTGTGATCTACCATCAAAGTTTCTGGCGTAAGTAACATTAGTAGGTGCTGACGTCCTTATTGCTCTGTTAGTGGCCTACGCCTTTTGGAGTTAGGGACCGTCTTATTAATCCGCGATTCACAGATGCCATATTGTATACATTCCCATAGAGCCTTGTACGTAGACTCATTTCTGTCTATTTAAAAGTCTGCAAGCAGATACACACTTCTTTTAACATAGAGAGTCGCATACCTTAGAATGTAGAACACAAAGTCCATGGTTACCATAGTAACAGCTTATGATAGTTCGATCAATATCGGCAATTGACTGAAAATCCTCCTCAAAGTCTTTGGTAGGGCCTCACACTCTGCTTGACATCTCTGAGCATATGTTCCTTTTCATTTTTATTTTCCCCATTCATACGTTTCAAAATCATATTGTTTTCTTAATGAATTTTGTGTGGTTCTCAGTCAAGTATCTCGAATGGAGAATGTTTTGGCTCAGTGTTTTTTACGCTACCGTAAAACAAGCCCTGTGCTGTCGAGTTTGCTTTAGTGTCAGAGTCAGTAGACATGTACTTAACTCAAGTCCAGACTCCTTGAAGCCCTCTTACCCTCATTACCAATACTTGTTTCCATTGGGTCAGGTATACTACACTTTCCATTCTTAATGTTACAACTGCTGTCAATTTCACTATGAAAACCATGTTTTGAACAGTTAATTTACATTTGTTATAGCAATAATTTGTCTCTTTTTAGTAACATATTGTTGAAGGGTTCCAACTCTCTACGTCCTTGAAGAAAATTCCAAACCAATCAATTTACATGCACGAGACACGTGTTTCGAATATTAAATTCTCGTCAGTGATGCTTTCAACGTGAGCGTGCAACGTAGAATCCGTTGTATCACGTTTAAAATATCAATAAAAATGAGATAAAATTGATGAAAATGTTATGCTCTGAGCTTTCATATTAATATGTCATACGTGTAGCGATTTAATAAACGTTAGAATTGTTTTTCTCCACCAAAAAACAAATATTTCTTTTCCGGATTGAGAACTACATTTTGGTTCGAAATTTACTCTAGTATATATTCTCGCACTAACTGCGCTGAGTGCGGATACAATACTAAAAGATCTGCAAGAAGTTACCAAAATAAACGATTTTTATGTGGTCAGTCGTATCAAGAGATAAGAGGTTGTTTGATAAAAAAGGAACAAAATATCAACGAAAACAGTATTCTTTGTTGTAAATGTTTGAATAAATATATTAAAAGAAAAGATGAAGTCTCAATATGTCTCCCTGCATCCTCTACCCACAGAGATGATAATATTGTCTTACTAGATAGAAAATGTAGGCCAATATTGACACATTCGGTCTGTGTTGTGTGAAGAAAGCCCGTTAGAAAGGGTTGCAAAGATATTCCGAAACTGACAAGGATTGATCTATTAGTAAATCACAAATATTATGTCGGCAAGTCCACCAAAATCTGCGCAGAGCATCTCCATGGAAACAGATTAAATCATGACATAGTCGTTTTAATTTCAGCCAGAAATTCTAATGATACACATTTAAATCCCCAGTCTTCTTCATCTCTCCTTGAAGTTCTGAAATCTGAGCGAACGAATGCATTTCTTGACTTCTCTGACCCGTCCCTCACAGATGATGATTTCAAAGTCTGGACGGGCTGAACAACATCCAGTTTAATCAGCATTGTTGATTTGTGCTGGTTTTTCTATCGGGCCTTAAGAGGAAAGAAATTCTCTTAAGGAGATGTTCTACCTGTCTACATCTTGGTGGGTAAGCCTCAACCTTGAAACTTCCAGTACTGTTTCTCTGCGTATGTCCACTATGCCACCGTTTCTCGCCGTAAAGGCGTAATACCAATCATACCCTGGTAAATTGTCTTTGAATGGATTTTTTCTTTTGTCTTTATTGAGGATTTTTTGTATGAATTCCAAAAAATTACTTTGGCGTCAACCCCATTCCTCTTTTTGCCATCTCTCTTAATAATAATCTTTATTTCAAGAAGGTGACTTGTTTAGTAAAAGTACTATTCTTCCCCAAGGCCATCAATAACAAAAACAAAACAGCACACAAAAACAATATAAACATTTATCACATGATACACCCGTTATGCAGTTTCATAAAGCCATCTCATAAATATATGATATGATAACACGTTACATATCGCTCTGTTTGAATGCGATTGGTCAATTTTGGAACCTAATCACATAAACCTTGACAAATGTGACCTTTCAAATATCGGTCAACTGTTAAATTCAGACCCGGAGTCAATATCAATGATTAAAATTGTTGTTGTTGAATTAATTCTTGCATTAAAATACATTTCAAAATTGAAATACTTTTCTCTTACGCACAGAATATCTATACGATGGGGACACTACTTCTCATGGCGTAGCAGACGACTTCATGATCACGGCGTGGTTCGCCTCTATAGTTCTCGGAAACGTTGATTTCACGTTAGAAATACACATTTTTAGGCAATATCATGTGATAAAAAGAATCTCAAATGAATTTTCATTTCATACGATGTATTATGAAACTCGTTGTCCGTTTTATATCCCCTCGCCTAGGCTCGGGGATATAAAACACACAACTCGTTTCATAATACATCGTATGAAATGAAAATTCATTTGAGATCCTATATATATGTACAAACATTTTGAGTAATTACATGTAGTGTTTCAACAATTAATTTGGCGTTTTGTTAACAAGTACTTTTGAAATGATTTTTTGAAAGAATACAATGTTGGTGAATTCCGTATAGAAGAAGGTAGTCCATTCCACAAAAGTACGCCAGTATATTGCAAGCTACGCTTAAAGAATTCTGAGTTGTGTCGGGGTAAAACGAGGTTTTTATCAGAAACTGAGCGTAGTGAATAATTGCCTATAATATTTGAATTCAACGTGAATAAATCTTTCAGATATTCGGGGGCATTTTCATGAAATATTTTATAGAGTAGTATACGTTTATTGTACAGATAACGTTCAAATACATTTAACCAACCTAGTTCATCAAAAAGTGGCTGGGATGGTGCATCAAGTATTACACGAGCCGCGCATCTCTTAACCAGTTAGCAATTGCCTTTTCTTCAGATCGGTTAAAAATTGGTGCGGGACCATTTCGGCTGTTTATCTCAACCTCTCCACTCATCCGCCTTTAAGTACCCTTTATGAAAAATTATTAGAAGAGGCAGCCTTTTGTATTGAAATATTGTTCCTCACCATTTCCAATGCTTACCTCGTCCTAACTATACGGTCGGGAGAAGGAGCATATCCTTGATTGTCGTTTCTTTTCCCTCGGCATTTCTTTGCCTGTAATAAAGTAGTAACAAGATGTGTTAACGTTTAGCTTTTAGTAGATAGATAGAAAGACGCACAGACCGAAAGCGAAATGCCCAAGAATCGTTTAGGTGGAATAAAAATGGTACAGGAATTATCATTTACTATATTTATGAGGGCCGTTCCGAAAGTTCGTAGACAACACAATTTAAGGAGAGATCTGGAAAATTGGATATTAAAGCTCTCTAACGCAGCAAGATACACACGTAGGGATTAATTAGTCATTAGTTTAAAAGGTTACTTGAGAAAATCAAAGTTCCATAACCGTGTAATGACAAATAATTTATCCTGATATTCGATTATTGGCGTCCCTCATATACTCTTATCATGAATTACAACTTTCATGAAAAGCCACAAAATGACCTTGACCTTTGACCTTGAAAATCAATAGGCTCCTTAAGCTGTCTTATTATACCTAATCTACATGGTAAATGTCAAGTTCCTGGCTCAACTGGTTTGGGCTCTATCTTGTTTACAAGGTAAAAGTAGGCATCTTTTGACCCCTCCCCTTTCTACGCTCACGCTCATACAATTAGGATGAAAATCTGTTGACGCATATTCAAGTTATTGCGTTCCATGCACCTATATTTTGCCCTTAGCTTAACAAGTATGTGCATATACCCCCCCCCCCCCCCCAATTACACACAATTTCTGGATTATGTGACAAAAGAAATCGTTATATATGTGAAAGAACATCCTTTCTACTTGAAGTATACAAAATGTCAAAACATTTCGACCAGAAATACATTTTTAAAGAATTTTAAACTATTTTATTATATTTTCGCTGTATTTTAAAAATCTAAGTCCCATAACTCTGTAACGACAAATCGGATGAACCTTAAAATCGAAAGACAGCTTCCTTTCCACAGTCCAGTCATAATGTATGAATATCGTAAAAATCCGTTGACGCATATTCAAGTTATTGCGTTCCATAAGCGGAAGGACAGACTGACATACTTCGCCATACCATAATACGACCCGTCAAATGACGGTCGTATAAAAACCTGTTACATATGTGAAAGAATATTTTCTTCATTTTTTTCCGGTCGCCTTAAAGGCAATGTCTCAGAACAGATATGACCTATGTTGCCCCCCCCCCCCCCTGTATTATGAAAAACCTAGATACACAACTGTTTGCCCCTTGGAAATCCTGTTTTTCATGTATCCCTTCATTTGTAGAAAGTTTTGCACATACTTGTCTTGAGTTCCCCGCGAGGGGTTTGACAGTAAGTGTTTTGAATATATTTCCCTGACATTATCGCCATAGCACTTTCTATATAGACATAACGTCAGACAGTGCATGAAGTTTATATATTGTTTTCATTTTCGTGTTTAAACATCGACGGCGGGTGCGGCTAGCCAACAGGGGATGCTTACTCCTCCCGGGCACCTGGTCCCACCTCTAGCTTGCTAGGGGTCCGTCGATGCTTAATTTTGTACTCTATTGTGAGTGCTGTTGAGATTATCGTCAGGATCTTCTTTAACTCATTTGTGTCACACTTATGCCCTTTGCCGTGTGGAGCCCGTAAAAAAGTTCCCCGCGAGGGGTTTGACAGTAAGTGTTTTGAATATATTTCCCTGACATTATCGCCATAGCACTTTCTATATAGACATAACGTCAGACAGTGCATGAAGTTTATATATTGTTTTCATTTTCGTGCTTAAACATCGACGGCGGGTGCGGCTAGCCAACAGGGGATGCTTACTCCTCCCGGGCACCTGGTCCCACCTCTAGCTTGCTAGGGGTCCGTCGATGCTTAATTTTGTACTCTATTGTGAGTGCTGTTGAGATTATCGTCAGGATCTTCTTTAACTCATTGATATGACATTTAACGTAGCTTGCGGGGAAGCTTTCATCATAATCAAATGTGTACGCAGGTTTCACCCTCGAATTTTTTTATGTGCACATCTACGCTATGACGTCATAAACCGTACTTGATCGTAACGTCACGCTACGTTGCGTGACAGTTATCGATATGGCGCAAATTATGGCGTAATTTTTTTCAATACTTATATACACAAGGTACAATGTTTCTATAGGATCTGATGAAGGCTTTCCTTTTGATCACTCTTTCTCTTGCCCTCCTTGTTGCTTCTTTCTGTGCACAATTATGAGCTCGCAGGGTGCATTCCGTCTTTGTTTATCTTCATGTACGGTTACTCCTCAATGCTCCTTATATTTATCTCTCCCGCTGTTGACTAAAACACATATGTATATTCTATCTCAAGGTCATATTGATGTGTTAGATTTGTCTCAGTATGGTCTGTTTTATAAGCTGATCCAATCAGTTTTCATTAGCTCTACAGGTCATAGACCAGTCGAGCTTATGCGATACCCCGGCGTCTGTCCGTCCGTCCGTAAACAATTATTGTGCTCGCAACTCCTCTGAAACTAAAAGAGACAGAAATGTTATTCTTTTTGCATTTTTGCACCTGATAATTTGTTTAAGCCCCTGACTTAGGGTCTTAGAAAATGGGTGTGGTCAATTTTTCGTATATATCTAAAGCTATTAATGATGGAAACTTAGTTATTTATGCAATATAATGGATCTGTAGTCTTGTTGTGTCATTCATAGTTCATTTGAGCTAGTAGCCCCTGACCCCTAGGATCTTGTTCAGCAGAATGTAAGGGGGGTGGACAGGGGGTTCCTCTCTCCCCCTCCCACCCACTTACATCCCCTCCCACTCCTTTTCACCATTCCCTTACCTCCACCCCGGCCCCCTCCTCCCGTACCCTTCCCCTTCTCTCCCTCCATCCTTTCCCTTCCCTATCCACCCCCTCATATAACGTAACAGCTTCTCCAAAATTTTGTTGAAACACAAAAAACGGACGGAGGCTGGCGGACGGACAGACAGACGCGGACTTCGCCATTTCATAGACCGGATTTTTCTTCGCAACTTGATAAGAATATATGGAAAACCATAGATTTTTACAAGTAGATTATACTCCGGAGTCAAGGTCACAGTTTTAAAGATTTGGGATCCACGCAAGGTCTTGCCAAAGAGACTACATCTCCGCAAGTTGTGTGTTTGTTTGGATTTTTTTTTTTTTTTTTTTTGGTATTCGGAAAAAAAAGATACTGTACTTTCTTCTTGAGGAATTCCTTAACTCGGAGATTAAAATGGAAATTCATTTTGATAATATATATATAACGACAATCGAGGCGACTGAATGTAATGATTGAAAACGAGCATGAAATGAAAATCACAATGTATATTTTTTATGGCCCGCCCCTCCCCTCCCCAACTCTTTTCCGATATTAAAAAGTACACGTACATATAAGCAAGAGGGTATTTTTATTGTATACCCCGCCAAAAGATATCGGATTAAATACCGGTAGTAATGAGCATGTCCGTCCGTCTTTTCCGTATGATGTTTTCAAATATTTGAAGAGAAAATGTCATGTACGGAAAATAAATTTAAGATAAATTAAGATAAAAATAAATTAAGATATAAGGTATGGTCCGAAAACGGCCCATGTAATTATTGCTTATTTATCTAAAAAATAACATTGGGTTTCTGGATGTTTTAAAGAAGACCGTTTCAGAGAATAAGATATTCTGCATACTCTTTGACGTCATGTTGACACAGGCGATCTGAATTTGACGTTGCGAGTAAAATTGACACCGAAGACACGCAAAACAAATTTTCAATCTGAAATTGTTCAGGGCTGAAAGTTGATTGTTGGACATCGGGAATTGGCCCCTGCGACGGTTTTTTATACATACAATTTCAGGAATTTTCGTACCTGTGATCGGTTCGTTTTTTGTTTTTGTTTTTTTAAATAAAAATATCGATATTTTGTTTCTGATTTTAGATGAAGTATGTAGAAATGATATAAGAAAACACGAAAATTCCTGATTTTGTCCGTAAGAACTTTAGTGAAACTGGGCACAGCATTACTGCCCCCCCCCCCCCCCCTACCCGATAAAGCTCCTGTTAAATCGATATTCTTGTTTTATTGAATTTAGGATGTAGATCATTCAATTCAAGTAAAGTACCATAAACATGTTTTTCTAAAAAATATTGATAAATAGACGTAGCTATATTATTTCTGTTCCAGAAATTTAAAGGGAAAAAAAGGTTGTTCTTGAGAAAAAAGTAAATGGTTGTCGTTGACGAGTTTTATCCAAGTGCAGTCAGTCTTTCGTTCAATTTGCGTAAAAGTGCCATGGTTAAAGTGTAATTCTTTTAGAGTAAAATGATTGGTGTAGTGTGTCCGGAACTACCTGATGCATTAATTCGGGGGTCTGGTGTTATGCCTAAATTTTCAGACTGAAAATAACATGTTTAATTTTAAAAGAAAGGAGGGGATCTCCAACAACACCTAGTTGCAGCATCAACAGCAACCTCCCAAAACACCCACTGTAAAACACAAAAATGACACGCACAGAAAGAGACGCAGTAGTACAATGAACGTCAAATCACAGAAAAACATAAAACACAAATGACTACACATAAACCAACGAGACCAACGGGCAAACGGTGCCGACTTAGGACGGCCATCTGCCTCGTCAGTAGCAGACGGTGTGGTTATCCTGGATTACGTGCGCACAACCCTCCCACTATTCCGATTACCCAGAGGTCTCGAAGAACGTACAATTGTGGTGTAAAACAACCTCCTCACTGTCAGATGACCACACACAAACAAGACCGCAAGACGCAGGGGCCCAAGCAACACAGATGAATATGTAAATTGATATAAAAAGAGGGCATGCGTGATACGACCTGTGCTCTGCCGGCTGTAGCGAGCTAATGTATGTTATCACCCGAGGAGTCCGACTGACATTCAGAGAGGACAGGTGGTCGGGGCCCTGTCTTCTCTAAAGAGGTTTGGACAGGGCCCGTCATGGAGTCCCGTCGTCACAGTCAGTCAGCGTGCAAGTATTAAGGATGCGCTGGTACAAGACTGTAGATTGGTCAAGTACCAAGCCTAGTGTCCGTCTGGTGACATTAGGATCATATCCACGGTATAAGAGGCGTTTGATGATTCTGACGCATTTTCGATAGTAATTCTGTCTACCTTTGATCCTTCTAATTTTGTTGATCATGTCACCATAAAATGCAGGTTGCGAAATACCCAAAGTAATATACTCTGTTGCTTGTATGGGTCCGAATTTCAAAAGTAGTTGACAATAATTTTTGTAAAATTTCCAGAATGTCTTGACAAGTTTGTGAAAGCGAAAACCTTGACCTAAAAGTTTCTTTGTTATTTGTAAATTTCTATCATGAAAATCCAAAACATCAGTACATGCTCTAGCATACCGGATGAGCTGCGAAATGTAGATACCATAAGACGGTAATCTAGGAACATCACCGTCAAGCCAGGGAAAATTTACTATATTGAATCCAAAGTCATCTCTTTTGTCATACACCCTTGTATGAATCTCTCCATTAATAATTTTGATATTCAGGTCCAAAAATGGTGTTTCTGTGTTTGTGACGTTCGCCTTGTTTAGAGTCAGTTCCTGTGGATAAATGACATTTTTATACTTTTCAAAAACAGGATTGTCGATAGTAAGGATATCATCCAGGTACCTAGAAGTACCATTGAAACATTTCACATCATCATGTTTTCTTTGTTTTTGAAGATTTTGGATAAATTCTTTTTCATACGTGAATAAAAATAAATCTGCAACAAGAGGCGCACAATTAGTACCCATAGGGATCCCTACAACCTGCTTGTAGAGATTCTCACCAAATCTTACATAAATGTTGTCCAAAAGAAAGGACAAGGCAATACAAAGGTCACTACATGTCCATGATTTATATGATTTGTATTCTGTATTGGAAAAGAAACCCTTTGATTCAGATGTACAAATATAAGTTTTACCCTCTCGGTTAAAGCACCATTTAATGAGTTTGGACAATTGATCATTAATCTTATCGTGAGGAAGCGTGGTGTACATATTTGAAAAGTCGTACGACGAAATCGAATTGGCTTGAAAATTTCTCGATTTCAATTTGTCAATCACATCCCCTGAATTTTTAATAGACCAAAATAAGTTTACATCATTCCTGTTTAGAACAGTTTCACAATATTTTGCAACGTGTTCCTTTATCACCGTGAGTGCTGACGTCAGATTTCTAGACAAAATTGTAGTTGAGCAGTTGCTAGAATTAGCAATGTATCGAAATTTGTAAGGAGACTTGTGCAATTTTGGTATGCAGTATAGTGTAGGAAGATCCAGTTTAGAAATAGGGATCTTGAATGAAGAAATTTCACTGTTGTGTTTGTTCAAAATGTTAGGAACACTTTCATTGCTTTTGATGTAAGTGTTTGTAGACGAAAGTTCCGAAACCAAAGTTGATATGTAGTAACGTTTTCAAATGATTATGTTGTTGTTGGCTGCTTTGTCTGCAGGAGCGAAGACATATTTTTCGTGTAAATTGCGTAATTTGGATTTGAAATATCTTTCAGATTTAGAACTTGGATTTTCGAAAAGATGAGGATTTTTGTGGAAGTTATCTATTCGAATATCGGTAATATCCAATATGAGGTTCTTCCAGTCATTCAGAGAATGTGATTCGACCCCTTCCGATTTACACCATCTTTTTGTGTAGTTATCTAAGGCTTCCTTTAGTTCTTCGCGACATTTGATAAAATCTATCTTGGATGGAATTCTGTACTTATGTCCTTTCTTGAGAAGATTGCAGAGCTGCCTGTCCTGGATAATTGAAAAGTCACCTGTTACAATATGGCCAGCTGGTTTATAAAGGTATTCAGAAGTTGCACATTCTCAAGAAGTAGGACTTGATTCAAGAATTTTAGGATCTGATGTTACTTTCTTGTAGTTAAATACGAAATTTCGAATAGGTTTTTTATACTTATAACAAATAAGAGGAGGTTCAAAATTCTCAAAATATTGAGGAATAGCCTTTTGGACGCGATGATCCCGAAAAATATTAGAGATGTTAAGAAGATCGAAACCTTTGTTAATAAATGGAATTTTTATGAATCGTCTTCTAATGGGAATGTTTTTTAATGACAGGAAAAAGTTTATTCTGTGCGAATGCAACAATGATATTAAGTTTGAATCAATCAGTATTTCTTAAGAATGCAACCTCTGCTTCATCCAAGATAGATTTCAATTGAACTGCTGGTATTGATGAGAGAGCATGAAGCAGTTCATGTCTGCCGCCGTTTCGTGCAATTATAAGTAGATCTCTGAGGGTACGATGTATTCTAGCTCTGTTTCTAAGGTTTCTGTTTCGCCTTTTTCCGTGTGACCTTAACTTTCGTTTAGCGTCAGGGCGGATTGAAAAGACATTGATCTTTGTCGAGGTCGAGGAAATATTTCCTTGTCCGTAAATTTGATCGTTTAAACCAAGGGGGTAGGCAGTTTGTAATTTAGTGATCCAGGCAAGTTCAGCTTGTAGTCGGCGTTTTTTAATTTCAGTTTTACTTAGATTTTTGAGTTTTGGGAAAGACTGAACTGGAGTAATACTTAAATCCGAAATTGAATGTTTATATTTAAAGAAGTGATGGTACAGGAAATTTCTGTGCTTTTTGTGACGCGAGTTTCTTATCTGATATGAATGATTTCGAAAACGAGATTTTAAGGACTGGCCTGTTTCCCCTACATATTGGGCGCCACATCCCCTGGCGTTTCATGTAATAACATAAATGACATCTTGATACGATCAATCAACGTCGCTATCAATCTCGATCTTAAACGTATGCCCACTAACACTAGATGTAATCGTGGAATTGCAATTGATGAGCGGACAAATGGAACATCTCTTTCCATTGCACTGGCGAATGGTTGAGAACCCTCTGTGTTTGTTGTTAAATGTAGAGCCTGCAGATGGAGTAGTAGGTGTAATACGTCTACGGGGTATAAATTTAAGAGGTGATAGGTGTACTCTGGGTGAGGTAAAAAGTTGATTACTGTTAAATGTCGATGATGGTAACGTGACTGTAGTGACAGAGGGTAATCTCAAAGGTTTTAATTTAATACGAGGCGACCTTAGAAATGCCATAATGAAATAATCGAGGATAGAAAGGTGAATTAAGATCCTTTGAAAGATTTAAAAAGCTTTCAGACCACCGTCAGGATGTTGTATCATCACTTGGTCACTTACTCCTCCTGGGCACCAGCACCCTGTTTCACAAAAATACCTACGAACAATTTCAAGAACTTTCGTAATTTTTGATCACTCAGTTCTAATAACTGATTTTAATTTCAGAAGGTTTGCTTTTGAATCTACATTAAGTATGTAGAAATGATATAAGAAAACATGATACAATTGAAATAGAAAACATTTTGAACCTTTTATTAAAGGACGAAAGTTACGAAAATTCCTTAAAATTTTCGTAAGAACTTTTGTGAAACTGGGCACTGATCCCACCTCTAGCTTGCTAGAGGTCCGTCGATGCTCAACATAGTGCTCTATTGTGAATGCTGTTGAGATTATCGTCAGGATCTTCTTTAACTCATTTGTGTCACACTTATGCCCTTTGCCGTGTGGAGCTCGTAAAAAAGTTCCCCGCGAGGGGTTTGACAGTAAGTGTTTTGAATATATTTCCCTGACATGGTCGCCATAGCACTTTCTATATAGACATAACGTCAGACAGTGCATGCATTTTATATACTGTGTTCTTTATCGTGCATTAACATCGACGGCGGGTGCGGCTAGCCAACAGGGGATGCTTACTCCTCCCGGGCACCTGATCCCACCTCTAGCTTGCTAGATGTCCGTCGATGCTCAACATAGTGCTCTATTGTGAATGCTGTTGAGATTATCGTCAGGATCTTCTTTAACTCATTTGGTCACAAACACGTTCTTCAATACAAACCTTTTCCTCTGATTTTAATATAGACTTCTAGAGGAAAGGGCTTGTTTTGAGAAAAGGGTTTGTGACCAAGCGATGATACCTTAGAGTCACCCCTGTGATTGTGTTTTAACCCCCTCTCTAATCATGCCAATAGAATATAAATGTTAAATCGACTTTGCGGGCCTTTGAACGATTTGCAAATGGAACATATTGTTGGATTTTGTATCGGTACTTCAATATCATGTTGGGTTTTCGGTGTAAATGTATAGATAAATGTACATTTCCTTCTGGCCATGGCTATTTTCGGGAGCAAATTGACAAACAATCGATCACAAAGCCATTGTCCTGAACCAACCCATCTCTGCACTGGGATATTTTTGCATTCACCTTACACGAGATGTGCATTATCAAAGTTGACATACCATTAGATAGAGGGGTTATAAGAGGTAAATATGCATCAATGTAAACGTCTTCAAATCGAATAGCATCATTTAAAAACAGATAAATTGGCAACGTGGACCAGACATGCACGTTTCGGGTACTTAACCCTCATCAGTGATCCTAAATCTAAACAATGTAATATGCCAAAAAGTATGAAAGTTACTATGTCGAAAAAGTATACCGAAAGACGTAGCAGGATGGGTGGGGTATGATGCTACAGGACCCACTGTTTAGAAATTTCAAGAAATTTTGATACCAGAAATTTTGAATGCGTTGAAGAAACGATCAACCGAAATTGATCGAACTTGGCTACATGTGCCCTCGGGGACTCCTGGTCCACCAGCAGTGACACTCACCAAGGGGTATAAATGTAAACGTCTTCAAATCGAATAACATCATTTAAAAACAGATAAATTGGCAACGTGGACCAGACATGCACGTTTCGGGTACTTAACCCTCATCAGTGATCCTAAATCTAAACAATGTAATATGCCAAAAAGTATGAAAGTTACTATGTCGAAAAAATATACCGAAAGACGTAGCAGGATGGGTGGGGTATGATGCTACAGGACCCACTGTTTAGAAATTTAAAGAAAATTTGATACCAGAAATTTTGAATGCGTTGAAGAAACGATCAACCGAAATTGATCGAACTTGGCTACATGTGCCCTCGGGGACTTGAATTACTTGAATTAAAATTCTCACCAACGATAATGCAACAATGGAAAATCTTTATGTCTGCTTCCCGTTCAGTCCGACTCTTGAATCTTCAAAACAAAACCGTTTGCACGCGCACGTAACGCGCAAACAGGTGCGTGTTGCTGGAGAATGAAGGTACACAAAGATAGAAAAGGATTTTAGAAACTTTATTTCAGTTCCCCAGTTCTGCAACTACATAATTACACTGTGCTGCTGGTTGCATAAGTGTTCTTCCCACACCAAGTACAGTTTGTTTATGTATGCACCATCACATTCAATGTTAATTACATGTTTGGGGTCATTTTGAAGTTTATTCATTTTCTTCAGGTATCCACGGCGCTCCTTCATATCCTCCAAAATATTGCTGCAGACCTTGTTCGCATTTCTTTGAAGTCCGTATCTACTTGGCGGTATAACATGGGCAGACATCAACACTCTACGTAGCAAAGTTTGGCCAATGGGAGTATGTGACAGGCCGACATGAATTCCAAGGTTTTTGTTTGCTGGTTTCCTCCCCCTTGAACCATCACCTTCTGCTTCCTTACACAATGGGTAAGGCTTGGATTTGTAGGTACACTTCGCACAGAACACTGTTGTTCGGCACATAAGTCCCAGTACAGTGCAGACTTCCCCTTACAGTTGGGAAATTGCTTTGCTTGTTCATCAACAATCTTATTATACATTGTCATCAGCTTCTTAAGGGTTAGAACTCTGTAGGAACCAGCTTCATTCCATTCCTAAAAAAGATAAATTTATTACTTAAATGCTTATAATTCATGAATACAGAGGGCATTGTGATGTGTACTTAAAGTATTTACATGCTGTTATAAGAGTTACCTACCCCTTGCTCATTTAGTATGCTACAGTAAAAGGTATATAATTTCAAATTAAACTATAATTACTTGCTGATATGTCTCACTTTTACATACTAAACATTTTGTTCTGAGAGCTAGGCGTCTTTCAGATAAGCTTCTCAGTCAGGGATATGTTTGTGACCGACTAACATCGTCACTGAGGAAGTTCTACGGTCGATATGGGGAACTCGTCATACACTTTGATGTCCCACTATCCAGAATGGTGGATGATATTCTGTCATAGACCATTTGAACCATCCAACCAAAGATTGTACTCTATATCTTCCAAAATGGAAGTAACCGGATGTGACAGTTCTACCGAATTGAAGCGACGGGTGTTGCATGCAAGCAGGAGATGCTTACTCTTCCTGGGCACCTGGTCTCACTCTCATATCGGGAGTTCGCTTCTTTTCATATGGTGGAGGTTTTTGTTTCTGTTTGCTTTGGTTCCTGTTTTATCCTGATTTTGTATGCCTTCGGTTTCTGATTTTCTGAATTATCGATTTTGTACTGTAGACAGGGATATGGTCATTATCCATATTTGTCATTAGTAAACAAGAAAATAAGAGCGTTTGTAGTATAAAGGACAAAAGTCAACCATTAATTTACCTTTTTTAATGAAATTATGAAAATTTCAAGAGAAAAGTCAAATAAATTTGACTATTTTTCCTCATCAAATGCCAATACGTTATAATTTATAAGAAATATAACTTTTTTTGTGTAATATACTATGTAATGAATCATCATTACCTGTATACATACGGTGTTTCAGCAAGTTTTTAAGGCCGAACGAGTCTACAATCCGCTTGGTCTGCAGTCTCGGAGTCACCTGGAGAGCTTACTGCTACACTAAAAGTCTGGTAAAGCACATCATCTGCTTCAAAAACAATTAATCTCTGAAAAGGAACCACATTTTCTGGTGCAAAAGTTTTCGAATGTGCAAACTCTTCTTTAAATCATTGAACAGACTTAATGAAACTAAATAATTAAAGATACAAAGAAAAAATCTATACATACATCTTACTCCTCCCGGGCACCTGATTCCTCTAGCTTGCTAGGGGTCCGATGATGCTCAATTTGGTGCTCTATTGTGAGTGCTGTTGAGATTACCGTCAGGATCTTCTTTAACTCATACATACATAGATCCACACGAGACAAAAAAATTGAAATGTAAAGTTGTGCAGCTAAACTAAATGAAACTAACTAAGTTTAGAAAAGTACAGTGCAAAGAAATGGTAGCTATTTCCTCTCCCAGCCTCGTTCTCGAGCTGATGCTGTCACGATGTCCAGGCTAGATTTCATATCTGTTCGTATCTCCTTAACATACTGGTCAAGATTTTTCTCCGCGGGTAGATATTTCTCCTCTATCGTTGAGAAGGCATTGCGTTGGTGTTTTTCTGATGGCATAAAACACAACATTTGACCTTAAACGTGCAGCTCCACTTTTTGGGCCGAACCGATTCCGGCCTCCGCAAACATTGTGCATACCGTTTTATTGATGACTTTTTGGTTCTGACTATCCACGGCAACGTGTTCTCCTTTCCCTCCTTTCTGTCACTATAAGGACGGTATCCGACGGTGTCTGCCTGATCAGGTTATCCGCTGCTTTGGGTATTCTATGCAGCTTAAGTCAATACTGAAGGACCCAGGACGCACCTGTCCGCATGTGCCCGTTCCACAAGATGCTTAGCCCCCTCCTGTCTAGGGCGTTGAGCTTTTTAAGGGAGGCCTCCCTCGCACAAATACACATCGCTTCCTTGTCGAATGTCCCGAAATGGTTCGAGAGCTCACACGTGGACACAACCCCAACCACCAGGCGTAATGTGTAAGAGGGCTCACGGTTCTCGTCTGTGTGGAGGAAATCCTCCAAGGGCCACGAACAATCAAAGTGGGTTAAGCGCCCCAGCCTCCAAAAGCTGTCCCATACAAGAGTAGTGCGCCCCAGCCTCCAAAAGATGTCCCATACAAGAGTAATGGACCAGCAATGCACCGCTAGGCCCCTCCAGAGAAGGGCAAGGAGTGTGCTGTCACAGCCAACCAATAAGAACAAGATGTACTGTGTAATCATTACTTTTTCGGAAGCTTTAAAAAAAGAATAAAAATAATTTACAATACTTTCAGATAATTCTATATAATCAATACAATTCAAGGTACTGTGTCCCTGAACACGCCATAAGCAGTCGATGAAGGGATGTTGCTACTCGGAAAAGGAAAGTTTGCTGAAATTGAAGTCGTCAAAATAGTTTTAGATAGGAAGTTTTCTATGTTAATTTTAGCGCAAAGTCTATGGAAAACGCTAAATTAACATAGAAAGCTCCCCATCTAAAACTTATTTCTTTCGTTGTGAGCATAGTATTGGTCGTACAGACATAAATTATGTCATTATTTCATGAAGGTAAATCATTAAGCCATAGGCCATTCCTCTATAAGGCCTATATCAATTTTAATCGGAAGATATGCTGACAAAGTGCAGAAAACTTTAATATTCCGATTCTGAAGTGAGCTGCGCGGTCAGTAAAAGAAGAGAGGAGATCTCCAACAAGACCCCGTTGCAGCACCAACAGCAGAACACTAAAACATACGATGCAGAAAAAAAAACACAAAAGACGAGTATAGTATGAGACGGAAAAGAGACATACGACATGTAAACATCAAACACAAAAGACTACACATAAACCGACGAGACCAATGGGCAACCGGTGCCGACTTTGGACGGCCATTTGTCACGCAAGTAACAAATGGTGTGGTTATCCTGGATTACGTGCGCACAACCCTCTCACTTCTCCAATTACCCAGAGGTCTCGAAGAAATTACAATTGTGGTGTAAATCAACCTCCTCACTGTAAGATGGCCTCACACAAAAAAGACCGCAAAACGTAGAGGCCACGGAAACACAGATGCATTTGTAAATGGGTATTAAAAGAGAGCATGCGTAATGCAGTCCATGCTCTGCCGGTTGTAGCAAGCTCATGTATGTAATCACCCGAGAAGTCCAACTGACATTCAGAGAGGACAGGTGGTCGGGGCCCTGCCTTCTCTAAAGATGTTTGGACACGGCCCGTCACGGAGTCCCTTCGTCACAGTCAGTCGGAGTGCAAGTCTCAATGATGAGCTTGTACAAGACTGTAGATTAGTCAAGTACCAAGCCTAGTGTCCGTCTGGTGACATTAGGATCATATCCATGGTATAAAAGGCGTGTGATGATTCTCACGCATTTTCGATGGTTATGCTGCCTACCTTTGATCCTTCTAATTTTGTTTATCGTGTTAAACGTCTTTAAATTCAAAAGCATCATTTAAAACCAAACATGCACGTTTCTGGTACTAAACCCTCGTCAGTGATCCTCAGTCTAAACAATGTTATATGGCCAAAAAGTATGAATATTATTATGTCCAAAAATGTACCAAAAGACGTAGCAGAATGGGTGGGATATGATATCACCATAAAATACAGGTTATGTAATACCCAAAGTAATGTACTCTGTTGTGTGTATAGATCCGAATTTTAAAAGAAGTTGACTGTATTTTTTTGTCAAATTTCCAGGAAGTTTTAACTAGTTTATGAAAGGCGAAGCCTTGACCTCAAAGTTTCTTGGCAATTTGTAATTTCTACTGTGAAAATCCAAAATATCAGTACATGCTCTAGCGTACCGGATAAGCTGTGATATGTAAATGCCGTATGACGGTAATCTTGGAACATCACCGTCAAGCCAGGGGAATTTACTATGTTGAATCCGAAATCATCCCTTTTGTCATTTGTGTGAATCTTTTCGTTTACTATTTTGATATTTAGGTCCAAAATGGTGTTACTGTGTATTTGTAACGTTTGCCTTGTTAAGTGTTAATTCTTCTGGAAATGTTCATTCTTATATAATTCAAAAGCAGGATTAGTTAGAATATCATCCAGATACCTAGAAGTATTCGTGAAACATTTCAGATCATCAAATTTTCTTTACTTTGAAGAATTTGGATAAATTCTTTTTCATAAGTGTATCAAAATAAATCTGCAACGAGAGGCGCACAGTTATTACCCATAGGAATTCATACAACCTGTTTGTATAGATCCTCACCAAATCTAACATGCAAGCAGGAGATGCTTTCTCTTCCTGGGCACCTGGTCTCACTCCCATATCGGGAGTTCGCTTCTTTTCATATGGTGGAGGTTTTTGTTTGTTTGCTTTGGTTCCTGTTTTGTCCTGATTTTGTATGCCTTCGGTTTCTGATTTTTGAATTATCGATTTTGTGCTGTATACAGGGATATGGTCATTATCCATATTTGTCATAGATATTGTCCAAGAGGAAGGACAAGGCATTAGACAGGTCACTACGTGTCCATGATTTGTATGAATTGTAGTCTGTCGAGGAAAAGAAACCCTTCAATGTAATGTCAATTCTTAGTTTATGATGCCGGACCGAGGTTATCATATTGTGGTTATTCAGAAATTTTGCCCATTTTGTTTCTTCTTTGTATTATTGTGAATAATTCTGGAATTGTACCAAGTTCTGTTGTTCTTTTATAATTTTCTGCTGAACAATCATGGGATGTTGATTGATTGTTTTTTATTTGTATTAGATGGAGTGTACAGCCGAAGCGAAAACCACATGAGAAGTCAGAGACGAGATAGTCAGAAAGTGATCATAGCCTTTAAGCCACTCCTTCAGCACTTCTGGTCTTATTGTTGATGGTAGGTTGTGGTGTTACGGGATTGTCTTGAATATATTATGTGATTTTTTGGCATTTATTGTCAGAGTGTTTGTCTTTACAGAACTGGCATGCATGTTTGTATGGATATGAGTCTCGGTCCTGTTTCACAAAACTTCTAACGTAAGAGAAAGGAGGAAATCTCTAACAACACTAGGTTGGGGTAACTTTCGTCGTTGTAAAATAATTCTATTTAGTTTTTATCATGTTTTGTGACATCATTTCGTCATATAAATAAAAAACTACAATGGCTAAAAAACTACAAAGGATAGAATTGCGGTTAGTGATGGAAAGACCATATGATGATCAAGTTCATACTTCGAAGCATACGCCATCCATTTTTCGTTTATTTTATTAGGGAGTTCTTTCCGGGCAACGGGAGTAATTCCAGATGAAGTAGTACATACAGCTAATTGCGCTTTCTATCAGTCGTCATGCTGCAATGAGTCGATCTCAGCAAGTCTACAAAGTCATTGTAGCGATTTGGGTTACTGTGAGTTATTGGCTCAAACTGTTGGAGCCTACGCAAAAGAGATGCTTCAATTTCCTCTGAGGTGCCGTTACAACTATCTTGTCGTTCCCAAAGTAGAGTTGCACCTCTAGCAAGGTCATTCATATTAATGTTCCTTGCTGAATCTGGATAAGTCACATTGCACTCTGAATGACTGACGACAGGACTTCATGAAGGGCCTTGTGCAAACCTGCAGAGAAAACAGGGCCCCGACCACCTATCCTCTCTGAATGTCTGTCGGGACTCCTCGGGTGATCACATACATGAGTTCGCTACAGCCGACAGAGCACTGACTGTATTACGTATGTTTTGTATATCCATTTACATGTTAATCTGTATGTTTCTTTGAATTCTTTGTATGAGGAGTGTTAAACGTCTTTAAATTCAATAGCATCATTTAAAACCCGACAAATTTACATTATGGACCAGACATGCACGTTTCGGGTACTAAACCCTCGTCAGTGATCTTTAGTCTAAACAATGTAATATGGCCAAAAAGTGTGAAAGTTATTATGTCCAAAAATGTACCAAAAGACGTAGCAGATTGAGTGGGATATGATGCTATAGGACCCAGATTTTAGAAATTTCAAGCAATTTTGTAACAGAAAATGTCAAATGCGTTGAAGTTGATCGAACTTGGCCATTCTACATTACAATTGTGCGTTCATCGATACATCGGAAAAAGTGGGAGGGTTTTGCGCATCTAATCCAGATAACCACACCGTCTGCTACTTGCGTCGGCACCGGTTACCCCATAGTGTCGTTGCTTTATGTGTGTTTCTTTTTCTCTGTTCGTATGATGTGAGTTGATGTTCCTTGTCCCCCTTGTGTCTCTTTATGTGGAAGTCTTCTCTGTGTTTTTGCATTTGGTGTTTTGTGAGTGCTATTGATATTATCGTCGGGATCTTCTTTAACTCATTTGTGATTTTTCTGTGGGTGCAGTTCTCCTTTTCAAGTAGATCAGAAGGTACTTGAATGTACATGTATGTAAAATGGATTTAAGGGGAAATGACCCAATGGCAATAGACCAATTTTAAAGCAAATGAGTTAAACGAAGATACTGACGATAATCTCAATAGCACTCATAGCATAAAATTAAGCATCGACTGGCAAGCGAGAGGTGGGACCAGGTGCCCGGGAGAAGAAGCATCCCCTGTTGGCTAGCGGCACCCGCCGTCGATGATTAAGCACGAAAATGATAACAATATAAAATCCATGCACTGTCTGCCGACATGTCTATATAGAAAGTACTATGGCGACAGTGTCAGGGAAATATTTTCAAAACACTGTCAAACCCCTTGCGGGGAACTTTTTTTACGAGCTCCACACGGCAAAGGGCAAAAATGTGACACAAATGAGTTAAAGAAGATCCTAACGATAATTGCCCTTTATAAAGAGACAGTTTGAAATGCTAAAAGCCAAATAATGCTTGGATATGAATTTAAGTACATAATACATGTACTTTTTGAATTTGCTTTGCCATAATATATTGTAGATATTTATAAATCTTTGTAATATAATTAGACATCAATCTTTTGAATTAAAATTATTTCACCTTTACTTTCTTTTGGAAGTGATAGTGTCCCTTTCGCAGGAAAATTAGTTTAAGTCAGTTTTAGTTTTCAGAAATACTGATTTAGGAGAAGTACCCACTTGTATCCATCTTCATCTGGAAGTCATTTGAGGTGTCTGATTTAGGGTCATTTTTATCCTTAGGGGATATGTTTCAGTGATTTTGATTCATCAGTGTATTCAGAAATTGACACTAACTCTTCAACTGATAAGAAATTGCCGTTCAAAATACCACATGCAAGTGGATGAGGCTTGTCAACATGATCACCTACACCTTCCTTGGTATCATTCATCTGACATTCATCCACATCATCCCTTTCCTTCAACTCCTCTCCACTATCATTCACATTACCATCTGACACCCTATCTTTCTCAACTCTATGAACACTAACATTATGCAAATCAATGCCAGCACTTAAATCAACAAAAGCGTCTGTAGGTGTCTCATCATCATCACCGTTAACAACAATCATTTCAGCATCACTTTAAACATTGCGCTGTACAAAGAAGGGAGGAGATCTCAAACAAGACTCCGTTGCAGCATCAACACTAAAACACCCGATGCAAAAACACAAAAGACGAGTACTGCACGAGACGGAAAAGAGACACGACATGTAAACATCGAACAAGTGGATCACAATGATTTTGGTTGAACTGAGACCACATAAAAGTTGCTGCAGGAGGAGAGGACCTATTTACACAACGACCTACAACCTTCCTAGTGTGGGTTTCAGACATAAATATAGTATTGAGCTGCGGAGGATAGTATGACCTTATTGGTTCTACAATAACAGCGGAAAGAGCATACAAGTGACTCATTTCTATATAGACATAACCTAAGACAGTGCATGTATTTTATATATTGTGATAATTTTTCGTGCATGAACATCGACGGCGGGTGCGGCAAGCCAAAAGGGGATGCTTACTCCTCCCGGGCACCTGGTCCCACTTCTACCTTGCTAGGGGTCCGTCGATGCTCAATTTTGTGCTCTTTTGTGAGTGCTGTTGAGATTGTCGTAAGGGTCTTCTAGATTATCGTAAGGATCTTCTTAAACTCAATTGAAATGAAAGCTGACTGTTAAGAGCGAACTAAAATACGATTATCGCATATCATAGCAACATTTTTCTATGGAGATGTGTCATAGATATTGGTATGTAATGTAATTTCAGTGGCGGTCAGTAACCTTAAATGTACATTATGACTACTGCGTGAGGTCAAGAGTCATTGCACGGTACAAACAGTTACCATCTGCACCGGTTAACTCGGGCTATATTTGCAAAAGTGTAGCAGGGTGATACAATGTTAGAATGTCTTTTGATACCATATCTACAGTCATGTCGCAGTTTCTAGAAGATTGCACTGACCTGGCTGTCGCTTCCTGGTCTAACATTTGCCTTGACAGCACATTGTTCAGCTTTAAAAGTTGAAGATGTATAACACCTATAAACATACAAGGTGCTAGTTGGTAGTAACTTGGTACACCGTACACTTGACTACAAATTTGATAGATAATGGTGTATACAATGTGTATTGTTTTCTTTTTGTGAGAATTTTAAATAGACATTGAATAAGCACATGTTTCGTAGTAATCCCACGATGTAGAGTTCATTCAAGCGACTGGCTGGTCGCGGTAGCGTGCTCACCCTAACTTTAGTATGTTACATATTTCTACATACGGTATATGCAAATAAGTTCCGTAGTTTACTGAAACCGTGTGTAACCGAGAATAAAAAATAAAACAAACGTGTTAGAGAAAAATTTTATGTAAGTAATATGTAGATATTCAAATGGCAGAATTTAAAACCCATTTACGATAAAACTTCGTTATTGACAATTTCATCCCTGCCAAACCATATGGTTCTTTATGGTTCTTCTTTGACTCTTGAGTGTATTGATTTGTCAATATTTTTAATATCCTTGTGTAATAGTTGTTTTATGATCAGTTTACCTGGTCATTCATTGTGCTTGGTATTTCAATGAATATAGTACATAAAGCTTGTTTTGTTTAAAAAATAAATAAATAAGAAAAAGAAAACTGGTAGGGGTACTTCAAATTGGTTTGAAATTTACCATACGAAGTTATAGAGTTGGAACACTTCCGTACTGTTAATAAAATCACTTACTTCTTATGTGTGGAACAGTTAAAATCGTTCCCCGTGAATTGATGTTTATTCAATGAATTAATTACTTCTTTCCAGCTCTGTCACCTGAAAGAAGCTTTGTTTTGGCCCTTTATCAATTTTGACATCATATATTTTTCCTTGCTATTTATGAAACTAGCCATTTCACGGATAAATATTATTGAAATAAGAGGAGTTTAATATCTTAGCACCATACTTCCAATGCTATTTTGAACATAGATTTTATTTGGATATCCTTCTGAATCGACCCTACAGGAAATTTGGAGCCTCGCACTCTCTGTAAAATAAACGCAGAAATTTAAATTCTAAAAATAAAACCAGGGACGCTAGTGAAATGAATTTGGATGGCGTATGAAAGGCACTTTGGCCCGAAGCATCATTTATGAGAATTTGATACTAGAAACACGTGTCTGGTGCATGAAAATTGGTTTGAAATTTACTTCAAGAAGGTATAGAGTTGGAAGACGTCAGTATTTTCAATGCGTCATAGTTTTCAAATTCACCCGAAGGTACTATTTCCTTTACATCAATTGATTTCTTAATATATAAAGAAAGGATTTAAACAAGGAAAACTACCACTAAACCTGCTTTTATAAAAAAAAATATTGGTCAAAATTTCAGCAAAAGTACGCTTTTTTAGACATGAAATTGCTCCTACCGACAGTAAGTGTTCTATTAATTTTCCTTTCTCACAAAATGATTTTGCTCTTTTTCATAATTGAATAGCTGTTAAGTACCCGAAACGTGCATGTCTGGTCCATGCTGTAAAATTCTCAGGTCTTAAATGATGCTATTGAATTTGAAGACGTTTAACATTTGAACTACTTGGTGAGTGTCACTGCTGGTGGATCAAGAGTCCCCAAGGGCACATGTAGCCAAGTTCGATCAACTTTGTTGATCGTCTGTCTCTTTAACGCATTTGAAATTTTCCGTGACAAGATTTCTTGAAATTTCTAAAAATTGGGTCATATAGAATCATATCCCACCCATTAAACCTGCATACCGTTTTATTGACGAATGTCTCGTCCATCAGAAAACTTCATTTGTTTTAACATTTACATTATACCCTCTAATAGCAGCTGTAGCAACGGCTCCACCCTGAAAAAGAATTACATGAAATTAAGAATCATCAAAGCAATTATTCCCTATATCTAAGTGTAAGTGCCAAATGTGATTGATACTTGTGACAAGGTCTGAGGAGTCGTGGATGACTCTGCGTGTGCATTGAGATTGAGATTTCTTTCTTCGTCCATGAAAGTAGTGTTTGAGTCTTTTTTCACTCTTTCTTGCAATTATAAATATTATATCTTATTAAGAAATAATAAAAGATCGCTAAAGACGGTATGGTTGGAATGCAAAGTAAGTTTTTGTCACTAACTGGGTGAAGGTCACTAGGTCAAATGTAACAGCATAAATTGAAAGGTCTTGCGATTGGCAATGTACATCTATAATTGAAAGTTTTTACTGCTACAATTCCTTAGATTTTGGGCTTGTTTTGAGAAAAGGGTTTGTGACCAAGCGATGATACCTTAGAGTCACCCCTGTTACTGTGTTTCAACCCCCTCTCTAATCATGCAAATAGACTATAAATGTTAAATCGACTTTGCGGGCCTTTGAACGATTTGCAAATGGAACGCATTGTTGGATTATCTATCGGTACTTCAATATCATGTTGGATTTTCGGTGTTAATGTATAGATAAATGTACATTTCCTTCTGGCCATGGCTATTTTCGGGAGCAAATTGACGAACAATCGATCACAAAACCATTGTCCGGAACCAACCCATCGCTGCACTGGGATATTTTTGCATTCACCTTACACGAGATGTGCATTATCAAAGTTGACATACCATTAGATAGAGGGGTAATAAGAGGTAAATATGCAACAACACTTGAATTAAAATTCTCACCAACGATAATGCAACAATGGAAAATCTGTATGTCTCTTCGAGATTCTCCTTCCGGTTGTCCGACTCTGGCATCTTCAAAACAAAACCGTTTGCACGCGCACGTAACGCGCCAACAGGTGCGTGTTGCTGGAGAATGAATTGTTGATATATAGAGAAGGTACACAAAGATATAAAAGGATTTTAGAAACTTTATTTCAGTTCCCCAGTTCTGCAACTACATAATTACACTGTGTTGCTGGTTGCATAAGTGTTCTTCCCACACCAAGGACAGTTTGTTTATGTATGCACCATCACATTCAATGTTAATTACATGTTTGGGGTCATTTCAAAGTTTATTAATTTTCTTCAGGTATACACGGCGCTCCTTCATATCCTCCAAAATATCGCTGCAGACCTTGTTCGCATTTCTTTGAAGTCCGTATCTAATTGGCGGTATTACATGGGCAGACATCAACACTCTACGTAGCAAAGTTTGGCCAATGGGAGTATGTGACAGGCCGACATGAATTCCGAGGTTTTTGTTTGCTTCCTCCCCCTTGAACCATCACCTGCTTCCTTACACAACGGGTAAGGCTTGGATTTGTAGGTACACTTCGCACAGAACATAGTTGTTCAGCACATAAGTCCCAGTACAGTGCAGACTTCACCTTACAGTTGGGAAATTGCTTGGCTTGTTCATCAACAATCTTATTATACATTGTCATCAGCTTCTTAAGGGTTAGAACTCTGTAGGAACCAGCTTCATTCCATCCCTAAAAAAGATAAATTTATTACTTAAATGCTTATAATTCATGAATACAGAGGACATTGTGATGTGTACTTCAAGTATTTACATGCTGTTATAAGAGTTACCTACCCCTTGCTTATTAAGTATGCTACAGTAAAAGGTACATCATTTCAAATTTAACTCTAATTACTTGCTGATGTCTCACTTTTACATACTAAACATAAGTAAACAAGAAAATCAGAGCGTTGTAGTAATTAGGACAAAAGTCAACCATTAATTTACCTTTTTCAATGAAATTATGAAAATTTCAAGAGAAAAGTAAAAAAAACATTGACTATTTTTCCTCATAAAATGCCAATACGTTATTATTTATAAGAAATATAACTTTTTTTGTATAATATACTATGTAATGAATCATAATTACCTGTATACATATGGTGTTTCAGCAAGGTTCCAAGGGTACATCTCTCTTCGGCCGAACGAGTCTACAATCCGCTTGATCCGCAGTCTCGGATTCACTTGGAGAGCTTACTGCTACACTAAAAGCCTGGTTAAGCACATCATCTGCTTCAAAAACAGTTAATCTCTGAAAAGGAACCACATTTTCTGGTGCAGAAGTTTTCGAATGTTTAAACTCTTCTTTAACTCATTGAAGCGACTAAATGAAACTAAATAAGATACAAAGAAAAAAAGTATACATACGTACATAGATCCACACGAGACCAAAAAATTGAAATGTAAAGTTGTGCAGCTAAACTAAATGAAACTAAGTTTAGAAAACTACAGTGCAAAGAAATGGTAGTTATTTCCTCTCCCAGCCTCGTTCTCGAGCTGATGCTGTCACGATGTCCAGGCTAGATTTCATATCTGTTCATAACTCCTTAACATACTGGTCAAGATTTTTCTCCGCGGGTAGATATTTCTCCTCTATCGGTGAGAAGGTATTGCGTTGGTGTTTTTCTGTTGGCATAAAACACAACATTTGACCTTATACGTGCAGCACCACTTTTTGGGCCGAACCGATTCCGGCCTCCGCAAACATTGTGCATACCGTTTTATTGATGACTTTGTGGTTCTGACTATCCACGGCAACATGTCCTCCTTTCCCTCCTTTCTGTCACTATAAGGACGGTATCCGACGGTGTCTGCCTGATAAGGCCGATCAGGTTATCCGCTGCTTGGGGTATTCTGTGCAGCTTAAATCAATACTGAAGGACCCAGGACGCACCTGTCCGCATGTGCCCGTTCCAAAAGATGCTTAGCCCCCTCCTGTCTAGGGCGTTGAGCTTTTTAAGGGAGGCCTCCCTCGCACAAATCCACATCGCTTCCTTGTCGAATTTCCCGAAATGGCTCGAGAGCTCACACGTGGACGAAACCCCAACCAGCAGGCGTACTGTGTAGGAGGGCTCACGGTTCTCGTCTGTGTGGAGGAAATCCTCCAAGGGCCACGAACAATCAAAGTGGGTTAAGCGCCCCGGCCTCCAAAAGCAGTCACAAACAAGAGTTGTGGACCAGCCTTGCACCGCGAGGCCCCTCCAGAGAAGGACAAGGAGTGTGCTGTCACAGCCAACCAATAAGAACAAGATGTACTGTGTAATCATTATTTTTTCGGAAGCTTTAAAAAAAGAATAAAAATAATTTACAATACTTTCAGATAATTCTATATAATCAATACAATTCAAGGTACTGTGTCCCTGAACACGCCATAAGCAGTCGATGAAGGGATGTTGCTACTCAGAAAAGGAAAGTTTGCTGAAATTGAAGTCGTCAAAATAGTTTTTGATAGGAAGTTTTCTATGTTAATTTTAGCGCGACGTCGCCGATGTTTAACACTGAGTCTATGGAAAACACTAAAATTATCATAGAAAGCTCCCCATCTAAAACTTATTTCTTTCGCTGTGAGCATAGTATTGGTCATACAGACATAAATCATACACCGTTAATTATGTCATTATTTCATGAAGGTAAATCATTAAGCCATATGCCATTCTTCTATAAGGCCTATATCAATTTTAATCGGAAGATATGCCGACAAAGTGCAGAAAACTTTAATATTCCGATTCTGAATGGAGCTGCGCGGTCAGTAAAAGAAGGGAGGAGATCTCCAACAAGACCCCGTTGCAGCACACAGCAGAACACCAAAACATCCGATGCAAAAAAAAAAACACAAATGACGAGTATAGTATGAGACGTAAAAGAGACATACGACATGTAAACATCAAACACAAAAGAATACACATAAACCGACGAGACCAATGGGCAACCGGTGCCGACTTTTGACGGCCATTTGTCACGCAAGTAGCAAATGGTGTGGTTATCCTGGATTACGTGCGCACAACCCTCTCACTTCTCCAATTACCCAGAGGTCTCGAAGAACGTACAACTGTGGTGTAAATCAACCTCCTCGCTGTAAGATGGCCTCACACAAACGAGACTGCAAAACGTAGAGGCCACAGAAACACAAATGCATACGTAAATGGATATAAAAAGAGAGCATGCGTAATGCAGTCCGTGCTCTGCCGGCTGTAGCGAGCTCATGTATGTAATCACCCGAGAAGTCCAACTGACATTCAGAAAGGACAGGTGGTCGGGGCCCTGCCTTCTCTAATGAGGTTTGGACAGGGCCCGTCATGGAGTCCCGTCGTCACAGTCAGTCAGAGTGCAAGTCTCAATGATGAGCTTGTACAAGACTGTAGATTGGTCAAGTACCAGGCCTATTGTCCGTCTGGTGACATAAGGATCATATCCACGGTATAAAAGGCGTGTGATGATTCTGACGCATTTTCGATGGTTATGCTGCCTACCTTTGATCCTTCTAATTTTGTTTATCATTTTAAACATCAGTAAATTCAAAAGCATCATTTAAAACCAGACATGCACGTTTCGGGTACTAAACCCTCGTCAGTGATCCTCAGTCTTAACAATGTAATATGGCCAAAAAGTATGAAAATTATTATGTCCAAACGTGTACCAAAAGACGTAGCAGAATGGGTGGGATATGATATCACCATAAAATACAGGTTGTGCAATACCCAAAGTAATGTACTCTGTTGCTTGTATAGATCCGAATTTTAAAAGAAGTTGACTGTAATTTTTTCCAGAAAGTCTTAACTAGTTTATGAAAGCGGAAACCTTGACCTGAAAGTTTTTTGCCAATTTGTTAATTTCTACTGTCAAAATCCAAAATATCAGTACATGCTCTAGCGTACCGGATAAGCTGTGATATGTAAATGCCGTATGACGGTAATCCTGAAACATCACCGTCAAGCCTTGGGAAATTTACTATGTTGAATCCAAAATCATCCCTTTTGTCATTTGTATGAATCTTTTCGTTTACTATTTTGATACTTAGGTCCAAAATGGTGTTTCTGTGTATTTGTAACGTTTGCCTTGTTACGTGTTAATTATTCTGGATAAATTTCATTCTTATATAATTCAAAAGCAGGATTGTCAATAGTTAGAATATCATCCAGATACCTAGAAGTATTAGTGAAACATTTCAGATCATCAAATTTTCTTTGCTTTTGAAGAATTTGGATAAATTCTTTTTCATAAGTGTATCAAAATAAATCTGCAACGAGAGGCGCACAGTTAGTACCCATAGGAATTCCTACAACCGGCTTGTATATATCCTCACCAAATCTAACATAAATATTGTCCAAGAGGAAGGACAAGGCATTACACAGGTCACTACGTGTCCATGATTTGTATGAATTGTAGTCTGTCGAGGAAAAGAAACCCTTCAATGTAATGTCAATTCTTAGTTTATGGTGCCGGACCGAGGTTATCATATTGTGGTGATTCAGAAATTTTGCCCATTTTGTTTCTTCTTTTTATTATTGTGAATAATTCTGGAATTGTACCAAGTTCTGTTGTTCTTTTTTAATTTTCTGCTGAACAACCATGGGATGTTGATTGGTTGTTTTTTTTTAATTTTTATTTGATGGAGTGTACAGCCGAAGCGAAAATCACATGCTTACTCCTCCCGGGCACCTGGTCCCACCTCTACCTTGCTAGGGGTCCGTCGATGTTTAATTTAATGCTCTATTGTGAGTGCTTTTGGGATTATCGTCAGGATATTCTCTAACTCATGAGAAGTCAGAGACGAGATAGTCAGAAAGTGATCATAGCCTTTAAGCCACTCCTTCAGCACTTCGGGTCTTATTGTTGATGGTAGGTTGTGGTGTTACCGGCTTGTCTTGAATATATTATGTGAATTTTTGGCATTTATTGCCAGGGTGTTTGTCTTTACAGAACTGGCATGCATGTTTGTATGGATATGAGTCTCGGTCCTGTTTCACAAAAAATTCTAACGACAGAGAAAGGAGGGGGTCTCCAACAACACTAGGTTGGGGTAACTTTCGTCGTTGTTAAATATTTCTATATAGTTTTTATCATGTTTTGTGACATCATTTCGTCATAAAAATAAAAAACTACAAAGGCTAAAAAACTACAAAGTATAAAAATGCTGTTAGTGATGGAAAGACCTTATGATGATCTAGTTCATACTTCGAAGCATACGCCATCCATTTTTCGTTTATGTAATTAGGGAGTACTTTCCGGGCAACGGGAGTAATTCCAGATGAAGTAGTACATACAGCTAATTGCGCTTTCGACCAGTCGTCATGCTGCAATGAGTCGATCTCAGCAAGTCTACAAAGTCATTGTAGCGATTTCGGTTACTGTGAGTTATTGGCTCAAATTGTTGGAGCCTACTCAAAAGAGATGCTTCAATTTCCTCTGAGGTGCCGTTGCAACTATCTTGTCGTTCCCAAAGTAGAGTTGCACCTCTAGCAGGGTCATTCATATTAATGTTCCTTGCTGAATCTGGATAAGTCACATTGCACTCTGAATGACTGACGACAGGACTTCACGAAGGGCCTTGTGCAAACCTGCAGAGAAAACAGGGCCCCAACCACCTATCCTCTATGAATGTCTGTCAGACTCCTCGGGTGATCACATACATGAGTTCGCTACAGCCGGCAGAGCACTGACTGTATTACGTATGTTTTGTATTTGATATCCATTCACATGTTAATCTGTATGTTTCTTTGATCTCTTTGTATGATTATCATATAGTGAGGAGTGTTATACGTCTTTGAATTCGATAGCACAGTGGAATCCGCTTATTCGACTTGCCCATTTGTCAAGTCATTTCAAACCGATTAACCGAATATTCTTATAAACGTTGAGTCAATTTTCCGATGTCTCCGGGCCGCCAGAGCTACGCAATGTCGGCCCGTGGGCGTAAACTACGATGTTTCACTTGGTTAAGAGCTTTTATTTAACAGAATGGCTCTTGTTTTCAAACAATTGATGTCTCACACAATCATTATTTCATAATTGTTATGTATTAGTTTCAACTTCTTTTGTGTACCAAACTGATTCTTTTGAAAATAGAGAAAAGTTCACATTCAACGAACAACTTCAAGAAAAGGAAAAAGGTGTCCAAAATGCCCAGACAGTGAAAGACTATTTACTAATCTCCCAAGGCACCTGCGCCAATACCATAGTGAGTAATTTGTATTGAATCATGAATACTAACGGTGCTTGATGATTGCAATGGTGCCATGACCATAAATAGTGTTAAAATTCTTTATTGAATGAGATGTTAAATTGACAATATTGAAAGACATGTAATACATTGTACTGTAATATTTTTATTGTACCAGACAAGTGTTCGAATGATGCATTTTTGCCAGTCATGTTTCAAAGAGAGATGTGTTGTGAATGTCTTGGTTACCGGTGTAAATTTTTATCGCACATTGTTGGAAATTATGATAAAATTGAGAATGCATTACCTCTTTGAAATGCATATAGTGATGACAGCCAAATATAAAAAGAAGAAATGATTAGATTGTTGAATTCATTCACATTTGATGAACTCTAATGGAAAACCATGTGAACACGTCAAAACATCAATAAAAAAAGTTTTTTTCTTTCAGAATACACAGCAGGTGCTTCAAAAGCCATTACAGCATCAAAGTCAAAAAAGAGCAAATCTGGCCACTTATATCGTGTCTGCCCTGTGGAGGGATGCGGGGTCACAACCTACAGAATTGATAAGCATCTAAAGAGGAAGCATCCCACAGAGGAAGGGGAGAGGAGAGGAGAGATCGTTACAGAAGAAGAGTATGTTTTCAATTATAACCCTTTAATCTGACACTTTGGTAATTTAAATAGAATTCAGTTTCACACACAGTTTCGAACTATAATTTGTATTCCTTTGATATCTTATATGTTAGAAATGACCATAAAAAGAAGTCACCGAAACATCTTTGAACAAAAAAATGTTTGAATTATACATAATGGAGTAAAATGATTAGGACTAAGGATTTGATGACATCACCAAATGTGAAGTTATATGCATTCTTCATTAGGCCCTTTAGTGTAGGGTAAATTATTCAATTCTTTGACAGAAAAAAATTAAATTAAGTGATAGTCTAATAAGTCGATATAATATTTTTCAGAAACAGAGGAATAGTTCTAGAGGAGGAGGGCACGATGAGAGAGATGCGATCTAGGATAAGGGAGTTCTCATGGAACCAGTGGAGGGAGAAATGTAATCACTTTACAATTCTATCTTGTCAAAAAATCATGAAGGCGATGGTAATGGTGATGATTATGACGATGACAATGATGATGATGATGATAATGATGGATATAATGATAATGATGCTGATGATGATGATGATGATAATGATGATGATAATTTTTTTATTGACACCACAGACACGTAAACACAACACAGACAAGGACATTTTTATGTATATAACACATAACATGTATTTGAATATGTTAGCTGACCCGCGGCACTAGTGAGGTTCGAACCAGAAACCTTTCGGTCGATGGCCCGACACCTTAACCACTAGACCACGGCGCCGACATGATGATGATGATGATGATGATGATGATGATGATGATGATGATGACTAACCCTATAGCTTTCTTTCACTTTTCAGGCACACTGCTTGAGAAATTCTACTCTTGGCAGAGAGGACCTGATAGGGGGAGGGGCTATGATCCCTCTGTAAACCATTGTTGCCAGGTTGGCAGACTTTGGTGTTCTTTGGACCAGGAAATGTCAATTGCAACAATCTTCAAAGAAGACAGTGTGAAATTATGGTTGACGAGAGAGAGAGAGGGAACGAAGAGTGCGAATACCGTAAGTAAGACTCTGCATAGACATCCATTTGTATTCACAGGTATTGATATAAGTGTTTGACAACTTATATGAACAAAACAGGAATGGTTATAATCTGTTTTCATCAGAGAATCTTGAAACAGACCTATGCATATCTGATGGATCCAATGTTACATTGCAATGGAATGTGTAAGAGATATACTCCGTATTTTCTTTATATAAATCATGTTTTCTTAATGTGAGACATAAGCTCCAATCAAAAATCAATGCGTTATCCAATGAAGTATATTACATTTTACCATTTATGTATCCCAGTCGAACTTTGACAACATATTCGTAATTATGTTTATGAATGAATTTTATAAACATTTATAAATATATATGTATGAAATCCTTTTGATTCACAGATTCGTTCTTACTTGACGTCCCTCAGGGAGTTCCTAAAATTTGTAGAGGGCACAAAGCCAGATGATGCTTCAGAGATAGAACAGGCGACCATCGACAACATGTTTAAATGTATAGACAGGTGGAACAGGTCACTTAGAAGAGACATTAGCCTAAGGAAATCTGTCATTGCGACAGAAAATAGTGGTAGGTAAACCTTCCTTATTAGCCGAATTTAAAATTCAGCTACTTCAACACTTGTCAATCAAAGAGATAGCAAGTCAAATAAAAATGACATGCTAACCCTAACCATGACTCAAAAATACATATCTCGAAAAGAGGGATTTCGCGAAATAACCACGTTTACAGTATGTTCCAAAAGACACACATTGTAGACAAGCCAAAAACTTGAAGAAAACATAACAAAAGACAGGACAAGAATTTGCATGCATCCAAAGGAGACAACAATTTGAACTAACTAATCTGAAAAAAATTTAATAAAATGCAATAAAGAGTTGAAAATCTCTGCTTCAAAATTGTCGATCAAAAGAACGCATTTTCAATATTGGATATGAATCAAGGTAACCAAGAATTTTCAGGCTTATATGTACAATAAACTTATGAAAAAAAATTTAAGCATCTGCATTGCGCATATTATTTCTTGTATTGACATTGAGACTATGTGGTATTTTCATGTGAACATTTATTGCAGAAAACAGATTGGAACCTAGAGACCTGAGAAACGCCTTGTTGTCGGAGAGGGCACAAGAGGGTGTTCTAAAATCCAGTGATGTTGGCAGCATTGATTCCTACCGGACAGCATCAGATTATTGGATTTTTTACATAGTGGCTACTTGCGCCCAAAGGGTCGGGGCAATAATCAATCTCACAGTGCAAGGGCCATGACAAACGCAATTTTTATATCCCTAAAAATGCAGATGTCATACTCTTGATATCTAGATATCTATACGGTAAATTATTATTTTTTTTGCGCGGACAGTGAGATATATGATAGGTTGGGAGAATAGTAGTGAAAGATCTATGATATCTGAACCCAATTTCTAACCCTTGATGTTTAATCCCCTAATTCCCACTTGAGACTTAAATTATTTTTTAAGTCGCAAGTGGGAATATTGGGGATTAACATTCCGTGGTTGAGATTTGGGATGAGATATCACAGATTTTTGTATTGAATATCCGAGATCATATGTATACCTTGCTTTTTAAATAAAAATATCTCAAATATCTTAATTAGAGTAGGCGTGGTAGGGGCCATCACAAACGCAATTTTGATATCCCAAAAAATGCAGATGTCATACTCTTGATATCTAGATATCTATACGGTAAATTATTAATTTTTTTGCGCGGACAGTGAGATATATGATAGGTTGGGAGAATAGAAGTGAAAGATCTATGATATCTGAACCCAATTTCTAACCCTTGATGTTTAATCCCCTAATTCCCACTTGAGACTTAAATTATTTTTTAAGTCGCAAGTGGGAATATTGAGGATTAACATTCAGTGGTTGAGATTTGGGATGAGATATCGAAGATATTTGTATTGGATATCCGATATCATATGAATACCTTACTAAATGGATGAAAATATCTCAAATATCTCAATAAGAATAGGCATGGTTTGGGCCATGACAAACGCAATTTTGATATCCCTAAAAATGCAGATGTCATACTCTTGATATCTAGATATCTATACGGTAAATTATTAATTTTTTTGCGCGGACAGTGAGATATATGATAGGTTGGGAGAATAGAAGTGAAAGATCTATGATATCTGAACCCAATTTCTAACCCTTGATGTTTAATCCCCTAATTCCCACTTGAGACTTAAATTATTTTTTAAAGGTACAGTGTCCCTGAAATTTAATGAATTTTACAAAATTTTGAAATGCAAAATTGTTCTTTTCATATGAAAGTGTACATTTTCATTTGTACAAATTCAAATTTTCAGGCCAATCTAAAGCACACGTTCGCAGTTATAGACCTTTAAAAACGTCATTTTGAATTTGGGGTGCGCAGTTCTAATTCATTCCACTGGCGCCACCTACAATGTATTGAGTTTTTACTATAGAGGTATACGGAGATTTAATTATTACAAAATCGACAATACTAGAGTGGTTACTGCATATTTTCAAATAATTTTTTTTTCTGGCTCATTTTTTCCTCTATCTAGACCGTTTGGAGTAAAATTGACCTTTTCAATAAAAAATTATTTTCAGGGACACTGCATCTTTAAGTTGCAAGTGGGAATATTGGGGATTAACATTCCGTGGTTGAGATTTGGGATGAGATATCATAGATTTTTGTATTGGATATCCGAGATCATATGTATAGTTTGCTTTTTCAATAAAAATATCTCAAATATCTCAATTAGAGTAGGCGTGGTTGGGGCCACCACAAACTCAATTTTGATACCCCTAAAAATGCAGATGTCATACTCTTGATATCTAGATATCTATACGGTAAATTATTAATTTTTTTTTGCGTGGATATTGAGATATATGATAGGATGGCAGAATAGTAGTGAAATATCTATGAATATCTGAACCCAATTTCTAACCCTTGGTGTTTAATCCCCTTATTCCCACTTGAGACTTAAATTATTTTTTAAGTCGCAAGTGGGAATATTGAGGATTAACATTCCGTGGTTGAGATTTGGGATGAGATATCGTAGATTATTGTATTGGATATCCGAGATCATATGTATACTTTGCTTTTTGAATAAAAATATCTCAAATATCTCAATTAGAGTAGGCGTGGTAGGGGCCATCACAAACGCAATTTTGATATCCCTGAAAATGCAGATGTCATACTCTTGATATCTAGATATCTTTACTGTAAATTATTAATTTTTTTGCGTGGACATTGAGATATATGATAGGATGGCAGAATAGTTGTGAAATATCAATGATATCTGAACCCAATTTCTAACCCTTGATGTTTAATCCCCTAATTCCCACTTGAGACTTTAATTATTTTAAGTCGCAAGTGGGAATATTGGGGATTAACATTCCGTGGTTGAGATTTGGGATGAGATTTCGTAGATATTTGTATTGGATATCCGATATAATATGAATACCTTACTAAATGGATGAAAATATCTCAAATATCTCAATTAGAATAGGCATGGTTGGGTCCATGACAAACGCAATTTTGATATCCCTAAAATGCAGATGTCATACTCTTGATATCTAGATATCTATACGGTAAATCATTATTTTTTTTGCGCGGACAGTGAAATATATGATAGGGCTGGAGAATAGGAGTGAAATATCTATGATATCTGAACCCAATTTCTAACCCTCGATGTTTAATCCCCTAATTCCCACTTGAGACTTAAATCATTTTTAAGTCGCAAGTGGGAATATTGGGGATTAACATTCCGTGGTTGAGATTTGGGATGAGATATCATAGATTTTTTGTATTGGATATCCGAGATCATATGAATACATATTTTTTTGAATAAAAATATTTCAAATATCTCAATTAGAGTAGGCGTGGTATGGGCCATCACAAACGCAATTTTGATATCCCTAAAAATGCAGATGCCATACTCTTGATATCTAGATATCCATGCAGTAATCCAGATAACCATGCACACAACATCTAAACATCTAGATTGCGAATGTTGTTAAATATCTTATTTCATAAACTTTTACAAGTAGGGAATCATGGTACTTAACCTTTTTTTAGAATGAAAGATCTTATCATCAGCACCTATTCATCATCACAACCACTATTAGAAGAAAAGAGTGCTCAAGACAGAATGGCGGAAGAACCAAGAAGTAAGTATATTGATCACGTTTATGAACATATTTTACTGGTAGTAGAAAAAGAATTCTCCTTGTTTTATATCTTTTGAGTGTGCAAGTTATTTTTACATATCATTCTGTTGTATATTAAACTGCACTCTGTAAACTTTCACATCCTTAATTTCCAAATGCTTCTTTACAGGGGAAGATCCAAGAACGATTAGAGTAATTCCAATCAATAAAAATCTAGAGAGGTCAAGGAGAAAGGTTTCTGTGAAACCGTTAATTGATGTAAGTAAACATTCGTTTTTGTAAGTCTACTGCCCTGAATAATAATTATATCAGATTTCGTGAAAATTTTTCTCTCTTTCGCTTATGTTCAAATCAGTACCCTAACGAAAAAGTACTATAGTATACTATAGTATACTATAGTATACTATAGTAAACTATAGTATACTATAGTATACTTTACTACACTATACTACATGTGTAGTAAAGTAAAGTTTTGTGTAGTATAGTAAAGTTTTGTGTAGTATAGTGTAGTATAGTAAAGTTTTGTGTAGTATAGTAAAGTTTCGTGTAGTATAGTAAAGTTTTGTGTAGTATAGTAAAGTTTTGTGTAGTATAGTAAAGTTTCGTGTAGTATAGTAAAGTTTCGTGTAGTATAGTAAAGTTTTGTGTAGTATAGTAAAGTTTCGTGTAGTATAGTAAAGTTTTGTGTAGTATAGTGTAGTATAGTAAAGTTTTGTGTAGTAAAGTAAAGTTTTGTGTAGTATAGTGTAGTATAGTAAAGTTTTGTGTAGTAAAGTAAAGTTTTGTGTAGTATAGTGTAGTATAGTAAAGTATTGTGAAGTATAGTGTAGTTAAGTATCATAAAGTATCACGTAGTCATTTAAAAGTATATTAGTACAGTATCATTTAGTATTTTGTTTTATTTCAAATAAAATTTAAAGTGAAAATTTCAAAATGACACTATTTAAAGAAAATAGTCCATGAAACAAAGATATGAATACATTTGTTTTTCTGTATCAACAATAGTACTTTTTGGTATTTATTATTGGTGTACTACTAGAATCATCGCTAATAATCGATTATTGCTCAATCATTGCTTTCGATTCTGATAATAGATTATGACTCTCAATAATCATGATATTACTCTCAATATTCATGATAATTCATTATAAAGCAAAATAGTTTAAGATTGAATATTTATGAAAAAGACATTTCAACTATTGAGAGGCAAGATTTAGTTGGAATAGAAGTATGACATCAAAATGGGAAGACACAATGCTTGAAGATCTATATACAAGCTGATCTGTACACCAAAATATATCCTGTTTGTCTACAACATAGTAATAACTGAACTGAGATATTATAAAAGTATCATGTATATGTTGTAGTGCTGTAAATATTCACCATGGTTTTCAATTAACCACAGTTCTTGTTAACGGTTTGATTCACAGTACCCCACTGTCTCCATATTGAGCTTTTTCGATTCATTTGAAAAACACGTACATTAAAGATATTAAAGTAATTCAAGATATATTAAGGTGATTGACACGTCGTAGTATTGCTCTCTTATTGGGATTATTCTTTTATAACAGTAGAAAATTCAATGTAAGAGTGCTAAAAACCCATTTTTAAGTGTGATTTCACCTTTATAGTCAGAAATCAAAGACTTGAGATACGAATCACATCGAAAGCAAATAGAGTGATTCACATCGTACCGTGAGTTAAATTCGTTACAGCCCTAATATGTCGAGAGTGGAACAAGAGAATTTTGTAGCCTGCAACTCGCAGCTTATTTATGCAAGCATTAACTATAAGTAACAAACTTCAAGGTAACAGTATGAATACCCATTCTTTCATAATTTGCTACACGGTTGTCAAATGTGAAAAAATGTGACACCTAAATGCACACATATAACATGTGAAACAACTGTACTGTGCTATGTGTCATATGTAAAAGGAAATTCGAGCTACCTACATGTATGTTGTCTATGCAACTGTAAAAAATCGCAGCAATTACTCGGCAATCGTATTCATAATTGGGTTTATTAAAAATACGATGGTCAGTTAGTATAATTTCAGATCAAGCATACCAGCAGGCTTGGCTAATCTTCTTTCTTCTAATATTATTCGACTTCGTCATCGTACAATTCGTTCCAAAATGTCTTCTCACTCTTCTATTCATTTCTAGTATTTCCCTCTGCTATTTGGAGTACAATGGGAACTGATATGTCAAAATTAAGAGAAATCCACCTCGATACCCAATCCTTTGTATCGACCCCATCCCCACCTCGGGACTCAAGGTCCGCATGGATAAGAGAGAGAATGTGAGAATCCCAGACCTGTACAACGTATAAATAAATGCGAAGGGGGAGGGGGGGGGGGCTCAACACAAAAAGACTGTATCAACTCTAGGTATCTTGTACCATTATCATTTTCTAGGGGTGGATTCAGGGAGGAGCGGAGGGGGCGCCCGCCCTCCTCCCGGCACTAACCCCAAATTTTCCAAAAACAGGTATATTTTTGCCCATTTTCAGTATAAATCGGCAAAATTCGCCCCTTGACCCCCCCCCCCCCGGCAAAGGGGGAGCTGGATCCGCCACTGTTTTCTACTCTGGGCAGATTTTCTAAAAGTGGGAGACATATTTTGAATTTTCCCAAAAGTTAATCCCGTTACGTTTTTTTTTTTTCTTTATTGTTTTTCTTAAACAGGCTGGTATCAAATCCCACCTACCACCCCATCTCCTCTTTCCGACAGGCTGTGACAGTGTCCAACCCTCTACCAGAGATCGCCGGTTACTTAAACAATTTCCTTCCTGAAGGGATCTCAATTGGGGAATTTTTCACATAATTTACGAATTCATGTACATGTATATATAATATTTCCAAAATCTGATCTCTGTCTTTATTTTTGGCCTTAGAAAATATGCTGGCCGGGACCGAGTGTGGTGAATCCTGAGTTTTTGACCGTAGGTCTCTCTGATATTTTTATTATTATTATTATTTTACGTCTTATATCTGATTCTCAGTACAAAATTTATAAATAAGGTAAATTGGGGGGGGGTTACTTTCTATATTTGAATGAGGTACTTGAAAATAACCATGATAATGAAAAATTGCTATTTATAAAACTAGCCTTTTTATATATTCTGAATCTGATTGGTTTTATCGACTTTGGAAGATTTAAATGACGTTTATATGGTAAATTAAAAAAAGACTTCTGGAGAGCTTTTTTTTTTTCATTTAATTCTAGGATTTTGATCTTATGAACTATAAGATCACAAATGAATTTAGAGAATGGACTCTAGTGTTTGTGTTTGTGTGTGTGTGTGTGGGGGGGGGGGGGGTATGCGGTCACCTTTTACTTCAAAACTTGAATTTGTCCGATTTCTTTCTTTAATTTACCATATATTTTCCTTCCTTCTTCTTTTTTGTTTGTTTGACAATATTTTTGAAGTAAAATTTCACGCTTTCTATTTTACTCGCCACCTTTTATGACCCCCCCCCCCCCCCCATTGAACATAATGTAGGGGTCACTGTAGGACGGTACTGTATATATATATATATATATATATATATGGAGCATAGAAATAGTATCTCCTTACGGTTTTTAATTTTCGGTGACCTGTGCTCTCGCTTGCCAGTTGTACATATATATAAATCATAAAAGGGCTTCAACGGGGTTTTTTTTATTATTATTTATAGTTTATGATTTTGTTTTTATATTCCTCTTCACAAAGTCCGTAATCTTCTTTTAACCATTTTTCTAGATCCGCCTTCAAGATTTGAATGATGTTTATGAAGATTTCCGATTAAGGAAAGGGATAACTGTTTTATTTCGTTTTATTTATTCATAAGCTCAGTCTCATTCAATTCATTAGGTACTGCAAGAATTTAGAGCCATTTATTTTCTGAGATGGGATGTTTTAATTGGACTTTTTCTTTACTTGCCGAGTCATTTTCTATCGGTTTGGCGCTGAATATAAAGAAACTCAGGCTTGACCCCCTCTCTTTCTCTCTCTCTCTCTGATAGAACCTGCATAGCGTTGCATAATTGACATGCTGAAATTGCATGCATCAGTGATTGTGTACTTGTCAAAACAAACTAAGTACGCGGCCGCACCTCCCCCACACCTCCCCCGCACCTCCCCCGACTCCAATTGACATGCAATTTACATGGGGTCAATCGTTACGTAACTGGTATTTGTGACCTTTTCAAAAGGTATACATAGCACTTCGCTAATGCTAAAGCTCTATTGAATTTAGTTTTTGCGTACATGTATTATTTTTTACAGATTTTTTTTCTAGAAATGTCTTAATAAACATTAATGCTGAATCGTGTTGACTTTAAAAGTGTTTATAAGTCCTTGTTATTAGTAAAATACATAAATTAGAATGATACCGTAATTGCAGATCCAGAGTCATCTAGCTTTGAGGAGGAGGAGAAGGTTCAAGAGGAAAATTTGCTATTCCTGCAATATAGGGCTTGGGAAGAAAAGAGAGGGACGGGCAGCCCCCTCCACACCCCTAAATTTGCCACTGATGTACAAGACGATTCATAGTCAAATTTTCAGGAATTTGGCTAGAAAACTAAAATGAATACCTGCGAAAATATATTTTGTCTCTGATATAGAAAAGGAATAATAAAATATGACATTTATGCACAAATTGAGGTAGGAACTACATTTCTTTAAATTTCTCAATCCGTTTCCCAACTAAAATTCTGTTTTAATTGGTATTGACAAAACGTATATTGTTGCATATTTCAGTTATCTATTTGTTTCTTTTAAAATATACGTATAAGAGAAACAAAAAAAAAAAACAAAAAATAAATGAATGAATGAATGAATGAATGAATGAATGAATGAATGAATGAATGAATGAATGAATGAATAAATAAATAAATAAATAAATAAATAAATAAATAAATAAATAAATTAAATAAATAAATAAATAAATAAATAAATAAATAAATAAATAAATAAATCACCCTGCCGCTATGGTAAAAAATAAATGAATGAATGAATGAATGAATGAATGAATGAATGAATGAATGAATGAATAAATAAATAAATAAATAAATAAATAAATAAATAAATAAATAAATAAATAAATAAATCACCCTGCCGCTATGGTATGAATGTGAGGCAAAGTCGTCGTACGGAATGACGTCCGCTAGTCGACAAAATTCCACCTCGTCCAATTGCAAATCGAAGTAGAAATAAATAAAGTTTTCTTCACTCTGTGTTAAAATTTGATTAGTAGTTTACAAAATGGAAACCTAATGGAAACCACTCAACCAAATTCAAAAATGGAATCTTGGTGGAATTAGACTACGTGATCCGGATTTCCATGCCTTGGAAACCACTGGGAAACTGTCAACTCCGGTTTCTATGCAGTTTCTAGGTGGTTTCCAAAATATGGAAACTCGAATTTTCGTGCTGTGGGAGATCAGGGAAATACATGTATCAAGTAAGCGGAGGGAAAAATAGAATTTCAGATAAAATGTTTGTTTGGGTTGGGTACATATACTTTGCTTTTGAAAATTGTGAGGCCGGAGGATATAGGAGGATGTTCCTCCTATCGATGGGAGTCCGGGCCTTCCGAGAAATTGAAAATAAAATTGACAAATAGATTCCTCTTGAGAGTATTCGAACATGATTCAGTTTTAGCAAACGATGTACAATATAATTCTTTGACATTCTCTACACCTACAAACGCAGCTCAGTTACCGGGACCAGGAATTGCCCGCAAAAATCCTCATGTTTACCCGTTTTATTTTCTTAAATTTTTATAATTCTTAATTTATCTTTATAAAGATATCGTCATTTATTGTTGTATATATCTTGTGATGCTTGTTTGCATATACACAATATGGCCAATGTCATTCTTCCTCCACCACTTGTACAAGAACATTTTATAAGAATTATTTTCCTTTTACTGTTTTCTTCATTCATAAGAAATGACTTTTTCTCTCCATTTTTTTCTCATACATATTTATTATTGTGGCTACTCACAGTGTTTCAAATATGCATTATTACATTGTAACTGTTTGTATGCTTTAGCCTTATGGGCCTTAATGACTGTTTGCAAATAAACCATACCATACCATACCCGTTTATTTTCTAATGTACATGAATATAGTATATACTATACTCTGGATCCCCTGACCCTGGTTGCACCCCCTTGAAACAAAATCTAGGGACGTACATATCCGCCCATGTATTGTTGTCACCAACTTATCCTTCGAAAAATCTTAAATAGATGAATAATTGATTTTATTAAAATACTTTAAAAAAAAACACAATATGTTAACATTTTCTATTTAATCACCTTTAATACTTAAAATTATAATAATAATACATATATTAATAATATCAATAAATTGTGGATTATTGTGTATATGCGGTGAAAGATTAAACGGTTTATGTGACCTTGAAGATACCGACAATTCGAAAGCATTAATCGTACATGTACGGAATACCTTTCGAATATACAACGGGGTAAGTAAAAGAGATCGATACATGTACCATTCATCGCGAATGTAAGCGCGGATCTAAAGGGGGTATGTAAGACCCCATTCATCGAATGTAAGCGCGGATCTAGAGGAGGTATGTTGGACACCCCCAATATCCCTTGGATTTGAAAATATCATCAAAGCTTATTTTTGCATATATATATTTTCTAAAATTATATAATGAACCCCTTCTCCCACGCCGGACTCGGTGGACTACATGTGTATACTTCAAAGTCCTTGTATAGTCTTGTTTTTATTCTTTATTGTTTTTAATCTTTATTCGCTTCGCATCTAAGTTACCTCTCTCTCTCTCTCTCTAACGTATAATTATAGTAGATCAATACAACCTCCTCTAAGCAGTTAATGATCGACAAATGAATGTTACTTTGAAAAAAATAGATTTACATGTATACATGAATGCTTTGAATGTACTAGTACACATTTTTTGTCTAATTTTAAATCAGACATAATATAATTATGATTTCATTTGAACCACCGCCACCATGCGTGCCTCTCCTTCCTCTGAACAACACTTTCCCGTGAAAGGCCCCCGAATCCCTACCTACACAGTGGCGGATTCAGCCGGGGGGGGGGGGGGGGCACGGGGGCACGTGCCCCCGGCAGTTCCCAACGAAGGGGCACTTATGACATGCTTTTGAAAGCATAAAACTTATTGTTTCCTGGCTAAAATCTATGAAAATAGTCAGAAATAGCCCCAAAACAACCCAGAAACCACCAATTTGAATAAAGTTTTCCGAAATTTTCTCGGGGATAGAGTACAAAGTCGGGAAGGATGAATTACTGCCATGTCAACAAGCTACATTGAATCACGTTCATAAAGGACTTTCTTCATCCGAGAGTTTTAATCGGGACTAGCAGTCCTTTGCAAACCATGAAATAAAATACACATATTTCTTTATCAAATCTTCTATATAACCTTCTATAAAATTTACAATTTTTTTTTCACTTTTTTAAGATCGGGTTTTTTTGTTTGGGGTTTTTTTTGGGGGGGGGCCTTGTATGTTTGTTTTTTATTTTTATTTATATTTATTTATTTATTTATTTATTTTATTTATTTTTTTTTTTTTGAGGTCATTGAAAAATTAAAATTGTTTGACCTGATTTGGACCGTACCTCCAAGAATTTTGCAAACAGTCAAAAATGCATGTTTTTCTTTATTTTTAGAATCGAATTGCCAATGAATAATCATACCTTTCTATCTGGACGATGCAGAGCATGGGGCACCGATGATCTCTTGTTTTTCAAGGAAATTTATCATTTATTTATTTTCTTCACCTTACAAAAATTTAAAACAGTGATGGTTAAGGGGGGGGGGGGGGTTACATCCCGCCTGGAATTTGCAAAAATTGCTTATTTTTTCTTAGCTTTTGCGTGAATTAAAGGCTGGACGCCCCTCCCCTAGGCTGACCTCTCTGCCCTTTTCTTGATCCGCCCTTTCCTTAGAAAATTCTGAACATTTTGACTTCTGCGTGCCGTGCAAAAAAAAATACAGCATCACAACGTGTCGACAATTTTTTTTAATATACTAAATATCGTTATTGACACTGACTGAATCCCTTCTATATTCAGTTCAAATACGCTTCAGATGCCACCAAATTGCTCCATTTTTTCAAAATTTTCTCAGGGGAGGCCCCCCGAACCCCAACCAATGGGAGGGGGAAAACCCCCTCCCATACCCTCCCCCACTCGGCCCTTCGGGCCTCGCAAGTGGTTCCGATCAAAATTTGTATGTGCCCCCCGGCAATTGCGGTTCTGGATCCGCCCCTGCAGTACAGAATCGGATGTTACTACCCCCCCCCCCTCCCCTCCCGCTCGATACTCAATAATTCTTTAGGGATCCGGCTTTGGGGATACCTCCTATATGCTTGTAACCCTGGACCCGCTCCTTTTCATCGCTTTCGCTGCAACCCTCTTGAAAATATGCTCTGGTCTTGCCTACCCAGTACTCCTAACATAGATATGGAGTGTCTTGGACTTCTATATATAGACGCCAGGACATCGACGAGAAATTGGATAAAAGTGAGAAAAAGCAAGGTAAACTGAGTACTCACAATCATATTTTACAAGAATTTGATATGGAATATGATTGATGGGAGAAAGCTTCGTTTAAGATATTCTCGTGGTAATGTTAACGTTTTGTAACTCGAATTGCCTCTGACTGTTATTCACTATTGTGATATATCATGATGAAAACAAAGCCTAACTATCTTTTGTGTTACATAATTCAAATGTATTCCACTTACTGAATTTATATTCAATCTTAGAAACTTAAGCATATTTATTTGAAAGTAATTCATTCTCAGAAACCGGAGGGGGGGAGGGGGCTTGCATCAGTTCAATGATATAAATGCTACATGTACCATCAATAGTACATTGGGACAAAATTCTACCTGTCCTTTTTAAATCATTGTCTAATTTCAGACACTATGCACATTAAAAAATGTACTACAAAGAAGTTGCGTAATAAAAAATATTGATCATGTAATAATCCCCCATACACTGTAGTACAGCTTTAAGACACATTTCTGTGAAGTTTTGTGCAGATCAACTACGCATTAGATTTTGTCGAGCGAATGCGAAGCGAAACTATTTTGCATTAAATCTGGCACATGCATATATGATATTTATTGATTCTACAGTATATACCATACTTTGATATTGTATCAGCCTTTCTGAAAATTCTAAAAGCCTAAACGAAACTTATTAGAAATACAATAATTGGGCATAAATTCTACTTTTTTTACGCCCGTCATTTGACGGGTTGTATTATGGTATGGCGAAGTCCATCCATCCGTCTGTCTGTCCGCCTATGGAACGCAATAACTTGAATATGTGTCAACGGATTTTCATGAAATTCAAACATTATGATTGGACTGTGGAGAGGAAGCCGCCTTTCGATTTTCAGGTTCATCCGATTTGTCGTTACAGAGTTATTTGACTTAGATTTTTAAAATACAGTGAAAAATATACTAAAATAGTTTAAAATTATTTAAAAATCTATTTTTGGTCGGAATGTTTTGAAATTTTGTATACTTCAAGTAGAAAACATGTTCTTTGACATATGTAACGGGTTTTTAATTTTTTTGTCGCATAACCAAGATATTGTGTGTAATGGGAAGGGGGGGGGGGGTTATATGCACATACATGTTAAGCTAAGGGCAAAACATAGGCGCATGGAACGCAATAACTTCAATATGCGTCAACAGATTTTCATTATATTCATACATTATGATTGGACTGTGGAGAGGAAGCCGCCTTTCGATTTTCAGGTTCATCTGATATGTCGTTACAGAGTTATGGGACTTAGATATTTTAAAATACAGTGAAAATATACTAAAATAGTTAAAAATTATTTTAAAAATCTATTTCTGGTCGAAATGTTTTGAAATTTTGTACACTTAAGGTAGAAAGGATTCTCTTTGACATATGTAACGGGTTTTTAATTTTTTGGTCACATAACCGAGATATTATGTGTAATGGGAGGGGGGGGGGGGGGGGGTTATATGCACATACATGTTAAGCTAAGGGCAAAATATAGGTGCATGGAACGCAATAACTTGAATATGCGTCAACGGATTTACAGGATATTTCTACATTGTGATCAGACTTTGAAGAAGAAGCTGCCTTTCGATTTTCAGGTTCATCCGATTTGTCGTTACAGAGTTATGGGACTTAGATATCTTAAATACAATGAAAATATACTAAAATAGTTAAAAATTCTTTAAAAATCTATTTTTGGTCGAAATGTTTTGAAATTTTGTATACTTCAAGTACAAAGGATGTTCTTTCACATATATAACGGGTTCTTAAATTTTTTGTCACATTATCCAGAAATTATGTGTAATGGGGGGGGGTTATATGCACATACATGTTAAGCTAAGGGCAAAATGTAGGTGCATGGAACGCAATAACTTGAATATGCGTCAACAGCTTTTCTTGATATTTGTTCATTGTGATCAGACTTTGAACTTAAGAGGAAGCCGCCTTTCGATTTTCAGGTTCATCCAATTTGTCCTTATGGAGTTATGGGACTTAGATATTTTGGTGGTGTGAAAAAAATCCCAAAGGGCGTATCTTGCTGCCTGAGCGTAAGCTTTATTTCTGTTATAACTATATATGACTTTCAGTGCAAATGTACGAAAATCTAATGCGCATTCGTGTGAACAAGGAATTATAAAAAAAACATCCTGATTGTCCATGCCGTTACATTTTATGTTATAAAGTTTCCCGTAGTGTAATTAAGTTTTATAAAGTTTTTTGTTTTGCCTCGGACTAGTTTGACCCAATGGGAATGCTTGAATTTGGTCATGTGACTGCCCGACAAATTCTTGTGGAAAGTCAGTTTCAAAAATTTGTAAGGCAATGGCCGACAATTAGCAAAACTGGGTAAAACTTTACAGCACTATTGCTTGGTAAAGCAGGAGGACAGTAGGAATCACCATGTCAAAATGGTCCTCGACAAAACAAATCAGTTATTAGGTTTGTTACTGACCTTACACGGAAATCTGTCGGGTTGATAAAGCCCATAGAAGGCTCGGCGCAAGCGCCTCGCCTTCTATGGGCTTTATCAACCCGACAGATTTCCGTGTAAGGTCAGTAACAAACCTAATAACTAATAGTGTAGTATAGTTAAGTTTCATAAAGTTTCGTATACTATAGTAGAGTTTCGTGCAGTATAGTAGAGTTTCGTGTAGTATAGTAAAGTTTCATGTAGTATAGTGTAGTAAAGTTTTGTGTAGTAAAGTTTTGTGTAGTAAAGTTTTGTGTAGTATAGTGTAGTAAAGTTTTGTGTAGTAAAGTTTTGTGTAGTATAGTAAAGTTTCATGTAGTATAGTAAAGTTTTGTGTAGTATAGTAAAGTTTCGTGTAGTATAGTAAAGTTTCGTGTAGTATAGTAAAGTTTCGTGTAGTATAGTAAAGTTTTGTGTAGTATAGTAAAGTTTCGTGTAGTATAGTAAAGTTTCGTGTAGTATAGTAAAGTTTCGTGTAGTATAGTGTAGTATAGTAAAGTTTTGTGTAGTATAGTAAAGTTTTGTATAGTATAGTATAGTAAAGTTTTGTGTAGTAAAGTATACTATAGTATACTATAGTATACTATAGTATACTATAGTACTTTTTCGTTAGGGTACATAAACAGAATATAAAAAACAAAATGAATATGTATTTTTTCATTCACAGTTAGAGGCAAGATACATCAATGGACTGAAGAAGGAGAAGCATATACAAAGGATGAGAGAGATCGAGGAAAGGAAGAGGTTGAGGAGTGAAAGGAGAGAGAGAATATGGAAGGGGATAAGGGAGAGGAATGAGAGGGTGAGAAAGGAGATGAGGGAGAGGAGAGAGCGAGTGCGAGTGAGAGAGGTGGAGAGTGAGGGAGAGGACCTCCACCTCTACCTGAGCTTGAGTGAGGGAGAGGAGTAGTTTTATTTTTTTAAGTGTAGTTGTTTAAGTTTTTAGTGTGAGAGAGGACTTAGTATTATCATTATTATTATTATTATCATTGTATTATCAGTATTATCATTATTATTATTATTATTATCATTATTTTTATGATCATTATTATTATTATTATTGTTATTATAATTATTATTATCATTATTATCAATATTATTATTATTATTATTATTTAATGTCATTATTTCTGTTAATAAATGAATATTAGATATCTTGTTGAGGATGATCCATTATTTCTAATGCATAGCACAAAAAAAAGCCGAAGAACTCTCAACCTCGCCACAGCCCGCAGAACACAGACGCCTTATGTTTTACATCCATTTACATATAAGTTTTTGTGTTCTTGAGCCCCTGCGTCATGCTGTCTGTTTGTATGATCATCAAATGGAGGTTATTTTGCCTAACAATTGAACGTTCCTTGATGCTCTATTGTGAGTGCTGTCGAGATTGTCGTCAGGATTTTCTTTATCTCATTTGAGTACTCTGGGTAAAGTAGGAGGCACGTAATCCGGATAACCACACCGTCTGCTGATGGTACCTTTATGGTGAATAAAAACGCATTTCTCATAATGCTCTGGATATCAGTAATATGAGATATTTCATTGAAGTGTTGTTATGGTTAATTAGTCACCATCACCTCCTTCAATATTATGCCTTGATATCACAGGTATCATGCCTTCATTCTAACCCTCTGCGATTAATCCCCTATATTCCCACACTTGCAACTTAGCTAAACAGCTAAGCTGCAATGTGGAATAGGGTGGATCAAAGCCCCAGGGTTAGCAAACGACTGTAGATATCGAAGTTTTCTGTATCCATAATTCTTCTTTTGATATTTATCTATTGGCATTGTCCAGAAACACCATTCCAAATATAAAAAATATCGAGATATCAGGGGTAGGATGTATTTCACTTTGTGCGTTTTCCAGATATTGGTTCTCTTCTGTCTGCCATGACGTCATTACCATAGCTTCGGATATTCTAATGATGCGATTTGAAAGTATTTATTATGTCGGTCAAAATTCACAACAGATTTCAAAAATATATATCAATATCTAATTTTATCAATCTTATTCCAACTTTGCAATCTTGAAAAAGTTACGTTAAAGTGTCGGAATGAATGGATTGAAAATCGAGGACTAGAAGACGATATGAGATATCAAATACATGTAGGTCTCAAACTCGTAACCTTTCGTACATTAAAAGAAAGGATCTCCAGCATGACTACCCTGCACTGACACAGCCGAACAAACACACAAGGTAGCAACATTGAAGTGTCATTAGACAAATTTGCAATAACAAAACAAGAGGATCTACAACATTAATACGAGACATACAATTAACAGTCGAAAAAGACGTACAAAAACACCAAACATCAATGACAACACATAAATGGAAGAAGACCAATGTGCAGCGTGCACCGATTTTGGACGGTCATCTGCTATCAATAGCAAATGTTGTAGTTATCCGGATGACTTGCGCACAACACTCCCATTTATTCGGATACACAGACGTCTCATGTAGCGTTTCATGTATCTAGATACCCTAAAAAATCGTATGATTCGAGATATCGGGTTGATATCGAGGAAGACAATTTAAGAAATCGATGTGACGTCAGATTGATGCCATCGATCAATTTTTTTGTATGACCCCAAAGACAACAGAGAGAACACCAACATTCAAGTCAGAAATCCAAGATACTGTAAACGTGGAATTTTCGCGTGGGGGGTAATTTTCGCGTTTTTCGCAAATAGAAGGGTTTCACGAAAATTTCCTCACGCCAAAATATCCCCGATGCATTCTTACAATGGGAAAGACGTTTTTATCGCGAATATTTCCCCCACGCCCAAAGTCTTGATGATATAAGAGCGAAATCCCCCTCGCGAAAATAACCACGTTTACAGTGTCTATCATAGTTTTCTAACACTTTATACTGATCCAAAATTTCCAACTTTTTCGACGGAGAATAATAAGTTGCAATATGGGAATAACAAGGATCTACCCTGAAGGTTTAGAAAATGGCATCAGATATTGAAACTATTTTGTCCAGTTGAAGATATCCGACCAGAAGTATAGATATTAGGTTATTTAATGGTTCTTTTATGGAGAATGAAAACCCTTTTATCATGTTGCTCTGGATATCAATATATTGAGATATAAAAAAACAAAAAACAAAAAAACAAACAAAAAAATAAAAAAGATAATAAAAAAAATTATGAAAAAAAATAAATTAAAAAAAATGAAAAAAAAAAAAATATATATATACATTGGGACATTTGATTGCCGTGTTGTCATAATGCGTAGATACCATCACCCCCTGTAGTATAATATCTTGATATCTTGATATCAGAGATTTCACACCCTCATCTCTAAACCTTGGAGATTGATCCCACAACTTAACTAGGACATCTAAGTTGCAATGTGGGATAGGATGGATCAAACCTCCAGGGTTAGAAAACGACTTTGGATATCGCAAAAAAAACAAGAGATATCAAGATGATGTCAACTGTCAACATGTCTTTGTCATGTTCACTGTCTGATATCAAAAAATGTCAAGTAATGCCAACGTGTCATGGCATGTCAACAGTCATAGACCATCTCATGGCATGTTAAATCATGTAACCTGTTTTAAATCATATCATGCCATGTCATTCAAACACGTCATGCCATGTCAGCTTTATGATACACTGGAATCCGCTTATTCGACTTGCCCATTTGTCAAGTCATTTCAAACCGATTAACCGAATATTCTTATAAACGTTGAGTCAATTTTCCGATGTCTCCGGGCCGCCAGAGCTACGAAATGTCGGCCAGTGGGCGTAAACTACGATGTTTCACTTGGTTAAGAGCTTTTATTTAACAACTGTTGTCTTTGTTTGGCTGTATAAGACAGTTATTGACTGTATGTATTCATATTATATACATAACAAGGTAAAATTGGTCGTAAACGACAATCAAATACGTCTCTCTGCGTTAGATCCGTACTGCACCCCTTTAACTTACGTTTAGTTTGTTATAATGACACTAGAGTTATCTTTCTTTGTACATGAAAGTAAGCTGCATAGGTATACGGCGACGGAACAATGGAATTTAAAAACCAGTTTGACAGCTTTGGGCAAACACTATTTACCAAGGAACAATGGGATTTAAATGTCCAGTATGAATCGCGGCAATATAATTTTATGTCAAGATGAACAAGTGCAGTGGGATAACCAGGGTGAAAGGAAGAAAGGGGCACTGTTTCGACGTTTTCTTTTAATTTAAATATTCATGTCAAGACATTTTATTTTTAAACCTGAAAAATAATGAAAGCGCTATTTTACAACCTATTCATTGCCTTTATGAAAAGAGTTAAACAATTGTGTATCGCTAGAATTTTGCTTTGGCGCCTTCAGCAGTGCGATTTACTTGTCTAAATTTTCACTGTTGCAAGAGAGGAATAACCAGAATGACGATGATTGTGAATACGCACCTCTAAATAAAATCCAGACTTTGCATATGTTCCGATCTGATCACCCTTATTTTGGCGATCATTATTAAAATAAGTTTATTCTAGGCTTTGGATGTGTTTTAAGCTAATCACCCCGAACTTGGCGATTGCATTTTTATAAGCTGTCGTTTACTATCAGCCAATTCAAGTATCCCATGTTTCAAATAAGCAGTCTAATTACAATTAATCGATTTGACAAACACCTCTTTAATCCCTCCTGGTTGAATGGTCTCAGGTTAATTGATTGTTTAACACGGACGTCTAATTACCGGCAGGTACGTATATAGCGAGCGGCAGTTAACTTATACGACTGCCGAAAACATGTAATTAACACCTGCACGTCAAATTTACCTGGCTTCACGCTGTCAGAAACGGCAATTTGGTGAAATCTACCTCCACATTTTTGAGACTTAGAGAATTTTTTGAGTCGAATAAACGGAATCGAGGTTTTTGTCGAGTCGATTACGGCTATTTTTTAAATAGAATAGATAGGAAATGGTTTGGTGCAGGGCAAGTCAAGTCGATTAAACGAATGAACCGAATATGCGATATGCAAATAAGTGGAGTCTACTGCATCATTTAACACCCGACAAATTTACAGCATGGACCAGACATGCACGTTTCGGATACTAAACCCTCGTCAATGATCCTTAGTCTAAACAATGTAATATGGCCAAAAAGTGTGAAAATTATTATGTCCAAAAATGTACCAAAAGACGTAGCAGAATTAGTGGGATTTGATGCTACAGGACCCACATTTTAGAAATTTCAAGCAATTTTGTAACAGAAAATGTCAAATGCGTTGAAGAGACCTACGATCAACCGAAGTTGATCGAACTTGGCTATTCTACATTACAATTGTGCGTTCATCGAGACATCGGAGATGTGGGAGGGTTGTGCGCATGTAATCCAGATAACCACACCGGTTAACCCATAGTGTCGTTGCTTTATGTGTTTCTTTTTCTCTGTTCTTATGGTGTGAGTTGATATTCGTTGTCTCTCTTGTGTCTCTTTATGTGGAAGTCTGCTCTGTGTTTTTGCATTTGGTGTTTTGTGAGTGCTATTGATATTATCGTCGGGATCTTCTTTAACTCATTTGTGATTTTTCTGTGGGTGCAGTTCTCTTTTTTTGAATTTGAAAGCATTATACAAGTAGATCAGAAGGTACATGTATGTAAAATGGATTTAAGGGGAAATGACCCAATGGCAATAGACCAATTTTAAAGCAAATGAGTTAAAGAAAATACTGACGATAATCTCAACGGCACTCACAATAGAGCATAAAATTAAGCATCGACTGACCACTAGCAAGCGAGAGGTGGGGCCAGGTGCCCGGGAGAAGAAGCATCCCCTGTTGGCTAGCCGCACCCGCCGTCGATGATTAAGCACGAAAGTGATAACAATATAAAATCCATGCACTGTCTGCCGACATGTCTATATAGAAAGTACTATGGCGACAGTGTCAGGGAAATATTTTCAAAACACTGTCAAACCCCTTGCGGGGAACTTTTTTTACGAGGTCCACACGGCAAAGGGCAAAAATGTGACACAAATGAGTTAAGGAAGATCCTGACGATAATTGCCCTTTATAAAGAGACAGTTTGAAATGCTAAAAGCCAAATAATGCTTGGATATGAATTAAAGTACATAATACATGTACTTTTTTTAATTTGCTTTGCCATAATATATTGCAGACATTTATAAATCTTTTTAATATAATTAGACATCAATCTTTTTTGAATTAAAATTTCACCTTTACTTTCTTTTGGAAGTGATAGTGTCCCTTTTGCAGGAAAATTAGTTTAAGTTTTAGTCAGTTTTAGTTTTCAGAAATACTGATTTAGGAGAAGTACCTACTTGTGTCCACCTTCATCTGGAAGTCATTTGAGGTGTCTGATTTAGGGTCATTTTTAGCCTGAGGGGATATGTTTCAGTGATTTTGATTCATCAGTGTATTCAAAAATTGACACTAACTCTTCAACTGATAAGAAATTGCCGTTCAAAATACCACATGCAAGTGGATGAGGCTTGTCAACATGATCACCAACACCTTCCTTGGTATCATTCATCTGACATTCATCCACATCATCCCTTTCCTTCAACTTTTCTCCACTATCATTCACATTACCATCTGACACCCTATCTCTTTCAACTCTATGAACACTAACATTATGCAAATCAATGCAAGCACTTAAATCAACAAAAGCGTCTGTAGGTGTCTCATCATCATCAGCATTAACAACAATCATTTCAGCATCACTTTAAACATTGCGCTGTACAAAGAAGGGAGGAGATCTCCAACAAGACTCCGTTGCAGCATCAACAGTAAAACACCAAAACACCCGATGCAAAAACACAAAAGACGAGTACAGCACGAGACGGAAAAGAGACACGACATGTAAACATCGAACAAGTGGCACACAATGATTTTGGTTGAACTGAGACCACATAAAAGTTGCTGCAGGAGGAGAGGACCTATTTACACAACGACCTACAACCTTCCTAGTGTGGGTTTCAGACATAAATATAGTATTGACCTGCGGAGGATAGTATAACCTTATTGGTTCTACAATAACAGCGGAAAGAACATACAAGTGACTCATTTCTATATAGACATAACCTAAGACAGTGCATGTATTTTATATATTGTGATCATTTTCGTGCATGAACATCGACGGCGGGTGCGGCAAGCCAAAAGGGGATGCTTACTCCTCCCGGGCACCTGGTCCCACTTCTACCTTGCTAGGGGTCCGTCGATGCTCAATTTTGTGCTCTTTTGTGAGTGCTGTTGAGATTGTCGTAAGGGTCTTCTAGATTATCGTAAGGATCTTCTTTATAAACTCAATTGAAATGAAAGCTGACTGTTAAGAGCAAACTAAAATACGATTATCGCATATCATAGCAACATTTTTCTATGGAGATGTGTCATAGATATTGGTATGTAATGTAATTTCAATGGCGGTCAGTAACCTTAAATGTACATTTTGACTACTGCGTGAGGTCAAGAGTCATTGCACGGTACAAACAGTTACCATCTGCACCGGTTAACTCGGGCTATATTTGCAAAAGTGTAGCAGGGTGATACAATGTTAGAATGTAAACGTCTTCAAATTGAATAGCATCATTTAAGAACAGACAAATTGGCAACGTGGACCAGACATGCACGTTTCGGGTACATAACCCTCATCAGTGATCCTAAATCTAAACAATGTAATATGCCAAAAAAGTATGAAAGTTACTATGTCGAAAAAGTGTACCGAAAGACGTAGCAGGATGGGTGGGATATGATGCTACAGGACCCACTTTTTAGAAATTTCATGAAATTTTGATAACATAAATTTAGAATGCGTTGAAGAAACGATCAACCGAAATTGATCGAACTTGGCTACATGTGCCCTCGGGGACTCCTGGTCCACCAGCAGTGACACTCACCAAGTGGTATAAATGTAAACGTCTTCAAATTGAATAGCATCATTTAAGAACAGACAAATTGGCAACGTGGACCAGACATGCACGTTTCGGCTACATAACCCTCATCAGTGATCCTAAATCTAAACAATGTAATATGCCAAAAAAGTATGAAAGTTACTATGTCGAAAAAAGTGTACCGAAAGACGTAGCAGGATGGGTGGGATATGATGCTACAGGACCCACTTTTTAGAAATTTCATGAAATTTTGATAACATAAATTTAGAATGCGTTGAAGAAACGATCAACCGAAATTGATCGAACTTGGCTACATGTGCCCTCGGGGACTCCTGGTCCACCAGCAGTGACACTCACTAAGTGGTATAAATGTAAACGTCTTCAAATTGAATTGCATCATTTAAGAACAGACAAATTGGCAACGTGGACCAGACATGCACGTTTCGGGTACATAACCCTCATCCATATCTACAGTCATGTCGCAGTTTCTAGAAGAAGATTGCACTGACCTGGCTGTCGCTTTCTGGTCTCACATTTGCCTCGACAGCACATTGTTGAGCTTTAAAAGTTGAAGATGTATAACACCTATAAACATACAAGGTGCTAGTTGGTAGTAACTTGGTACTCCGTACACTTGACTACAAATTTGATAGATAATGGTGTATACAATGTGTATTGTTTTCTTTTTGTGAGAATTTTAAATAGACATTGAATAAGCACATGTTTCTTAGTAATCCCACGATGTAGAGTTCATTCAAGCGACTGGCTGGTCGCGGTAGCGTGCTCACCCTAACTTGAGCATGTTACATATTTCTACATACGGTATATGCAAATAAGTTCCGTAGTTTACCGAAACCGTGTGTAACCGAGAATAAAAAATAAAACAAACGTGTTAGAGAAAATTTTTATGTAAGTAATATGTAGATATTCAAATGGCAGAATTTAAAACCCATTTACGATAAAACTTCGTTATTGACAATTTCATCCCTGCCAAACCATATGGTTCTTTATGGTTCTTCTTTGACTCTTTAGTGTATTAATTTGTCAATATTTTTAATATCCTTGTGTAATAGTTGTTTTATGATCAGTTTACCTGGTCATTCATTGTGCTTGGTATTTCAATGAATATAGTACATAAAGCTTGTTTTGTTTAAAAAATAAATAAATAAGAAAAAGAAAACTGGTAGGGGTACTTCAAATTGGTTTGAAATTTACTTCACGAAGTTATAGAGTTGGAACACTTCCGTACTGTTAATAAAATCACTTACTTCTTGTGTGTGGAACAGTTAAAATCGTTCCCCGTGAATTGATGTTTATTCAATGAATTAATTACTTCTTTCCAGCTCTGTCAGCAAAAGTACGCTTTTTTAGACATGAAATTGCTCCTACCGACAGTAAGTGTCCTTTTAATTTTCCTTTCTCACAAAATGATTTTGCTCTCTTAATAATTGAATAGCTGTTTAGTACCCGAACGTGCATGTCTGGTCCATGCTGTAAATTTCTCAGGTCTTAAATGATGCTATTGAATTTGAAGACGTTTAACATTTGAACTACTTGGTGTGTGTCACTGCTGGTGGACCAAGAGTCCCCAAGGGCACATGTAGCAAAGTTCGATCAACTTCGGTTGATCGTCTGTCTCTTTAACGCATTTGAAATTTTCCGTGACAAGATTTCTTGAAACTTCTAAAAATTGGGTCACATAGCATCATATCCCACCCATTAAATCTGCAGCACTACATTTTGGGCCGAACTGATTCCGGCATCCGGAAGCATTGTGCATAGCGTTTTATTGACGAATGTCTCGTCCATCAGAAAACTTCATTTGTTTTAACATTCACATTATACCCTCTAATAGCAGCTGTAGCAACGGCTCCATCCTGAAAAAGAATAACATGAAATTAAGAATCATCAAAGCAATTATTCCCTGTATCTAAGTGTAAGTGCCAATTGTGATTGATACTTGTGACAAGGTTCGAGGAGTCGTGGATGACTCTGCGTGTGTATTGAGATTGAGATTTCTTTCTTTGTCCATGAAACTAGTGTTTGAGTCTTTTTTACTCTTTCTTGCAATTATAAATATTATATCTTATTAAAAAATAATATAAGATCGCTAAAGACGGTATGGATGGAATGCAAAGTAGGTTTTTGTCACTAACTGGGTGAAGGTCACTAGGTCAAATGTAACAGCATAAATTGAAAGGTCTTGCGATTGGCAATGTACATCTATAACTGAAAGTTTCTACTGCTACAATTCCTTAGATTTTGGGCTTGTTTTGAGAAAAGGGTTTGTAACCAAGCGATGATACCTTAGAGTCACCCCTGTGATTGTGTTTCAACCCCCTCTCTAATCATGCCAATAGACTATAAATGTTAAATCGACTTTGCGGGCCTGTGAACGATTTGCAAATGGAACATATTGTTGGATTTGGTTTCGGTACTTCAATATCATGTTGGGTTTTTGGTGTAAATGTATAGATAAATGTACATTTCCTTCTGGCCATGGCTATTTTCGGGAGCAAATTGCCAAACAATCGATCACAAAGCCATTGTCCGGAACCAAACCATCGCGGCACTGGGATATTTTTGCATTCACCTTACACGAGATGTGCATTATCAAAGTTGACATACCATTAGATAGAGGGGTTATAAGAGGTAAATATGCAACAACACTTGAATTAAAATTCTCACCAACGATAATGCAACAATGGAAAATCTTTATGTCTGCTTCCGGTTCAGTCCGACTCTTGCATCTTCAAAACAAAACCGTTTGCACGCGCACGTATAGCGCAAACAGGTGCGTGTTGCTGGAGAATGAAGGTACACAAAGATATAAAAGGATTTTAGAAACTTTATTCTAGTTCCCCAGTTCTGCAACTACATAACTACACTGTGCTGCTGGTTGCATAAGTGTTCTTCCCACACCAAGTACAGTTTGTTTATGTATGCACCATCACATTCAATGTTAATTACATGTTTGGGGTCATTTCGAAGTTTATTTATTTTCTTCAGGTATCCACGGCGCTCCTTCATATTCTCCAAAATATCGCTGCAGACCTTGTTCGCATTTCTTTGAAGTCCGTATCTAATTGGCGGTATAACATGGGCAGACATCAACACTCTACGTAGCAAAGGTGGCCAATGGGAGTATGCGACAGACCGACATGAACTCCAAGGTTTTTGTTTGCTGGTTTTCTTCGCCTTGAACCATCACCTTCTGCTTCCTTACACAATGGGTAAGGCTTGGGTTTGTAGGTACACTTCGCACAAAACACTGTTGTTCAGCACATAAGTCCCAGTACAGTGCAGAGTTTGCTTGGCTTGTTCATCAACAACCTTATTATACATTGTCATCAGCTTCATAAGGTGTGTAACTCTGTAGGAACCAGCTTCATTCCATTCCTAAAAAGATAAATTTATTACTTAAATGCTTATAATTCATGAATACAGTGGGCATTGTGATGTGTACTTCAAGTATTTACATGCTGTTATAAGAGTTACCTACCCCTTGCTCATTTAGTATGCTACAGTAAAAGGTATATAATTTCAAATTAAACTATAATTACTTGCTGATATGTCTCACTTTTACATACTTAACATTAGTAAACAAGAAAATAAGAGCGTTTGTAGTATTTAGGACAAAAGTCAACCATTAATTTACCTTTTTCAATGAAATTATGAAAATTTCAAGAGAAAAGTCAAATAAATTTGACAATTTTTCCTCATCAAATGCCAATACGTTATAATTTATAAGAAATATAACTTTTTTTGTATAATATATTATGCAATGAATCATAATTACCTGTATACATATGGTGTTTCAGCAAGTTTTTAAGGGTACATCTCTCTTCGGCCGAACGAGTCTACAATCCGCTTGGCACGCAGTCTCGAATTCACTTGGAGAGCTTACTGCTACACTAAAAGCCTGGTTAAGCACATCATCTGCTCCAAAAACAGTTAATCTCTGAAAAGGAACCACATTTTCTGGTGCAAAAGTTTTCGAATGTGTAAACTCTTCTTTCACTCATTGAAGAGACTAAATGTATCTTTGATTTAAGATACAAAGAAAAAATCTATACATACATACATAGATCCACACGAGACAAAAAAAAAATGAAATGTAAAGTTGTGCAGCTAAACTAAATGAAACTAACTAAGTTTAGAAAAGTACAGTGCAAAGAAATGGTAGCTATTTCCTCTCCCAGCCTCGTTCTCGAGCTGATGCTGTCACGATGTCCAGGCTAGATTTCATATCTGTTCGTAGCACGGACTGTATTACGCATGCCCTCTTTTTATATCCATTTACATATTCATCTGTGTCTCTGGGGCCTCTGCGTTTCGCGGTCTTGTTTGTGTGACGTCATCTTACAGTGAGGAGGTTGTTTTACACCACATTTGTACGTTCTTCGAGACCTCTAGGTAACTGGAGAAGTGAGAGGGTTGTGCGCACGTAATCCAGGATAACCACACCGTCTGCTATTTACTTGGCAGATGGCCGTCCTAAGTCGGCACCGGTTGCCCATTGGTCTCGTTGGTTTATGTGTAGTCTTTTATGTTTCTATGTTGTGAGTTGGTGTTCCTTGTCCCTTTTGCGTCTCTTTCTGTGGGTATCTGTTCTGTGTTTTTTGCATGGGTGTTTTGGGATTTTGCTGTGGGTGCTGCAACCTAGTGTTGTTGGAGATCCCCTCCTTTCCTTAACATACTGGTCAAGATTTTTCTCCGCGGGTAGATATTTCTCCTCTATCGATGAGAAGGCATTGCGTTGGTGTTTTTATGTTGGCATAAAACACAACATTTGACCTTAAACGTGCAGCACCACTTTTTGGGCCGAACCGATTCCGGCCTCCGCAAACATTGTTCATACCGTTTTATTGACGACTTTGTGGTTCTGACTATCCACGGCAATGTGTCCTCCTTTCCCTCCTTTCTGTCACTAAAAGGACGGTGTCTGCCTGATCAGGCCAATCAGGTTATCCGCTGCTTGGGGTATTCTGTGCAGCTTAAGTCAATACTGAAGGACCCAGGACGCACCTGTTCGCATGTGCCCGTTCCACAAGATGCTTAGCCCCCTCCTGTCTAGGGCGTTGAGCTTTTTAAGGGAGGCCTCCCTCGCACATATCCACTGCGCTTCCTTGTCGAATGTCCCGAAATGGCTCGAGAGCTCACACGTGGACACAACCCCAACCACCAGGCGTATTGTGTAGGAGGACTCACGGTTCTCATCTGTGTGGAGGAAATCCTCCAAGGGCCACGAACAATCAAAGTGGGTTAAGCGCCCCGGCCTCCAAAAGCTGTCCCATACAAGAGTAGTGGACCAGCCTTGCACCGCTAGGCCCCTCCAGAGAAGGGCAAGGAGTGTGCTGTCACAGCCAACCAATAAGAACAAGATGTACTGTGTAATCATTATTTTTTTCGGAAGCTTTAAAAAAGAATAAAAATAATTTACAATACTTTCAGATAATTCTATATAATCAATACAATTAAAGGTACTGTGTTCCTGAACACGCCATAAGCAGTCGATGAAGGGATGTTGCTACTCAGAAAAGGAAAGTTTGCTGAAATTAAAGTCGTCAAAATAGTTTTAGATAGGAAGTTTTCTATGTTAATTTTAGCGCGACGTCGCCGATGTTTAACACTAAGTTTAAGTAAATCATTAAGCCATAGACCATTCTTCTATAAGGCCTATATCAATTTTAATCGGAAGATATGCCGACAAAGTGCAGAAAACGTTAATATTCCGATTCTGAAGTGAGCTGCGCGGTCAGTAAAAGAAGGGAGGAGATCTCCAACAAGACTCCGTTGCAGCACCAACAGCAGAACACCAAAACACCTGATGCAGAAAAAAAAAACAACAAAAGACGAGTATAGTATGAGACGGAAAAGAGACATACGACATGTAAACATCAAACACAAAAGACTACACATAAACCGAAGAGACCAATGGGCAACCAGTGCCGACTTTGGACGGCCATTTGTCACACAAGTAGCAAATGGTGTGGTTATCCTGGATTCTGTGCGCACAACCCTCTCACTTCTCTAATTACCCAGAGGTCTCGAAGAACGTATAATTGTGGTGTAAATCAACCTCACCACTGTAAGATGGCGTCTCACAAACAAGACCGCAAAACGTAGAGGCCACGGAAACACAGATGCATATGTAAATGGATATAAAAAGAGAGCATGCGTAATGCAGTCCGTGCTCTGCCGGCTGTAGCGAGCTCATGTATGTAATCACCCGAGAAGTCCAACTGACATTCAGAAAGGACAGGTGGTCGGGGCCCTGTCTTCTCTAAAGAGGTTTGGACAGGCCCCGTCATGGAGTCCCGTCGTCACAGTCAGTCGGAGTGCAAGTCTCAATGATGAGTTTGTACAAGACTGTAGATTGGTCAAGCCTAGTGTCCGTCTGGTGACATTAGGATCATATCCACGGTATAAAAGGCGTGTGATGATTCTGACGCATTTTCGATGGTTATGCTGCCTACCTTTGATCCTTCTAATTTTTTTATTATGTTAAACGTCTTTAAATTCAAAAGCATCATTTAAAACCAGACATGCACGTTTCGGGTACTAAATCCTCGTCAGTGATCCTCAGTCTAAACAATGTAATAAGGCCAAAAAGTATGAAAATTATTATGTCCAAAAATGTACCAAAAGACGTAGCAGAATGGGTGGGATATGATATCACCATAAAATACAGGTTGTGTAATACCCAAAGTAATGTACTCTGTTGTGTGTATAGATCCGAATTTTAAAAGAAGTTGACTGTATTTTTTGTAAAATTTCCAGAAAGTCTTAACTAGTTTATGAAAGGCGGAACCTTGACCTGAAAGTTTTTTGGCAATTTGTAAATTTCTACTATGAAAATCCAAAATATCAGTACATGCACTAGCGTACCGGATAAGCTGTGATATGTAAATGCCATATGACGGTAATCTTGGAACATCACCGTCAAGCCTGGGGAAATTTACTGTGTTGAATCCAAAATCATCCCTTTTGTCATTTGTATGAATCTTTTCGTTTACTATTTTGATATTTAGATCCAAAATGGTGTTTCTGTGTATTTGTAACGTTTGCCTTGTTAAGTGTTAATTCTTCTGGATAAATTTCATTCTTCTATTATTCAATAGCAGGATTGTCAATAGTTAGAATATCATCCAGATACCTAGAAGTATTAGTGAAACATTTCAGATCATCAAATTTTCTTTGCTTTTGAAGAATTTGGATAAATTCTTTTTCATAAGTGTATCAAAATAAATCTACAACAACGAGAGGCGCACAGTTAGTACCCATAGGAATTCCTACAACCTGCTTGTATAGATCCTCACCAAACCTAACATAAATATTGTCCAAGAGGAAGGACAAGGCATTACACAGGCAACTACGTGTCCATGATTTGTATAAATTGTAGTCTGTCGAGGAAGAGAAACCCTTCAATGTAATGTCAATTCTTAGTTTATGGTGCCGGACCGAGGTTATCATATTGTGGTGATTCAGAAATTTTGCCCATTTTGTTTCTTCTTTTTATTGTTGTGAATAATTCTGGGATTTGTACCAAGTTCTGTTGTTCTTTTTTAATTTTCTGCTGAGCAATCGTGGGATGTTCATTGGTTGTTTTTTTTTTATTTGTATTAGATGGAGTGTACAGCCGAAGCGAAAACCACATTAGAAGTCAGAGACGAGATAGTAAGAAAGTGATCATAGCCTTTAAGCCACTCCTTTAGCACTTCGGGTCTTATTGTTGATGGTAGGTTGTGGTGTTACGAGCTTCTCTTGAATATATTACAGTACTGCAATCCACTTGTTTGACAATTTTATCCTATCCTATCCACCATCCTACATCCTACATCCACCTCCTATCCACTCTATCCTAAGCTATCCTATCCTATCCCATCCTATCCTATCCTATCCTATCCATCTCATTCTTATCCAATTCTATCCTACATCCTATCCTATCCTATCCTACATCCTACTTCCTATCCTACATCCCATCCTATCCTACATCCTATCCTATCCTACATCCTATTCTATCCACCTTTCACGACCTTTCATCGCATTAAGCGATTAAAACTAAATGACTGAATACAAATTCATGCATAAGTAGTAAATTATCTGTAATCATCGCCGATTTTGGATCTCATCAAAATAAAAATTATTAAGATGATTAAATAAGATTTTTGCTCTTGTAGTGAACGAAACAAAATATCACAAGAAAGTTTTTTTTTATTGAATTAAAATTTATATTACCCATTATGTCACGTAAGAAATTTCAATGGATCGAATTTAATCAAATGAGTATGTTTGTCTGCTAAAAACTTAAGAATTAAAAAAAGGAAAGATTGGATTGGAGAATGAAGTGGATAGGATGTAGGATAGGATGTAGGATAGGATACGATGGGATGTAGGATAGGATAGGATGTAGGATAGGTTATGATGTAGGATAGAAATGGTTAGGATTGAGGTGGATAGGATAGGATGGGATGGGATAGGATAGGATAGGATAGGATGGGATAGGATAGGATAAGATGCTATCCACTTTCTATCCTACATCCTGCATCCTACATCCTATCCTATCCACCTTTTTGTCAAACAAGTGGGTTGCAGGACTGTATGTGAATTTTTGGCATTTATTGCCAGGGTGTTTGTCTTTACAGAACTGGCATGCATGTTTGTACGGATAGGAGTCTCGGTCCTGTTTCACAAAAATTCTAACGTAAGAGAAAGGAGGAAATCTCCAACAACACTTTCGTCGTTGTAAAATATTTCTATTTAGTTTTTATCATGTTTTGTGACATCATTTCGTCATATAAATGAAAAACTACTAAGGCTAAAAAAACTAGAAAGGATAAAAATGCGGTTCGTGATGGAAAGACCATATGATGATCAAGTTCATACTTCGAAGCATACGCCATCCATTTTTCGTTTATGTTATTAGGGAGTACTTTCCGGGCAACGGGAGTAATTCCAGATGAAGTAGTACATACAGCTAATTGCGCTTTCTATCAGTCGTCATGCTGCAATGAGTCGATCTCAGCAAGTCTACAAAGTCATTGTAGCGATTTGGGTTACTGTGAGTTATTGGATCAAATGGTTGGAGCTTACGCAAAAGAGATGCTTCAATTTCCTCTGAGGTGCTGTTGCAACTATCTTGTTCCCAAAATAGAGTTGCACCTCTAGCAGGGTCATTCATATTAATGTTCCTTGCTGAATCTTGATAAGTCACATTGCACTCTGAATGACTGATGACAGGACTTCAGACAGTGCATGAATTTTATATATTTTCATTTCCATGCTTCATAAACATCGACGGCGGGTGCGGCTAGCCAACAGGGGATGCCTACTCCTCCCGGGCACCTGGTCCCACCTCTAGCTTGCTAGGGGTCCGTCGATGTTTAATTTTGTGCTCTATTGTGAGCGCTGTTGAGATTATCGTCAGGATCTTCTTTAACTCATTTTTGTCACACTTATGCCCTTTGCCGTGTGGAGCTCGTAAAAAAGTTCCCCGCGAGGGGTTTGACAGTAAGTGTTTTGAATATACTTCCCTGACATTGTCGCAATAGCACTTTCTATATAGACATAACGTCAGACAGTGCATGAATTTTATATATTTTCATTTCCATGCTTCATAAACATCGACGGCGGGTGCGGCTAGCCAACAGGGGATGCTTACTCTTCCCGGGCACCTGGTCCCACCTCTAGCTTGCTAGGGGTCCGTCGATGTTTAACTTTGTGCTCTAATGTGAGTGTTGTCGAGATTATCGTCAGGATCTTCTATAACTCATTCATGAAGGGCCTTGTGCAAACCTGCAGAGAAAACAGGGCCCCGACCACCTACCCTCTCTGAATGTCTGTCGGACTCCTCGGGTGATCACATACATGAGTTCGCTACAGCCGGCAGAGCACTGACTGTATTACGTATGTTTTGTATTTGATATCCACTTACATGTTAATCTGTGTGTTTCTTTTATCTCTTTGTATGATTATCATATAGTGAGGAGTGTTAAACGTCTTTAAATTCAATAGCATCATTTAAAACCCGACACATTTACAGTATGGACCAGACATGCACGTTTCGGATACTAAACTCTCGTAAGTGATCCTTAGTCTAAACAATGTAATATGGCCAAAAAGTGTGAAAATTATTATGTCCAAAAATGTACCAAAAGACGTAGCAGAATGAATGGGATATGATGCTACAGGACCCACATTTTAGAAATTTCAAGCAATTTTGTAACAGAAAATGTCAAATGCGTTGAAGAGACAGACGATCAACCGAAGTTGATCGAACTTGGCTATTCTACATTACAATTGTGCGTTCATCGAGACGTCGGAAACGTGGGAGGGTTGTGCGCATGTAATCCAGATAACCACACCGGTTAACCCATAGTGTCGTTCCTTTATGTGTGTTTCTTTTTCTCTGTTCGTATGGTGTGAGTTGATGTTCCTTGTCCCTCCTGTGTCTCTTTATGTGGAAGTCTGCTCTGTGTTTTTGCATTTGGTGTTTTGTGAGTGCTATTGATATTATCGTCGGGATCTTCTTTAACTCATTGGTGATTTTTCTGTGGGTGCAGTTCTCCTTTTCAAGTAGATCAGAAGGTACTTGAATGTACATGTATGTAAAGTGGATTTAAGGGGAAATGACCCAATGGCAATAGACCAATTTTAAAGCAAATGAGTTAAAAGAAGATACTGACGATAATCTCAATAGCACTCACAATAGAGCATAAAATTAAGCATCGACTGGCAAGCGAGAGGTGGGACCAGGTGCCCGGGAGAAATAGCATCCCCTGTTGGCTAGCGGCACCCGCCGTCGATGATTAAGCACGAAAATGACAACAATATAAAATCCATGCACTGTCTGCCGACATGTCTATATAGAAAGTACTATGGCGACAGTGTCAGGGAAGTATTTTCAAAACACTGTCAAACCCCTTGCGGGGAACTTTTTTTACGAGCTCCACACGGCAAAGGGCAAAAATGTGACACAAATGAGTTAAAGAAGATCCTAATGATAATTGCCCTTTATAAAGAGACAGTTTGAAATGCTAAAAGCCAAATAATGCTTGGATATGAATTAAAGTACATAATACATGTACTTTTTGAATTTGCTTTGCCATTATATATTGTAGATATTTATAAATCTTTGTAATATAATTAGACATCAATCTTTTGAATTACAATTATTTCACCTTTACTTTCTTTTGGAAGTGATAGTGTCCCTTTTGCAGGAAAATTAGTTTAAGTTTTAGTCAGTTTTAGTTTTCAGAAATACTGATTTAGGAGAAGTACCTACTTGTGTCCACCTTTATCTGGAAGTCATTTGAGGTGTCTGATTTAGGGTCATTTTTAGCCTGAGGGGATATGATTCAGTGATTTTGATTCATCAGTGTATTCAAAAATTGACACTAACTCTTCAACTGATAAGAAATTGCCGTTCAAAATACCACATGGAAGTGGATGAGGCTTGTCAACATGATCACCAACACCTTCCTTGGTATCATTCATCTGACATTCATCCACATCATCCCTTTCCTTCAACTCTTCTCCACTATCATTCACATTACCATCTGACACCCTATCTCTCTCAACTCTATGAACACTAACATTATGCAAATCAATGCCAGCACTTAAATCAACAAAAGCGTCTGTAGGTGTGTCATCATCATCAACATTAACAACAATCATGTCAGCATCACTTTAATAAACATTGCGCTGTACAAGTGGCACACAATGATTTTGGTTGAACTGAGACCACAAAAAAGTTGCTGCAGGAGAGGACCTATTTACACAACGACCTACAACCTTCCTGGTGTGGGGTTCAGACATAAATATAGTATTAACCTGCGGAGGATAGTATGACCTTACTGGTTCTACAATAACAACGGAAAGAGCATACAAGTGACACATTTCTATATAGACATAACCTCCGACAGTGCATGTATTTTATATATTGTGATCATTTTCGTACATGAACATCGACGGCGGGCGCGGCAAGCCAAAAGGGGATGCTTACTCCTACCGGGCACCTGGTCCCATTTCTACCTTGCTAGGGGTCCGTCGATGCTTAATTTTGTGCTCTATTGTGAGTGTTGTCGAGATTATCGTAAGGGTCTTCTTAAACTCAATTGAAATGAAAGCTGACTGTTAAGAGTAAACTAAAATACGATTATCGCATATCATAGCAACTATTTTCTACGGAGATATGTCATATATATATTTGAAGACGTTGAACATTTGAACTACTTGGTGAGTGTCACTACTGGTGGACCAAGAGTCCCGGAGGGCACATGTAGCCAAGTTCGATCAACTTCGGTTGATCGTCTGTCTCTTTAACGCATTTGAAATTTTCTGTTACAAAATTTCTTGAAATTTCTAAAACGTGGGTCCTGTAGCATCATATCCGACCCATTCTGCTACGTCTTTTTGGTACATTTTTCGACATAATCATTTTCGTACTTTTTGGCCATTTTACATTGTTTAGACTGAGGATTACTGACGAGGGTTTAGTACCCGAAACGTGCCTGTCTTGTCCATGCTGTAAATTTATCAGATCTTAAATGATGTTATTGAATTTGAAGACATTTAACATTTGAACTACTCGGTGAGTGTCACTGCTGTTGGACGAAGAGTCCCCGAGGGCACATGTAGCCAAGTTCAATCAATTGATCGTCTGTCTCTTTAACGCATTTGAAATTTTCTGTTACAAAATTTCTTGAAATTTCTAAAACGTGGGTCCTGTAGCATCATATCCCACCCATTCTGCTACGTCTTTTTGGTACATTTTTCGACATAGTCATTTTTATACTTTCTGGCCATTTTACATTGTTTAGACTGAGGATTACTGACGAGGGTTTAGTACCCGAAACTTGCATGTCTTGTCCATACTGTAAATTTATCAGATCTTAAATGATGCTATTGAATTTGAAGACGTTTAACATGTAATGTAATTTCAATGTCGGTCAGTAACCTTAAATGTACATGATGCTTAATTTTGTTCTCTGTTGTGAGTGCTGTTGAGATTATCATCAGGATCTTCTATAACTCTTTTGTGTCACACTTGTGTCCTTTGCCGTATGTAGCTCGTAAAAAAAGTTCCCCGCGAGGCGTTTGACATTAAGTGTTTTGAATATATTTCCCTGGCATTGTCGCCATAGCACTTTCTACATAGACATAACGTCAGACAGTGCATGAATTTTATATATTGTTTTCATTTTCGAAAAGAACAGGATGCCGTGAAATTTTTCGCACTAATACTATTCCTAGCAAGTTGATATACTGTAAATGGTGTATCCTTTGAACTAGCTTTCTTTTTTATTTGTCTGATTTGGGGTTGAAAGGGGGGGGGGGGGGGCGGGAAGGGTTGGAGGGCCTCGGAGAAAAGCGCAGCGATTCAATTTATACAAGTACCTTATAATATCGTTTTGAATTTATTATCAACAAATGTTGAAAAAATGTTTTTAATTTATTTTTATTTTTTTTACAGACAGAGACTTTCATGCTGTATGCAAAACGACGACCTCTTCTCAGCAAAGAAAATACTAGTATCATGTTCTAGGTCGCTCAGTCTTGATTATATTTTATTTAATTTCATAATTATTTTATTGGCCACTTAAAATGATGAAAATAAAACAATTTTTTTATGTTGAAGCGCTTTACTTCCTAGTGAATATAAAATTATGTCATTGGAAGGCGACGGTAGAATATTTTAGACAAGATATTTCACATTTTACAATTACGGTTTTTTTTTTATTTCCTTTCTTTCTTTTTTTTTCTTTCTTTTTTTTGTGACGGAATTCTTGAAAATGATACGTAGATTCACTTGTCATATATCCTTCATTCATATTCAATTATTTGTCTGAATATTTCATTCTTTTTTCTCCATCTTCTCGTATATCTCCGTTTATCTCTATTTCTTAGTTTTACAATAAAGTGACATGATTCAGTGAACTAAAATCGAGAAGCATACCATTGAACGAAATTAAAATGCACAACAATTAGCCCCACATGCATATAGGCGGATGTAGCGAGGTGGATAGGAGGGGGGGGGGTTGCAAGAAGAATAGTTACTACAAAGAAGTCGCATTCCAAGGATTTAAATATAAAATCAAATTCGGATCTAATATCTCCAGACAAAATTCTTGCGAATTTCCTCAAAGATCGCGACTTCGGTCAACCCCTTTTTAAATCTATTTCTCTCTCTTTCTCTCGAAAATTTGTCAGTGGTGATGTTAATAAACTACCTTGATGATTGAATATCGATTTTTGTCTTAATTCAGATATAAAATATGTCAATGGTTTAGACTGTGTGTTTTATCAGATGTCTAATGATTATCCCACCTATTAATTGTGTATACATAACAATTATGTAACAAATCTGGTCTCACTCTCATATCGGGAGTTCGCTTCTTTTCATATGGTGGAGGTTTTTGTTTGTTTTCTTTTGTTCCTGTTTTATCCTGATTTCGTATGCCTCGGTTTCTGATTTTCCGAATTATCGATTTTGTGCTGTAAACAGGGATATGGTCATTATCCATATTTGTCATGTAAGAAATGTTGGAGGGTGTGGAAATAAAAATTGGGGATAACAAAGGCGTCAATTAACGACCGCGTCCCGGAGTGAGAGGGCAATTTAATTATGGTGTACCCCAGCCAAGTGCGAGGTATTCCAAAAAGAATGTGTCTGAGAGAATTATGCAAAATGTATCTTATGTTTGACAACATTTATTAAAATTGAAACAATATAATATTAATAAATTAAAAAAAAAAGAGATAAGACAGTTGACAGTGTATGAAAACTATACGGTTACCTTGTATGTACTATATAACGGTTTCTTACAATTCTTTTTTTTTTTTATAATCATTCATTATCACTCATTATTTAATGTATAATCATGTATTTCATCCATTTAGTTTAAACACGTTATTGCAAAGGTTTGAGAACATTAGAAACGACCCTTTCCTATCAACTAAAAGTAAACACAAATACATGTAATAAGAGTCTGATATGTAAAGTTTTAACATATTTTCATCATATTTTAGTATTAGTATAGAAAATGGTAATTCACCTTTCAGGGATACATATCACGGTCTACAGGGAAGCTGTAAGGACCGAATCCAATATCCCATTTACATGTGTAAATTGCCTGAATAGAACCCCAGTTTGTGAGAGTACCCGCCTAAGTGTCGGCTCAGTAAGATAAGTTCATGTTTCTTTGATTGCAAATATTTTTTTAAATAACTTGAGTATTTTGCCTGTGGTGGCGCCACCTAGTGATGGATCCGAACGAAAAACAACATCACTTGTAGGGGACCATGAGTACTTTTCATTTCTACTATTCATGAAAATCTGTTCAGTGGTTCTGGAGAAGAAGTCGAAAATGTTGAAAAGTTAACAACGGAAGACAGACGCCGGACGGTGCGCTATGACAATAGCTCACTTGAGCTTTGCTCAGGTGAGCTGAAAAGCCGAAGTTATTGTGCCTCTCTTTTTCATCGCATTCCTTTAACTTAATGTTCCGTCGTGTATATTACCCGCATATCCTTTATGAAATTTGAAAAAGTTGTTTAAACGTCCGGGACTTTTTCTGATAGACACCCTCCCTTCCATTAGGCATGAGATTGAAAAAAAGCAGGAAAGAACAATTAAGTGCCGGGGGCCCATACAAGATACATAATTTTGGAGTCTATTGAAATTGGGACGAATTTGAGTCGGGACGAATTTGAAGCTGGGACGAATTGACCAAAAGTGGGACGAATTGACGGTCATCCAAAATGAATAATAATGAATTTTTTTTTAAAAACCCCGTTCTTCTAATAAAAGAATGATCTCTTCTTTATGTATTATAGAGCAACCAGAATATCAAGGCATAAAACACAGTCTTGATGTGTGGCATAAAGCAAAGAGGATTAATAAAAAGCTAGGGATAGACTCCAAGAAAAGACAAAATAAAGACATATGACCTTGGATTCGCCATATTATCAATCACTTTTGGTGGTGCTGAACAACAGCAAAAGATAGTGTGATGAACATTCGGAGAAAATGGCTATCTATTCTATCCCACGTAAAGAACACTCACGAATGGCCAACCGGGCATTGTGACCACTCCCAAAACTGCGAACCACCAAAGGGCTGCACATGGCTCACAGAGTCATCAGAGGCATTTAAATGCTTGAGGTATTATACATAATATACATAGCAAACCAGTCAAATTTTAAGAAAGGAGGGGATCTCCGACGAAACTCGGTTGCAGCAACAATAGCAACACCCCAAGAGAAGACACATACAGCAAGAGACAAGGATCAGCAAACGAGACATCAAACATCGAACATAAAATACAACACATAAACTAACGAGACTCATGGGCAATCGGTGCCGACTTAGGACGGCCATCAGCCAAGTTAGTATCAGATGGTGTGGTAATCCTGGATTACGTGCACACAACCCTCCCACTTTTCCGGTTACCCAAAGTCTCGAAGAACGCACAATTGTTGTGTAAAATAGCCTCCTCACTGTAAGATGACCATACAAACAAGACAGCACAGCGCAGGGACCCATTGAACATAGATGAATATGTAAATATATATATATGAATAGGGTAGGCGCGTACGAAATGCAGTCCGTGACCTGCCGGCAGTAGCGAGCTCATGCATGTTATCACCCGAGGAGTCCGACCGACATTCAGAGAGGACAGGTGGTCGGGGCCCTGTCTTCTCTAAAGAAGTTTGGACAGGGCCCGTCATGGAGTTCCGTTGTCACAGTAGGTCAGAGTGCAAGTCTTACGGATGCGCTTGTACAAGACTGTAGATTGGTCCATTACCATGTCGAGTGTCCGTCTAGTGACATTATGATTATATCCACGGTATAAAAGGCGTTTGATGGTTCTGACACATTTTCGATGGCTATGCATTCTGTCTTTGATCCTTCTAATTTTGTTTATTATGTCACCATAAAATCCGGCTGTGAAATACCCAAAGTAATATACTCTTTAGCTTGTATAGGTCCGAACTTTAAAAGAAGCTGATTGTAATTTTTTCAAGTTCCATGAAAGTATATAAATGACCGTTACCTTGAAGATGTTAAGAACTCTCAATTTTTATTGTCTTTACATTTTATAATCCCTAACTATTACGTTAAAAGAAATATCAGTACAATTTTTGTAATGTTATTATTCATATATCGGTAATGTATTCGTGAATTCCTTCTATACATGTCCTCCTATCCATAGATTCGGGGACATATAGTTTTTGACCTGTCCATTTGTGTCCCTTTCTCTGTAAAACATTAACCTTGGCCACAACTTATGGTGGGTAAGTGATATGGCTTTCATATTTAACATTTTTTTACCATGTGACCTTGACCTTGGAGTTTGACCTTCTTTAATTTTTTTCAACCTTCGCAAGTGGCTTTCATATTTCATATATATATATTCTTCGTGACAAAACCTTTTCATGAATACAAAAATGTACATTTTGACCTTTACCTCTGAGTATATCCTTCTGTTTATACGTACGGGGACATTCCTGTTTCAAATATTTTTTCTTCTGATTTTCAGATGTCATGTTCAAGATCGCCTTTGGTGTTCCTCCCTTAGATACAACACATATGGAAGGTAAAATTGCTATAATTGGTATGCTTAGGAAACGTCATACAACATTTTATGTTAGCTTTTAATTTCTTATACGAAATTCTATTGTTTATTTGATGAACAGCTGGATTTTATAAAATGAAATAAGAAAAAGACCCTCTGATATCTATTTGTGGTGCTTTTCAAAGAAAAGAGGGGATCACCAAAACAAAACCCGGTCGCAGCACCAACAGCAAAACAACCCGAATGAATACTCAGAGAAGAGACATAGATGGGACAAGGCGTCAAAACACCAAACACACAAGATTACACATAAACCAACAAGATCATTGGGAAATCGGTGCCGAGTAGTAAATGGTGTGGTTTCCGGATCACTTGAGCACTACTCTCCCACTTTTCTGGTCTCGTAGAACGCATAATTGTTATGTAAACCAATCTCCTCACTCAGTCACTGTAACGTGACCTCATAAACAAAGCAGCAAAAATACAGGAGGCCAAGCAACACACCTTTCAAATTTCTAAATTAAATTCAGTCTATTAACCACGAAAATATCAAATGGAGAGGTAATAATTAATTGCAAAAACATTCACGATACCATCTTAACCTCTTTCTTCTTTCCTTCTAGAACTACCTGGAGAATCGAAAATTTCAATAGCCACACGCTGTTGAGATGTTGTCCGAAACGACTCTCTTTCACTTTTGATGTGTACATGTTTATCATTCATTTATCTATTTCTTTGATCTGGTAAAGGCTGATACAGCTCTGGAATTGACTTGCTTAAAAAAACAACTAAGTTTCACGCTACTCGACCCTTATTCATTCGACAGAGCAAATATACTGAAATTGAAAGAAATGGATGGAAAATGATGAAATGAAAATGAGGGGTAGACGTTAAATACAGTAGTAAAACGATTATGCGTCCCCATCGTTGAATGGACCGTTCAGTTTTTTACTCGGCCAAAGGCTTGTTTGGAGTTCAGGGGAGTCTCAAAGACATTTCGACCCCGTTTTGCATCACATCGTTATAGGTTCACTCTGTTCTCAATTACATTGCAATGTAGCACCTAGCGGAATGAGATGTCCGTCTCAAGCACAAGATACGGAAGAAGACCCGAAAAGAGGATATGAAATCGGACGCATGAGCTGAAGTTCAGGAGAGTCGCCAAGTCATGTCCGTCGTACGCCAGGCCCGAAAATATGCGATTGGAGTCGTATTATAGAATTGTATTCGTTAATTTCTCATCAATGTCATTTTATTATTTTTAGATATACTGCAAGAAATTACCTTGCGGCACTGGTCTATAACCACCACCAAAACCGAGCAAGAAGGATGAATAAAGAAGGTGACCCAATTCAGTCGTCACAGTGCTCAAGGCGGACTAAAGAATGGGTGGCCTTTCAAGACATGATAGAAAAAGATTACAGCTACATTCCTGGTAAGCTAATTCAAATTGTACTGAAATAAAGATTTTGAACTTACGGGGATTTCTTTTAATTTTTAGATTATCATGTTTCTTTCTACTCAAATTTTATATGTAATCTCATATCTGTAAGTTTTAATAAAGCATATATATATATACGATCCATGACCATGATTGTATTTTTAACCCCCAGTCGCATAGTTAAAGACATGCATATTTTGTTCCCTCCGTATGTATGTCAGTCTTCAAAGAATCCTTTCGCCTATACACGCAAACATTTTAGTTACAGTTTATATCAACTTACTGGAACCAATTTTTTTGACATTGTAATCGTGACCTTGGCATCTGACTGTACCATTTTAAACCAATTGATTAGGGCTTACAGCTTTTATCATTTTTTCTTAATTTTGTAGAAGAGGAGGGGATCTCCAACAAGACCCTGTTGCAGCACCAACAGCAAAACACCCGATAGTATGAGTCGAAAAAGAGACATACGACATGTAAACATCAAACACAATAGACTACACATAAACCGACGAGACCAATGGGCAACCGGTGCCGACTTTGGACGGCCATTTGCCACGCAAGTAGCAAATGGTGTGGTTATCCTGGATTACGTGCGCACAACACTCTCACTTCTCCAACTACCCAGAGATCTCGAAGAACGTACAATTGTGGTGTAAAACAACATCCTCACTGTAAGATGACATCACACAAGCAATACTGCAAAACGTAGAGGCCCCAGCAACACAAATGAATATGTAAATAGATATAAAAAGAGGGCGTGCGTAATACAGTTCGTGCTCTGCCGGCTGTAGCGAGCTCATGTATGTAATCACCCGAAGAGTCCGACTGACATTCAGAGAGGACAGGTGGTCGGGGCCTTGTCTTCTCTAAAGAGGTTTGGACAGGTTCCGTCACGGAGTCCCGTCGTCTAAGCCAGTCTGAGTGCAAGTGTCAAGGGTGCGCTTGTACAAGACTGTAGATTGGTGAAGTTCCTAGCCTAGTGTCCGTCTGGTAGGTTTGATTTCACTGATTATGCGTTCTTTGTATGGAGTAACCCAGAAAGCGGCGAAAATGATTGACCGTGCAAAACAAAGGCTTAACAAAGAAAATAAAAAGAAATTGCTATGAAAATTTATCTAGGTTTCACTAATTAAATCATGTAAGTTGCAAATTGTTCTATGTATTTTATGAGAAACAAGAAATAATGACAGTCTTATGAAAAATACGAAATAATTTCAAAGTTCTTTGATTTCCTTATTCATTTTCTTCATCTCAAGAACGGAGCACCTGTCGTATTTTTACCAGTTAGTTACTTCGGTGGAGACATTCATATCACCACCACATATTGATTCATCGAAACAATATGGATTACTCGTCAACTTCCTTAGCCTAGTCTTCGCTCAGGGATGACATGATTACTTGTATAAAAAAACAATTTATGTATATCTCTATCATTATGTCAACGGATAAAACAAATGCTATTTGTAGATACATGCACAGTACCCCCCCCCCCCCCTTGGCAATCATCGTAGGATGTCCAACAAGAAGTCTTTGACGGGACTGAAGTTCTCCTGTTTGTTTAACAAAATTCATCAAAATGACAGTAAGACGCATCAATTTGCAAAGACCCTGGGGGTCAGGGGTTTAATCAATATACCAGGTACACAATTAGACCACAGTACCATTTGATCTTCATTTTGAGAAGGGTCACATTACAAAATTAGATGGAGTTATATAGGAGAACATGACCGCACCGATTTCCCAAAACCATGATGGTCAAGGACACAAATTAAAACATATAGCGCAAAGTTACACCATTCACCAACCTAAATGCAAATTTTATCGTTTATGGTTTCAGCCGATATTGTTTATGGACAAGCAGACAGACGGACTCCGGACAACATGATGACAAATATGGATAATGACCTTATCCCTGTTTACACGCAAAATCGATAATTCCGAAAATCAGAAACTGAAGGCATACAAAATCAGGATAAAACAGGAACCAAAGCAAACAAACAAAAACCTCCACCATATGAAAAGAAGCGAACTCTCGATATTGGAGTGAGACCAGGTGCCCAGGAAGTGTAAGCATCTCCTGCTTGCATGCAACACCCGCCGCTTCAATTCGGTAGAACTGTCACATCCGGTTACTTCCATTTTGGAAGACATAGAGTACAATCTTTGGTTGGATGGTTCAAGTGGTCTATGACAGAATATCATCCACCATTCTGGAGAGTGGAACATCATAGTGTATGACGAGTTCCCCATATCGACCGTAGAACTTCCTCAGTGACGATGTTAGTCGGTCACAAACATATCCCTGACTGAGAAGCTTGTCTGAAAGATATTACATTAGCCCGACAGATCTTTGACCAGTAGAGCTGAAAGTCATAAACCTGAAAATACAAATGGGAAAGCAAAATACAAATCGGAGAACATACAAGACGGGTCATGTCCGGCTGTGAAAGACGAGTTTCCAGTCCATGAAACATAATTTCTATATCAACAATGAGATAAGAATATTCTGAAGATATAGATAAAGGACTGATAATAAGCTTTCAAACATTTTTTAAATAATTGTTCAACTAACCTTTGGGTTTTTGTTAGAATCACTTGACTCTCTGCATGGTCGTTTTGGCTTAGGAACTTTTTGTTCCTTTTAAACGAAAATTAAGATTTCAAATGAAATTATTCTACATTCTCAAAGGTGAAATATATGTGATGCAATGTGGATTGAGAATGTTTAAACAACAAATTGTTTTAAAAAGTCGATACAAATGTACAATTACATTTTGAAGCAAAGGATCGTTAGTTTAGATTCATAATTTTAGCATTATCGCCTTACCTGTAATGAAAACAGATTCATGTTCCGTAAGAAAATATACCAGGCTGAGTAAGGGTGGGTGGGGATAGGGATTAATTGTTGTGGTGGGGGTCAAGTCGCTGAATTGTGACTAAATTTTTATCCTCTATACTAAGTTTTATGTAAGGTATAATTATATTCTCAGAAAATATTAGATGGAGGGAGATTTTTTGCTAATGCATAACAATGCATCTTTTTATTCGCGCAAATTTTTTAAATAATAACCATTCTTGTATCAGTTCAATGTCATCTAAACACGACAATTTATACATTTTCCCCTTTTTTGAAATCTTGACACCAGAAGCGTTATTCATCCATAAGTAAACGTTTTGCAATGTTATGGATAAATATTGCATGGTATCGAACACTCATTTTCTAAACTCCTACCGGAAGTGATCATTCTATGATGAGTTCTTGTTTGTGTACGGAATAAATGTATGTGGGTAATACTCTGGTACTTTACAAATGGTAAGTCATCTTGTAAACGTTTTCATTGTAATTTCAGAGTTGATATGTCACAATCAAGTGTATTTGTTTATATGATAAGCTATCATAAAATATGCATTGCTTTTGGTTCACTACCCCTCCCCCTCGCACGCGTACTAATGTTAAATTTTGTTATTTGTATGCATGTCCGTAGATCTATGACACCAAACATTATACATAGTAAAATATAAATACTTCATAGCCGTATATCTTGTTTTTGGTCGTGGTCAAACATGTTCTACTATCCAATCGTTTCCCCCTCCCCCCACCCTTCGCGATTGGTGGATCCAGGAAGGGATTCCAGCCTATGGTTTTTATAGAATTAAGAGCCAATCCGGCATAAAACCATGCAAAATCGTAAAAATCGTCCAAAAGGGTGGTCAAAGTTTTACATTTTTATGTATATTTCTGTATTCTATGATGAAAAACATTCGAGAAAAAAAAAAATATTTTAAAATTCATATATGTCCCGTTTTATAGTAATGGGCCAATTTTGTTTGTATGGCATAACGCCATTAACAGGGCTCAAAAACAACACTAAAATAGCCCTATTTTCATTGTTGAATAAGATTTGATTTTGATATGCAGTAATTCTTTTCATGATAAAATTAGATACTTACTCAATTCATCTTCATTATAGTACTCGCAAAGTTAAGATATACGAATTGACTTGCCACCAGGGGGCGCTCTAATACGACTTATATTGGGATTTGACAAAAGCGTCCCTATTTCGAACATGAATAACATCTATAAGAGAGAAAATTTTCCCACAAAATTTCAGTATAATAAAGTAAACGTATCATACTTTAATATATAAAAAAACTGTCGCTGCCAACCCTAACGAAAAAGTACTATAGTATACTATAGTAAACTATAGTATACTATAGTATACTTTACTACACTATACTACATGTGTAGTAAAGTAAAGTTTCGTGTAGTATAGTAAAGTTTTGTGTAGTATAGTAAAGTTTTGTGTAGTATAGTAAAGTATCGTGTAGTATAGTAAAGTTTTGTGTAGTATAGTAAAGTTTCGTGTAGTATAGTAAAGTTTCGTGTAGTATAGTGTAGTATAGTAAAGTTTTGTGTAGTATAGTGTAGTATAGTAAAGTTTTGTGTAGTATAGTGTAGTATAGTAAAGTTTTGTGTAGTATAGTAAAGTTTTGTGTAGTAAAGTATCATGTAGTAAAGTATATCAAAGTATCATTTAGTATTATTTCGTATAGTATTGTCCCGTATTTATTTGTGGTATACCACTAGAATTATCGCTAATAATCGATTATGGCTCAATCATTGCTTTCGATACTGACTCTCAATAATCATAATAATTTGTTATGTAGCAAAACGATTTAAAGAATAAATATCATGAAAAAGATATTTGAACTATCGAGAGACAAGATTTAGTTGGAATGAAGGTATGACATCATAATTGGAAGACACAAAACTTGTAGATCTATATACAAACTGATATGTACACCGTAATATATCTTATTGTTCTAAAACATTGTAATAGCTGTACTGTGATATTCTAAACGCATCATGTATATGTCGTAGGGCTGCAGTGCATGATTCTTGATTAATCGCGGTTCTTGTTGACGATTGACGAGTTCAATTCACAGTACCTAGCATACTGTCTCCATATTGAGCTTTTATCAATTCATTTTAAATATACATTAAAGACATTGTTGCAAAGTTTCTGCACAGATTATAAAAACAGAACTTTCTTTAAATAATTCAAGATATACACTTCACTTGACACTTCAAAGTATTGCCCTCTTATTAGGATTATTCTTTTACACCAGTAGAAAAGTGCTTAAAATCCCATTCGTAAGTGTGATAACATCGAAAGCAAATATCGTGATTTATATCATATCGTAAGTAAAGTGCATCGTAACTGCCCTGATATGTCTCGAGTGGAACAAGAGAATTTGTACACTGGCCTTCAGGTAGGTTCTTAGCACTTCTCTGTTTAAGCAAGAACTGAATAAGCAATGAAGGTAACAACCAATTCTTTCATAACTTGTTACACGATTATTAAATGTGAAAAGAATTGTAACATCTCAATGCACACAAATTATATAACATGTGGAACAACTCAGTGGTGGATCCAGCGCCCCTTTTGCCGGGGGGCCAAGGGGCGAATTTTGCCAAATTTTACTGAGATGGGACAAAGTATAGGATTATTTGAAAAATTTTGGGTCAGTGCCGGGGGCGGACGTCCCCTCCGCACCCCCCTAAATCCGCCACTGCAACTACTGTACTTGTAGTGTACTGACTACATGTATGTGTCATAATTGTAAAAGGAAATTCGAGCTACCTATGTTGTCTATGCAACTATAATAATTCGCAGCTATTACTCGGCAATCGTATTCATAATACTATTAAAAATACGACGGTCAGTTTGCATAATTTCAGATCAAGCATACCAGTCCAACTGTCTAAGCTCAGCTGATCTTCTTTCTTCTTTTATTTTTATTGTGAGTTTGACTTCGTCATCGTACAATTCGTTCCAAAATGTCTTCTCCTTCTCCAAGTATTTCCCTCTGCTATTTGGAGTACAATGATAGGGAAAAATTATGTCAAAATTAAGAGAAAGAGAGAAAACACAGGAATCCTAGGTACAGCGTATAAATCAATGCGGACCCCGAGTCCCGAGATGGAGAGGGGAGGGTTTCGACACAAACATCTCAAGTGGTCAACTCTAGGCGGATCCAGACTCGGAGAAGTGGGGGCTTATATATCGGCCCGATCTCCCCAGGATAAAAAGTTGGAAAAAAAAAGAATAAATCACAGGTGCAATCTGGAGTATGTTTTCTCCTTTTCCTCTCGCATATTTGGGCCATTTTCTTACTCGTTTAAAACAGCGACAAAGAAATGGATATCCAGGGCAGGTGCATCCCCCTCCCGAACCGATAGGACGAGTCTTTGACCTTTCTGATAATCATTTGGAAAAAACACATTAATGTCTTGAGTTGGTATTTTTTCTTTTACCGTAATGCAAATATATTAATTAGATTGCACAAACTTCTGATGAAAGAAGATAGGTTGCACAATAATTTTCCCGTCACTTTACCAGTGGCTTGTTTTGCAAATCATTTTTCATGTATATGATCGTAAATTTTTAGTGAAATTCATAAAAAAGATATGATTTAATATTAATTAATGATAGTTTTAGATTGAGCAGAAAATCCCGGGGCCCTCTATGACGCATGCTATAAAGTTTGTACGAACTATTGCATTTAATCAATGATGGTTTCGAGTCAATATATATAGATAGAATGTACATATATGTATGAGAAAATTTGGTGTATATTATTTCAACATTGTGAAATTCTGGGGAACAATCTGAGAATTCTATTTAAATCTGTCACTGAAAAAAAAAATGGAAACGGGGGAGGGGTTCCCGGTCGGACCCCCCCCCCCCCAACTCCGCCCATGTTAAATAACAAAAGATGACTGAGAAAGTTAAGATTTTTTATGCTTTTTGATAATGAATTATCAAGTTTTTGTTCTGATTTCTTTAATATGAGCATTTTCTCGGGTAAAAAATCGAACTGGGTGCGATGTGGGTTTTTTAAAATCATTTTTGGTAGTTATTTATTTGTTCAATTTTACCTTTTAATCTAATTATTTATTGCCATGTATACTTTAAAGAGAGAGAGAGAGAGAGAGAGTGTGTGAGAGAGAGAGTGTGAGAGAGAGAGAGATGGCCTCGTGGTTTTGTTCCCCTGTATATAAAGCGGGAGGCGTGTCACATTACGCAACATTATGTAACTGTATATTAGCTCGGGGTGTCACCCGTCGCAAATCAGGTCCGTTCTATCAGAGGAGAAAAAGGGGACATTGAAGGGATGTCGTAGGGCAGGGAAAAATACATCGAGTTGGGGGAGGGGTTTCAATATTTATGAAACAAATTTTAGACAATAAACCTAGAACGATACAATTTCGGATAAAATGTTTGATTATGAACTATCGATGTGTTATTTCATTTAGATTCTATCACGGATTGGTTTGTTCTTTTTTCATAACTTTGGTGAAAGTTATTTTCCTCTTCTCAGGGGCGATCAGGGGAAAAGAACCCCAACTGCGGGGGACGGGGGACATATACTTTTCTTTTGAGAATGGCTGGAGGATATGGGAGGATGACACCCCCCCCCCCTTCCTATCGATGGGAGCCCGGGCCTTCCGTGGAAATTAAAAAAATAAAATGAATCAAATAGATTCAGTTTTAGCAAACGATGTACGATATATTTATCAAGGATCAAGGAGCAGAATATATAACTATATCCTTACTTTGCATATGATGAATACTATTGTTGAAATTAATATAATGAATAAATATTGTTCAAACTAATACAATTATTTGACATATTCTCTACACTTACTTTCGCGGCTCTAGAGGGAGTTACCGGCGCCAGGACTTTGCCCCCCCCCCCTCTCTCTCCTGATTTTATACAAGTTTTATTTTCTTATCTACATGTACATATACTTACTATGGATTCCCTGATGGGTTGCATCCCCCTTGAAACAAAACCTAGATCCGCCCAGAGACGTATATACGTCTATGATCCGCCCTTGTATAAAATCAACAATTTATCATCCCCCCCCCCAAAACAAAATCTAAAATAGATAGATACGTGTAATTAATTAATTAATACTCCAAAAAACGCAATATGATACATTTTCTATTTTTCACCTTTTTTACAAATATAATGATACTATTTATGCCGTGAAAGATTAAACGGTTGATGTGACCTTGAAGATACCGACAAGCCGAAAGAATTCGTACGGAATACCTTTAGAATATACAACAGGGTAAGTAAAAGAGATCGATACCATTAATCGAATTCAAGCGCGGATCTAGAGGGGGTATGTTGTACACCTCGACTCGAAGCTTTTTTGCGTTTTTACACAAATTTCATTTTAAAATCATATGCTGGACCCCCTCTCCCACGCCAGACTGGACTACATGTATATATAGTCCAAGGACTAACTTTGTTTATTGTAAGTCCTTGTATAATTTTATTCGCTTCGCATCTAATTAAGTCACCTCTCTCTCTCTCTCTCTCTCTCTCTGTTTAACTTAGAACATTTTATTTAGTTTCTATTACTTAACGAGGAGCTTAGATTAATAAATCGTATTTTCTTCATATCCTATAAATATAGGTTTGTTTCTATGTATTTTATTGTTACATGTAAGTTTCTCATTTTGTTTTGTTGTTTGTTTGTTCTTTTTAACTCTTTTTTTATCCCTCACTCGCCTTTGAATTCTCACATCTTGATAAAAAAGAAGAGAAAAGATAAGAAACGAAACGAAAGTTACAAAATCAGTGGAAAAATTCCTCAGTACAACCTCTTCTATGCAGTATCGGCAAAAGCATAATTTAGTTTGAAAATTAGAATTAGTCTACACGAACACAGTGGCGGATCCAGAACGTCAACGGCCGGGGTCATTTGGCCCCATTCCCAATGAAAATTAGTATCTTTTTTTCTCAACTGTGGCTCTAAAATTTCCCAATCACATGTAGGTGGAATTATCACCACAATTAGTTAATTTTACTGGTTCAAAAGTAGCAAATTTACTGTTAATTTGCCATAATTTATGTAATCAAATACTAATCATTATCGTAATTAAATCCAATTCAAAAGAAAATCATTTGATTTTACATTCATTTCTGATCTTTTGATTGTCTAAGCAGTCATTTACTTTCTAAGCTAGTACTACCAAAAATATTCCCGAACGTCGTAATTTTTCCAAATTGCACGGACCCTGGCCCCAAATTACTGGGGAAAAAAACCCTAGCCCTTTGCGAAATAACTTCGTTATTAAAAGCTTAAGGTTTAATTATGCATTGCGTGTGACTTTTTTCCAGATCCAGCTCTATATATGTTATGCATCTATAGATTTTTCGTCGTGCGTACATGTAGCCTACATTCCACACCGGCAACCCCCCCCCCCCCCCCCGTCCTCGAGAAAATTTTGAGAAATCTACTAAAATCGGCGTTTTCTGTAGTGTCTTTGGGATCTTTCTGACAAATTACGTATATACTTTAATTTATGCCGTAAAAGATATGATTTTTTTGTCTTCGCTGCCGGGGTGGGGGGGGGGGGGCGCTCCAGCCCCTAAAGCCCCCCTCCTTAAATCCGCCACTGGTATAATTTGAAAATTATTAATGGTACACATGTTTTTCTTATTTTAAACCGGACATCATATATATGATGATCTGAACCCCATCCACCATGCATGTCTCTCCGTCCTATGAATACTTTTCTGAGAAGAAGGACCCCGAATCCCTACCCACAGGACTTGGCGTTATCCCCTCCCCCGCTCGGTACTCGGCCCTTTTCCAAATTGGTTCATATGATTATGAAGGCTCTTTGGGTACACAAAACACCCCCTCCCTCCTATATGCTTGGCTTCCAATCCTGGATCCGCCCTTTCATCGCTTTCGATATACGTTAAGATTCCTCGCTGCACCCCCTCTTCCCTAGGGCTCAAATTTGCTCTTGTCAAGCCCAGCCCTACTGTAGTATCACGTCTATCATAGATTGGAATGTCCTTTTGACTGGTGCTATATTTAGACCATGGAGATCCCGAACGAGAAGGACATCGAGACGACGAGGAGTTTGATGAAAATTAGAAAAAAAAGGTATACTGAGTACTCACAATCATATTTTACAAGAAATTGATATGAAATATGATTGATGGGAGATAACTTCGTTTCAGATATTCTTAGGTAATGTAATGTTACAGTAACGTTTTGAAACTCGAGTTGCCTCTGACTACTACTGTTATGTGTAATTCAAATGTATGCCACTTACTGAATTAATTTTCAATCTAAGAAATTTTAGCATCTTAAGTAAGTCACATATTTAATTGAAAGTATTTTTTTCTCAGAAACAGAATTCAAATATGTGTATCTTAGAAGGGGGGGGGGGGTGCGGTGGGGGGCATCGGTGCAATGATACAACTGCCATTGATTTAAATTTGCCGTGCGTATTGTGTAATATGAATCAAGGCAAAGCCTTATGTGCGAGCGGAGAAAAAAGACACCATAAATCTTATAAAACCTTAATCTCAAAATCAAAACTTTTCAAAACCTTGGGATTCCTGGCCACCCGCCGGTCAAGCTGGACCTCCGATTCCCACTGTAAAAATAAAAAAAAAATCTGGATCCGTACCATCAACTTTACACAAACGTAGATCATTTAGCGAGGGAGTCTAAAATCCCTCCCATTTCCTCTCTAGATAGTGACCTTGAAATCCATTTAAAAATTCAAATCTTTCTTCTTTACAGTAAAGTTTACTGCATGATTATTTCGATTATATTTATCTTGTTTGTTTGATGCACTGAAAAATGTTAGAAAATCACAGCAGTTTTGTTTTACTTTTCCATCTTGCATTACTACAATAATGTACCATTCTTGCACGTGAAAATGGACGCACTGCTACAATGACGTCACATATAGAGGAATAATTATGTCAAGTATACTGCAGAGTTATGTACCTAGTGTTGTATAATTGGAAAAATTTCATAATCGATTATCGGTTTATAATCGGAGAGGATTTTAATCGATTACTTCGATTTAATCAGAAACAATTCTTTCTTGTTTTTACAGAAAATAATATGACAAGTAATGAATTAAACTTCACTAAATCTTATGCTAATATACATAGCAAAATGTCTAGAAAGAACTCCAACCACAGAATGAAAAAAAACTGTCTAGTAAATGAAATATTTTGTAAAGATCACAGCAGTAATGAAGTCAAAACAAATATGTATTTGTAAAAGTCGACAACTTTATATGGCAGATACAGGGATGGGGGGGGAGGGTTTGCATACTACCCAAGGGTTCATTCAATGAATGAAGCAATATGTTCGTGGAGTTTAGGCTAACAATACTGTGAAATTCACTTCTATAAGAGTACTTGTCACTACCATTAAATTCAATGAGAATCCTAATTCCATCCATTGTGTGCCTTAGAAAGTGTTTCCTTATCAAATTATTTACGCTACATCCGGAACTTGAACTCATAGAAACGATCGTTTATCCACTTTCGTTTTATTCGTACTTGTCATACGCGAATTCAGCAGAAAACTATGTCATTCTTTTCCACGTTGAATATTTCCGATTATAATCGATTCTCAGAAACATAATCGATTAATCGAAATCGAAGGGTATTAGCGATGATGTCGCCGATGTCGGTGATAATTGTTACAACACTATATGTACCGTTGTGTCATTAGTGATAAAGATGGCGGATTAGTTGCTGCTGAATTTCTGATTTTTAGACGAACAATTCGGCGAGTTTCACTTAATTTTTATATGCCTTAAAATAGAAGAATTTTATCCATTGAAACTTTGTCAAAGTATGTTCTCCTGCTCTGTCGATTAAGGGAATTGAGTCACTTTTACCCGTATCCTCGGTCCTGTTACCATACTTTTTCAGCTCCAAGTATGTATATCTTTTGCTCGTGCATTTTCCCATACTTACATATACACGTTACCACTCGCAAAGGCCCGATGGGCTTTTGCAGCGAGCTGAGCTCGCTATTATACGCATTAGATTCCTTTAATACCCATTGATATCTATAGAGTGTGTCACAAGTACGCATATTAAAATAGAATCTATTTTCAGTTTCTATTTCTTTCGCTCTAGTTCTAAGACATACAGAGATTTAATCTCAAAAAGACTGGAAATCTAAACAAGCTATACGTAAAGCCAATCATAATCTACATTGCTCTCACAGAATTTTGCCAGCTGTGCGTACGTCTTAATCAATGTATAATAATATCTAATAATCTTTATTTAACGTTGGATATATTTTTAACAATGAATATTAAAGCTATAAGTAGAGCTTCGTTTTGATCGACAAACATTTTTTAAGAACGGGTTAAGAACATATAGATCTACATAATTTATAAGGCTTCGGAGAAGATGTTCAGCCCACAAACATCATTCTGTGTCAATAGTCGATGAGGATCGAACTTGCACTCGACCCTCCTGTCACTAGTCTGCTCCCTTTACCGCTCGTGAATTCCTTTTGAATATTTTCAATGAAATAAATTGTAATTTCATAAAGAAAAATCAATTTAAAGGATTGAAAAATTTCCCTTCGGGTCATGCACTATGTGCCAGAACCCTGACTACTATTTCGGCATAGTGAACACTAAACCTAACACTATTATATAACATGTATAAATCATAATTTCTTTTATATTAATATTGTAACTCATTATGTTGGATTGTCAGAATCTTCTGAATTTTCTCTAAATCAGTATGATGATAGGCATGTTTAAAAGTTGTTCCGGACATTTCGATAGTTTCTATTATTTATCAATAGTTAGTCTCGGATCCCATCATACTTCATAGTGCACAGACAATCGATATTAAAATTTTACCGATTGCTAATCTATGTACATTAAAGTTCTATGCAGTTCGACTGCTTTCAATAACTAATGAACAAATAGATTAAGACATATTTTTTTTCAATAAAATTTTATGAAAAATGAAAAAGAAAAGCATTGTGAAGGTCCATGCATTTAACTTTTATACGCCTATCATTTGACGGGACGTATTATGGTATGATGATGTCCGTCTGTCCGTCTCCGTCCTCTTATGGAACGCAATAACTTCAGTATGCGTCAACAGATTTTCATGATATTTAAAATTAATAATATGCACTTTGATCAGACTGTGAAGAGGAATTAAGCTGCCTTTCGATTTTCAGGTTCACCTCATTTGTCGTTACAGAGTAATGGGACTTAGATCTTTTTGTTTATATATGAAAATATAGAAAATTAGTTAAAAATTCATTAAAAATCCATTTTTGGTCAAAATGTTTTGAAAAATTGTATACTTCAAGGAGGAAGGATGTTCTTTCATATATATAACGGGTTTTTAATTTTTTTGTCTCATTATTGAGAAATCGCGCGTAATGGGCATGATTGGGGGGGGGGGGTTATATGCACATGCATGTACATGTTTTAAGCTAAGCCTAAGGGCAAATTATAGGCACATGGAATGCAATAAATTAAGTTTGAAGCAATGGATTTTCATGATATTTTAAGATTTAGATCATAATTTAGAGAGGAAGCTGCTTTTAGATTTTCAGGTTCATCCTATTTGTCATTACGGAGTTATGGGACTTTGATTTTTTAAAAATATTGTGAAAATATACTAATATAGTTAAAAATTCATTAAAAATCTATTTTTGGTTGAAATGTTTTAAAAATTTGTATACTTCAAGAAGAAAGGATGTTCTTTTGTATCTGTTACGGGTTTGATTTTTTTTTTGGTCGCATAATTGAAAAATTATGTGTAATGGGAGGGGGTACAAATTATAGTAAAAGCAATATGCATCACCAGATTTACATGATATTTCTATATTGTAATTAGACTGTGGAGAGGAAACCACCTTTCAGTTGTCAGGTTCATCTGTTTTGTTGTTACAGAGTTATGGGACTTAGATTTCTTTTTAAATACTGTGAAAATATACTGAAATAGTTTAAAAAATTCTTTAAAACTCTATTTTTGGGTGAAATGTTTTGAAAATTTGTATACTTCAAGAAGAAAGGATGCTCTTTAATATATCTTTTGGGTCTTTATCTTTGTTGTCGTATAATTTAGAAATAATGTGTAATGACGGCTTCCTCTCAACATTCTTATCGCACTATGTATAAATATAATGAAAATCCGTTGGCGCATATTCAAAATGCCCTTAGCTTAACATGTATACATCTCTCCCATTACACATTATTTCTCAGAAATAGTGAAGTTTCGTGAAGTTTCGAGTAGTATAGTAAAGTTTCATAAAGTTTCGTGTAGTATAGTAAAGTTTCATAAAGTTTTGTGTAGTAAAGTTTCATAAAGTTTTGTGTAGTAAAGTTTCATAAAGTTTTGTGTAGTAAAGTTTTGTGTAGTATAGTAAAGTTTTGTGTAGTATAGTAAAGTTTCGTGTAGTATAGTAAAGTTTCGTGTAGTATAGTGTAGTATAGTAAAGTTTCGTGTAGTATAGTAAAGTTTTGTGTAGTATAGTGTAGTAAAGTAAAGTTTCGTGTAGTATAGTAAAGTTTTGTGTAGTATAGTGTAGTATAGTAAAGTTTCGTGTGTATAGTAAAGTTTTGTGTAGTATAATATAGTAAAGTTTTGTGTAGTAAAGTATACTATAGTATACTATAGTATACTATAGTTTACTATAGTATACTATAGTACTTTTTCGTTAGGGAAATGTATCTAAGATATGCAAATTTTATCAAGAATATTCATTATTTTGCGGAATATGATTAAAAGATTTAATGGAAAAATGTTCAAAAGATAAGCACCTTTGATCATAATCTTGAAAAAAAAAATTTAAGATATTAACAAAATATGTTCTAAAAATTATGGAAATCGTTTCAGATCTTTTTCAATTTCCCTTATATAAGCCCCATCATTAATCTAGACGATTTTCGAGATAGCCCGGAACGATGCCACCGAGTCAGACTTTTAGTGATGACGTCACGTGGTTAGGTTCCCTGGTAGCATGTAAACAATGACGATAAAATAAGAACTTGACATGGATAAACTATCGCATTAGATTATAACATTGATAGAGTTTAGCTCAAGATTGCATAGCAAATCTCGTTCCCTCGTTTCTAGATGATATTAGATGTACCCATCCCAAATCTTTTGAAATAATCTTCACAGATGTAAAAGAACGAGTCTCTAAAATAGTCGGTGCTACTACCAGTAAGTACTGGTTAGAGCGTCGAACCAATTACGGAAAGGTTCCTGGTTCGAGTCTCCCTGGAGCAGGGGCACTTAATCTCACTTCTATTGAATTTGAAGACGTTTAACTTCTGAAAACTCATCATAAAAGGATCACTATGCCACTGCTAGTTTCGTGTTATCAGATTTGTTACATGTAGATCTATTGTCCTGTAGACAACGGGTCGTTTGATGTACTCTTCTATGATCTCTCATTCTCTGTTATATGAACAAATTGTCCTGTCTGTGTATTGTTGACATGACTGTGGTATTTTCTTTTAAAAATGTTGAAAATCGGAAAGAAAAGTTTTCTTTACAGTCTACTCGCTGCTCTTTTCATCGATTTCCAAATTCATTGTTTCATAGGAAATTGTGTTTAAAAAGTTCTTTCCTTTTGAAAACGATCTATTGAATTGATAAAATAAACGTGTTTTTTTCTTAAAATGTTAGGTTGATCTTTCCTATAAACATAACAATTTATTCGTATTTCAGAGAGAAAATAGACAGGTTGCACGAATTATCCTCACTTTAAGTAAATCAATGAATTAACTATATATCCAGTCCTTATTTTTTTTTTTAGAAAACCTCTATCATTCTGTTATTTTCGTGCATAAAACAAAAAAAAAATTGTTTGATATGACTGTCTCTTTCTTGATTTCAACTCAACGTCAAATAGCGCTTTCAACCAAATCGGTCATCTATGGTTATGATGAGAAAAGTCTTTGTTTATTCAAGGTCAACATAATTTGGGGCAAATTTCAGGGGCCCTGACAACCTCTCCGTCATATTTCTTAACCTCCACCTGCCCCCGCCCCCCTCCCGCGTTAAAAAAGAAAATCGTACTAGAAAAAGCACTCTTTTCCCCGGAACCCCCCCCCCCCATCGCTCTAAATCCTTGCGTTTGTATAAGCTGTTTTGCTCCGTATTCATCCGCTCCGGTCTGTATGCGCGTAAATTATGAGAGTAATCACTTTCTTTTATAAAATCTCAATTCTTTCATAAAAGTTTATCTCCTTCATATCCTTAATTCAAGGTATTTCTCCTTCGAAGTATTGATATTATCTTGTACTAAAGCAGAGCGGTCTTCGTTCTATAAAAAAGTACTTTTATTGGAAAGAAAAAAAAAGAGTTCATGGTACTCCATCTTTCAAAAAAAAAAAAAAAACAATATTGAAAAACAAAACAAAACACGAAACGAAAAAAAAAAAAAAAGAAAATAAAAAGAAAAAAAAAACCGACACCCTCCCCTCCGAAAAAAAAAAAAAAAAAAAAAAAAATTATACAGAAAAGAAAGAGAAAAACTCCTGGGCTAACCTAAGGGTTTAGATCTACATGTATACATTATACGCCTTTCAAACATCAATAACTTCTTTTCTGCAAAAGCGTAATTCTGACATTGTTAGTTCGTGTACTGAATATGAAAAGAAACGAAGAAATGATGTGAAGAAACAAAATACGGAATGATACGGAGAAGCGAAAAAGAGATAATTTCTTCGCTTCTTCGCATCATTTCCTCACTTCAATTTTAAAGGGACGGTGTCCCTAAAAATTAATTAATTTTACAATATTTTGGAATGCAAAATTTTTCTTTTCAAATGAAAATATACATTCTCATTTGTATAAATTCGAATTTTCAGGCGAATCTAACGCATACATTCGCAGTTATAAACCTTTAAAAACGTGATTTTGAATTTGGGGTGCGCAGCTCTAATAAATTTCACTGGCGCCACCTACAATGTATTAAGTTTTTACAATAGAAGTATACGGAGATTTATTTATTAAAGAATCGACAATATTAGGGTCGTTACTGCATATTTTCAAATAAAACTTTTTATGGCTCCTTTTTTCCTCTTTCTAGACCCTTTGGAATATATTTTACGTTTTCGATAAAATTTATTTTTATTCCCAACTATCGATTGCACAATTTTGAACAAAGAGTTTGACCTTGACCTGCGTGTGAAAAGACATGATCAAATCAGCTGTGGTCACAACTCGCCGCACATGTATGCGTATTTCTACGTGTGCAATGATTGAATCTTTGGGATTCCGTATTTTTCGTTCGCATTTTTACACCGCAAAAATTCACTTTATTGCAAATTTTATCTGTCTATATCTCAATACGTAATTATTTGGCATTGGTGGATTTTTGAGATATTTATAAGATCAAAGCAAAGAGTTAAAAGATGAAATTTGAAAAAAATCAAACTTCTCTTACAAAAGATATTGGTGCGTGAAAAACGTATAAAACGTCATTTTCTCGTTAAGCTGATTTTTAATGCATATTTTAACTGTCTATATCTCGATACGTAATTATTTGGCATCGGTAGATTTTTGATATATTTAAAAGATTAAAGCAAAGAGTTGAAAGATGAAATTTGAAAAAAAAATCAAATTTCTCTTACAGAAGATATTGTTGCTTGAAAAACGTCTAAAACATCGTTTTTTCGTTAAGCTTATCTTTAATGCATATTTTAACTGTCTACATCTCAATACGTAATTATTTGGCATCGATGGATTTTTGATATATTTATAAGATTAAAGCAAAGAGTTAAAAGATGAAATTTGATAAAAATCAAACTTCTCTTACAGAAGATATTGGTGCGTGAAAAACGTATAAAACGTCGTTTTCTCACTTAGCCGATTTTTGCCTCTTTTCAAGTTACGTTGTGGCTGTCTTTGGAAAAAAAAATTTCATACATAATATTATCCTAAGATAGAATAAAATGTTATATTTCAATATATCAATAACAATATTTACTCCAATTCAATTTATACTTAAAATTTTAGAGAAGTACATCAGCGAAAATAGGGATATTTCTACGTCCTTTTTGTAAATTTGGCGGGAAAATGATGGGGTGGTATATCTCTGTAACCATGGATATTTGAACAAAAATATTTGACAGAATTATTCCTAGTCATGTATCTATTAAAATAACTTATAATCATTAAATTTGGTTACTAGGTCATTTGGACCAATTTGCATGGTTTTATGCCGGATTGGCTCTTAAACGTAAACACGAAAAAAATCCTTTAGTCAAATGTAACGGAGGGAGCCTTTAGGCCAACCTCGAGGTCCGTACTTGTAACCCCCACCCCCTTTTTCGCAGTCTTGATAATTATTGAATTGACATTTGAATTACAAGTATAATCATTTTTATCAAGGGTTATTTTAGTATCTTTATGCAGCAGAGCCTGTATTTCCCTCATTATTGTTTGAGAAATGTCATTGTTTTCACATGAATATCAAATTATTTAATTTTTTTTCTTTTTTCTTTCAATCTTTTACATATAAGCTATTTAAATTCTCTATGTTTGCTTCACAATATATCTTTGATTACGTAAGCTTTTTGTATCGTTATTACCGAACTCATCTCTTATGTTATTTGTGCCATTATTCTATCTTTCCAAGGTTCTAGTCAGTGAATGTCACGGTACGTGGGTTTGAAGCTCATCTTATATACCGGGACAGGAGCGATGTACGTGGATTTTAGGTCGTACCTTCATTAGTATGCACATGTCAACAGGTGTGAAAGGTCGCTATAGCTTGTTTATATGACATTGGACGGAGATCAATTTAAAAAAATAATAATTTCCATATGTTAGAGTCTGTATCTAACAATCGCCGTCCCCAAAAGAATTCATTACGTCATTCACGTATAAATCATGGGAGCTCAACTTTAACATGAATATTTATTTCTTTAATTAATGAAAATGTAAATTTGTGTAGTTTAGAGATCAAGGACGACGTTTTCACACATCCTCGTAGTTTTGATGTTCAATCACAAATAACTTTTTACTTCGTTTGGCTGCCTTGTTTGTATTGTAACCCTGTATAGCTACACTGTAAAAACAAACGTTCATTTGAAAACACTTCCAGATATATTTTTTAAACATGTACGTTTTCTATAAAACACAGACATTTTGTTTAGAGACACTCACGTTCTGCACTAAAACAGTTGTACATTCTGTAAACATTAGTGTTTTATATAAAACATTTAGCTTTCATAGTGTTCAAGATTGAAAATCTTTATTTACACGATAACATGTTTCTTTTTCCTGCTATATTCTATATGATTAAAGTTACATTGGCCAGCACATTTCCTCACTTTGTAAAATTGTTGGTAATTCCTCCTAATCTGTTAACTTTGCTAACAATGCGCCAAAATTCGAATAGCCTTTAGGAAACGTTTCTTTATAAACGATTATTCCATGTTAATTAACTTTTCAGCAGAAAACTTTAATTACAAAGTGATAAGATTATTATATTTTAAATATTATAAATCTTTAAAAAAGAACAAATGTTTTTTCAAAATGTTGTGCCAAAACGTTCGCGTTTTACCTGCGATTTGGTAAGTGTTTACTGACAAAACGGATACGTTTTAATTAAGACGCCAGCTTTTATCTTAATTTATGCGCAATCTGGTCAGTCTCCCGCCTACGATTAATGAATGTTTGCGCGCTTCTCGCAGAACAAAGAGGAAGCTGCCATGATGACCACGCCGTGAGAAGAAAGAAAGAAATTACATGTAAGTAAAGTTTTCTACTGTATTGATAACCAAAATTCCTCGAAAAGAAGTATAATAAGCTTTTTGAAAAAAAAAAACAGCAATTGCATTAAAGCACATATGTATAAGATTGACAAGTTTAATATGTTTTTTTTAAGACAGAGGCACGGGGGGAGGATATATATAATTTCACATTATTTATTTTACAGCTTGTATTTTTTCGTGTTCAAAACGAAGTTCAAGACATGTATATCTGCATTACATGTATAAGAGTAAGAAAGAGAGAGAGAGAGAGAGAGAGAGAGAGAGAGATTTATCAATACAAAAGACATATATCCATAATATGTTCAAATATAGAAGTTTTAATTTTGCACTTTTCGGAACTTTCCCTTGTACACTACGGGGAGACCCGATGACTTACGATTTAAGACGAGCAATATTTTTTATACATGTGGTACGAGTCGTATTCTTCTAGTTAATTAATATACATAGCTATAAGTACAAGATAAAATTCGCCAAAGGGCCACGGCGTTATATTATGATCTTTTATCTCTTGGTGATTCCACCAACGTTGCAACTCTGCAGGTATCGGCAGCAATGCGCTGACGCAGAATATAATTAGTTTGATAGGGTGATGCTTATCATAACTTACTAGCAATTTGTAAATTATTTGTAACAGAAAAATAAGTGTTCATCTATATGTGAGCTATGTAAATTGTTCTTTATTTAATACAGGTTTGGGAAGAGTTTAGAATTATCATAGCAGAAGAACTTAATTTAGATATGGAAAAACTAACAGAAAATTTACAGTCCTTGTTCGAACAACTCTGTAAAATGGCACCCAAAAAAGAAAAGCAAGTAAGTAAGATAAGATTTTGATGTATACTTAAGTGGGTAGTCAAAGAAAAAGTATGTCTCAGTTCTAAAGAATTTTATAGTGTGTTACCTCTAATCTTTTTATCTAAATAAAAAGAGAGAGTGAGAGGATATATTAATCATGTTAATAAATGCATACATTCTCATCAAACATTTTGAGAACAATGAAAAAAAATAATACATACCTCTTCACCTACACAACAATGGAAAAATGTGAAGCACATTTATATTTGCTATTACAAATTTTTGGTTGATCTTTAACCCTTGGTGATGAAATAGTGAAGAGTTTCCTTTGTTTTGACCTTCATTCTATGGGAAAAAGTTTTGCAGATATTCTTTTTTTATCAATTCTTTTTAATCTTAATTGCTGATCTTTAACCTTTGGTGAAGGAACAGTGAAGTTTTTTTTTCTATCTTTTGACCCTCAAATGGGGAAAGTGGTGCAGATTTTCTTTTATTCAAAATTTTTAAATTAAACTTGCCGATCTTTTAACCCTCAGTGAAGGAACAGTGAAGTTTTTCCTATCTGTTGACCTTCATTTAATGGGCAAAGTGGTGCAGATTTTCTTTTATTCAAAATTTTTAAATTAAACTTGCCGATCTTTTAACCCTCAGTGAAGGAACAGTGAAGTTTTTCCTATCTGTTGACCTTCATTTAATGGGTAAAGTGGTGCAGATTTTCTTTTATTCAAAATTTTTAAATTAAACTTGCCGATCTTTTAACCCTCAGTGAAGGAACAGTGAAGTTTTTCCTATCTGTTGACCTTCATTTAATGGGTAAAGTGGTGCAGATTTTCTTTTATTCAAAATTTTTAAATTAAACTTGCCGATCTTTTAGCCCTTGGTGAAGGAACAGTGAAGTTTTTCCTATCTGTTGACCTTCATTTAATGGGAAAAGTGGTGCAGGTTTTCTTTTATTCAAAATTTTTAAATCGAACTTGCCGATCTTTTAATCCTCAGTGAAGGAACAGTGAAGTTTTTCTTATCTGTTGACCTTCATTTAATGGGAAAAGTGGTGCAGGTTTTCTTTTTTTCATTTTTTTTAATCAACCTTGCCGATCTTTTAACCCTTCGTGAAGGAACAGTGAAGTTTTTCCTATCTGTTGACCTTCATTCAATGGGAAAAGTGGTGCAGGTTTTCTTTTTTTCAATTTTTTTAATCAACCTTGCCGATCTTTTAACCCTTGGTGAAGGAACAGTGAAGTTTTTTCCTATCTGTTGACCTTCATTTAATGGGTAAAGTGGTGCAGATTTTCTTTTATTCAAAATTTTTAAATTAAACTTGCCGATCTTTTAACCCTTGGTGAAGGAACAGTGAAGTTTTTCCTATCTGTTGACCTTCATTTAATGGGAAAAGTGGTGCAGGTTTTCTTTTATTCAAAACTTTTAAATCGAACTTGCCGATCTTTTAACCCTCAGTGAAGGAACAGTAAGTTTTTCTTATCTGTTGACCTTCATTTAATGGGAAAAGTGGTGCAGGTTTTCTTTTTTTCATTTTTTTAATCAACCTTGCCGATCTTTTAACCCTTCGTGAAGGAACAGTGAAGTTTTTCCTATCTGTTGACCTTCATTCAATTGGAAAAGTGGTGCAGGTTTTCTTTTTTTCAATTTTTTTAATCAACCTTGCCGATCTTTTAACCCTTGGTGAAGGAACAGTGAAGTTTTTCCTATCTGTTGACCTTCATTCAATGGGAAAGGTGGTGCAGGTTTTCATTCTTTTCCAAAAATTTCATCATAAACTTGCCAGTCTTTTAACCCTTAGTGAAGGAGCATTGAAGTCAGTTACATGTAGAATACATGTGTGTACCTTGTTACTGGTGACATAATTTTTTACCTAATGTATGCGACATTGATCTCTGAATTTTTCTGAAATGAGTTTTTATGCTTACAGAGATGCCATTGGCTGTTGGGGAATTCATGTTTTACAACAATTTCTATTTTTTTAAATTCAGGCTTCCGGTCACAAGATACCTTTCTTGCTTAACTTTTTGGAAAAGGAGACAAACTATGATAAGGGAAAAGGAGAAAAGTCATCCTCTTTTCTTAGTGTACATGATGACATTGATGAAAAGGATATTGACAAATTCACAAAAAGTGGGGAAGAAGAAGCTCCAAAGCTTACTCTGTTTTTCAAAGGTGAAGATACCTTGGAGATGTCTGTAATTGCAACAGACACATGCAGAATCTTTTGTTAGGCAGATACAGTTCCTGATGCCGTAATGATGCTTTTAGCATCATATTATGTGTTTGACTTGGACTACCCAAGGAAGTACACCCTGTGCCTTGGATTTCTTCAGCAGGTCGTAATAGGTGATGCCTACACTGGCATAAAATCAACAAAATTCAAACATTTTATGAAGAAATTCAAAAGTGACAGTGAATAATGAATTGTTATGTACGCACAGTACTTTATGAATGTAATTCTATTGAAAAAAGGAAGTATTAGTCTACTTAAACTTTCTAAAACTTTCAGTAAATCATTGAAGGCCCATAATTTGTGTAAGATTTCTACTATGAAAATGGGTTTCTATTATGACAGTGGTTCATGGAATTTCAAGCAAAATGACTTGCTTTTTGATCTTTAGTGTAGCTTTATTAGATATAGAAAAGTTGTAACTGTAGAATTAGTTGTTTCTTTCATCTGCTGTACAGTAAAAATCTTAGTTTTTATAGCTAATGATAAACTTTTAAAATGCTATTATAACAACTTTAACTGAATATTTTCAATTCCTTTTTTTGTGTGTTAATGTTTATGAAAAAAAAAAACATGTTATACTCATTCAGTCATGCCAAGAACAAACGTACAATATAATAAAAGAAAAATAATTCTTTTGTGAAGTAAAGTAGGAGATTTTTTTTTTCATTTTTATCTACAGATAAATGGATGACCAAAAATCAGCAATTCATTAGATGTTCATTTTTTAAAATTAATCCTGACATAAAAATAAAATATTTGTTTTTCATCTTTATCTTATGTTTCATTTCATTCAGAAGAAAAGAGCTGCAATGGCAGAAACCCTGTGTTGGAACAAAAATATTTTGGATAAAACACCTCCACCGAAGACACATTTAGTGTACATTGGAAAACGTTTGAGTGTTTTTCCTGAAACATTTGGATTCAAACACCTGCTCCAATGAAAACACATAAAGTGTAGATTTGAAAACACCTATGTGTTTTTCAGTAAACATTTGCAAATTAAAAACACTCACATGTGTTTTAAAAGTGTGTCTGGCTTAAAAACACCAATAGATGTTTTCGAAAAAACATTTTAAATGTTTTGATGTAAACATAGTGTTTTCCCATAAACACATGAAGTGTTTTAATTAAAACACTTGCTCAACTTAATCCATGTATTCGAAAACACATGATGCGTTTTCTATAAAACATGTTTTCATATAAACACTTACAAGTGTTTATCAAGTGTGTCTGATAAGTGTTTTTAAAGTGTTTTGAAAATTAGCACTTGTTTTTACAGTGTAGGAAGCTATAATACATAATAACTGTGCTATTATACTCAACAATTGCACGTTCTCCGATAACCGAAAAGGTGGTAAGATTGTGTGCACGTAATCCGGATAAACACATAACTTGCTAATAACATGGCAGATGACCATCCTTAATCAACCATGGTTGTCCAATATCTTCTTTTGTTTATGTGTAGTGTTTTATGTGTAGTGTTTTGTGTCTAGTGTATTTTGTCTAGTGTTTTGTGTCCAGTGTATTATGTCTAGTGTTTTGTGTCTAGTGTTTTATGTCTAGTGTTTTGTGTCTAGTGTTTTGTGTCTAGTGTATTATGTCTAGTGTTTTATGTCTAGTGTTTTGTGTCTAGTGTTTTATGTCTAGTGTTTTATGTCTAGTGTTTTGTGTCTAGTGTTTTGTGTCTAGTGTTTTATGTCTAGTGTTTTATGTCTAGTGTTTTGTGTCTAGTGTTTTATGTCTAGTGTTTTGTGTCTAGTGTTTTGTGTCTAGTGTTTTGTGTCTAGTGTTTTATGTCTGGTGTTTTGTGTCTAGTGTTTTGTGTCTAGTGTTTTGTGTCTAGTGTTTTATGTCTAGTGTTTTGTGTCTAGTGTTTTATGTCTAGTGTTTTGTGTGTAGTGTTTTGTGTCTAGTGTTTTGTGTCTGGTGTTTTGTGTCTAGTGTTTTGTGTCTACTGTTTTATGTCTAGTGTTTTGTGTCTAGTGTTTTATGTCTAGTGTTTTGTGTCTAGTGTTTTGTGTCTAGTGTATTATGTCTAGTGTTTTGTGTCTAGTGTTTTATGTCTAGTGTTTTATGTCTAGTGTTTTGTGTCTAGTGTTTTGTGTCTAGTGTTTTGTGTCTAGTGCTTTTTTCCATGTGATGTCTCTTGTCCTTGATTACTGTGCTTTCGTATTTTGATGTTTTGCTATAGGTGCTACAGACGACTGTCATTGTATATGTCTTCCTTTATTACATATTTGAGTAATTCAATAGAATATTTGAATATAGATTAAATAAATATTTTAAAAATTAAATCGTATACAAGTTCAGTTTATACACAGGAAATCATTTATTTAGAAAAGGAATGTACGATATAACATATTTCAAATATCGTCATAACTCTAAATGAATGATTATGTCATGAAAAAAAAAATCTGAAGTAACATCAAACATTTTAACTCTTTCCACGAGCAGACATATTAGTTAATGATTCAAACACTTCTGCATGAAGAAAAAACGTCGTGTTTTTAAAAACAGCTGTACGTCACTTAATTACCCTCAATGTAAACAAGGTGAAAACTTTTAAATGATAGATATGTCTTGTTTTTAATCGTCATCCTTGATTATTTCAATTGAAATATCTTTATTATTCAGTTTTCTTTGTTTCTGATTGACAAGTGTCCGATATGGGATCGAAACACGCATGCGCGTACGTTGCGTCGATACGATGTAGTTGTTTGAATGTTTGACGATCAAGATGATCATAATCTTCATTCTCATCTAACGTACTAGAAGAGGGATTCTCTGTTTCCGTATCATCGAGTGTGACTAGATCTGTATTTATTATAGACTCCTCATTTGTCCCCTCTAGAATATAATAGATTGGATGTCCGTATGACGAGGCTGTCGCACCATGGTTCTCTAACTGCATGTCTGTAACACGAGGGTCGTCAATTAATTCATGAATCGTAGTGTAGTGACTTTCAAGATTCTGAGTTGACAGTTGAACCAGGTCAGCCGTTGAACCATGTTGAGCCAAGTCAGCAGTTGAACCATGTTGAATCAAGTTAGCAGTTGAGCTATGACAGTAGGCTCTATTTGACACTGAAGTCTGTGTATTCAGCAATCTAAAGGTGAAGCTGCGTCTACCTTGCTTCTGTCTGGAAGAGAATCAGATGCAGCAGAAATTGTAACTTTCTTACTCTTTGGACAAATGACATTTTTTAAGATTGAGGATCACTGACGAGGGTTAAGTTCCCAAAACGTGCATGTCGGGTCCATGCTGCAAATTGATCTGTTCTTAAATTATGCTAATGAATTTGAAGACATTTAACATAATGTCAAATTTCCTATGTTTTTACATGGCGGTGTTTCGATGTTTTGATATTGGCACTGCAGCTGATTCTTGTTTGAGTTCATCTTAATTACACGGAAGTGTTCCAACTCTTTATCTTCATAAGACAATTTAAGTCCAATGTTAATGCACCAGACACGTGTTTCGGTCCCTCATCAGTGATGCTTCCAGCCAAAGTGACTTTCAGTAAGTGTTTTGAATATATTTCCCTGGCATTGTCGCCATAGCACTTTCTATATAGACATAACGTCTGACAGTGCATGAAGTATATATTTTGTTTTCATTTTCGTGCTTAAGCATCGACGGCGGGTGTGGTTAGCCAACAGGGGATGCTTACTCCTCCCGGGCACCTGGTCCCACCTCTGGCTTGCTGGGGGTCCGTCGATGCTTAATTTTGTACTCTATTGTGAGTGCTGTTGAGATTATCGTCAGGATCTTCTTTAACTCATTTGTGTCACACTTATGCCCTTTGCCGTGTGGAGCTCGTAAAAAAGTTCCCCGCGAGGGGTTTGACAGTAAGTGTTTTGAATATATTTCCCTGGCATTGTCGCCATAGCACTTTCTATACACACATAACGTCTGACAGTGCATGAAGTTTATATTTTGTTTTCATTTTCGTGCTTAAGCATCGACGGCGGGTGCGGCTAGCCAACAGGGGATGCTTACTCCTCCCGGGCACCTGGTCCCACCTCTAGCTTGCTAGGGGTCCGTCGATGCTTAATTTTGTACTCTATTGTGAGTGCTGTTGAGATTATCGTCAGGATCTTCTTTAACTCATTTCAGACACAACCAGAATTCATTTCAGTAGCGATCTCTGGTTTTATTTTTTTGATTTAAATATGTGCATTTACTTTGAAAAGTGTGCGCGGCTCCACATTTACAGTAGTGTCGATTCAGTAGCATAGTTAAATACAATCTACGACCAAATAAGCATTAGAGGGATGCTGCTTAGATGTTAACCACCTTTTTTAGAAGGGTTAACGATTCATGCATCAGTCTTACAATGTTTGTTCTCTAAAGCGTGATTGTAATGTAGTAACATTATGCAATTTACCATATTTCTATAGGACATTTTAATTGAATTTTCTTTCAGTAAAATAAACTCAACGATACGGACTCTACACCGAATAAATGGCGTATCATTACAAAGGAGTTCACTTACTTTCTTTTGGATACGATTAGGATTCCAATTACTGTTGGTAATAAGATTATTATCAGTACGACACCAATGGTGGTAAATTTCGTCCTAGATCCATAATGCGTACTTGACATATTGTGTTTGATGTGGTACTCAAGTGCAGTTAAACCTGTTCAAGAGACCATTCAAGGGACTGTACAATCAAGGTCACATAAGACATGTGGTCTCTTCATACAGGTTCTGTTACAAAATGTTTTTCTTGGGAAATAAAAATCTTCTTTGTAACTTATAACAGAAGTTGCTTAATATATTGGATCTCTAAGGCAGGTTTACCTGCATTATGTAAAAGAATGAAATGATCACCAACAACTCCGGGTTGCAGCATCCACAGCAAAACTCTAATACACCTTTTGCAAAAAATACAGAGCAGACACCCACAGAAAGAGACGCAAAAGGGACAAGGAGCGCCAACCCACACCATAGAAAAATGAATAACAAAAGACCACACATAAACCAACGAGAAAAATAAGGTAAAGGAGATCCTGACGACAATGTCAATAACACTCACAATAGAACACAAAATTGAGCATCGAATGACACCTTGCAAGCTAGAGGTGGGACCAGGTGTCCAGGAGGAGTAAGTTTCCCCTGTTTGGCTAGCTTCAATCCCTACCGATGTTTACGAACGAAAATGAAAACAATATCTACAAGACATGCACTGTCTGAGGTTATGTCTATATAGAAAGTGCTATGGCGACCATGTCAGGGAAAACATTTAAAGCACTAACTGTCAAGCATGTATAACACTGTCAAACCAACTTACTGTCAAACTTACTCATAGACACATAATACACAAAAGACCACACGTAAACCACACATAGAATCACACTTAACTTTGCCGCGAGAATCGACCTCTGGGTTAACCAAACTATATTTCTAATTAGGTAAGATTCTTTATCTATGAAAATGTTGAGATATAGTAAAGAATTACGTACAAGGAATTCTGAATGTCTTAACCAGTTACCTAATCAACAAAGAAATTCAAATTGTCAATTACTTTCGTCGTTTTTTTATCTTAATTATGCTTGTTGGCTTTTTATTTAAGTTTTATTGTGCCTAGAGGCCTTGTTGAATATTGCAATCTGTGTACTTCGTTTTATTAGATTCGTAGGACAGTGCTACCGAACTCCGAATTACCATACAACTACAATGACAATAACTGATCGCCGTTTGAATATAGATTATATGATAGGTGTATACAAAATAAAATCCACACATATTTTTTTTCATATACATTTAAGTTCAATAGATGGTTTTCCATTAGCAAAATTTTGCAAGAGTTGCCTCCCGTCGGTGGTCATATTGTATAGCAAAGTTTCTTCATAAATATGACATATGGAAATAAATTTTGTTTTCCATTTACAAGAACTTATAGTATACATGTACTTATTTCAAAATTGATTTTTTTTGTGTGAACATATGGAAGATTGCTATGAACGCAAGCCTTGAAATTGGTAAGATTATGACGAAATATCACTGGCTTGCCATACAATATTGCCGGAAAAAGGAGGTAATTTTGCCTCTGTGACGTCATAGGAAACTTTCTATTCTGTATTGTTTCACAATAAAACATGATTAATGTAAATACATGTACTACCTGTTACAAAGATGGATTGGTTCTTCTCGACATACTCTATTGTCGTGGATTTTAGTTCATTAGTTGCCATGTCAGATTCTAGGGCTTGACCTAAAAAATAAAGGGTTTACATCAGTCGATGCAGCATTTTAGGAAAAGCTCAATAAAAAAGACAGAAAAGTAAACATCAATATGTGCGAATATATTTGTGATTTCGAATCATAGGATTCGAGACTGTTGTACCGTTAGAAATAGTTGAATGTGTATAATGTTAAAAGAAAAGGCGACAACCGATAGAAAGAATACCCGCACCAATTATTATCAATCATGTTAATGACCGTTGACAATCGAAGCCGCGAAAATAGGATTCTAATGCTATTTTAATTTTTCATATTCAATTTCAGAGATGAATGAATTTGATTCCTTCGTTTCAGTGATCCTCGTTGAGTGTTTTTTTTTTGGGGGGGGGGTGCTGTGTTTAGATGCATTTATCTTTTTATCCGTGCCTTGTTCTTTGCCGTGAGGAGCTCGTCAGAAGTTCCCCGCGAGGGGTTTGACATTGTTTTATGCTATGCCAGAGCAAGTACCAAATACACGGATTTGAGAGAGCTAGGCGTCTTTCAGATAAGCTTCTCAGTGAGGGATATGTTTGTGACCGACTAACATCGTCACTGAGGAAGTTCTATGGTCGATATGGGGAACTCGTAATACACTATGATATCCCACTCTCCAGAATGGTGGATGATATTCTGTCATGGACCATTTGAACCATCCAACCAAAGATTGTACTCTGTCTTCCGAAATGGAAGTAACCGGATTTGACATTTCTACCGAATTGAAGCGGCGTGTTACATGCAAGCAGGAGATGCTTACTCTTCCTCGGCACCTGGTTTCACCCCAATATCGGGAGTTCGCTTCTTTTCATATGGTGGATGTTTTTGTTTGTTTGCTTTCGTTCCTGTTTTATCCTGATTTTGTATGCCTTCGGTTTTTGATTTTCTGAATCATCGATTTTGTGCTGTATACATGGATATGGTCACTATCTATATTTGTCATTTAAATGTTTTTCCCTGACAGTGCCGCCATAACACTTTCTTTATAGACATTACCTCAGACAGTGCATGTAGTGTAGATATTGTTTTCATTTTCGTGCATGAACATTGACCGTCGGTGGTCATATTGTATAGCAAAGTAGCAAATTTTCGTCATAAATATGATCATAAATATGTCTTATGGAATTAAATTTTGTTTTCCATTTACAAATACTTAGAATATACTTATTTCACAATTGTAATTTTTAGTGTGAAAAAAATGAAGATTGCTATGAACATTAGCCTTGAAATTGATTATGAAGAAATATCATTGGCTTGCCATGTAGACAAAGGGAGGAAATTTTGGCTCTGTGACATCATAGGAAAACTATCTATTCTGTATTGTTTCAAAATAAAACATGATATATGTAAATGTAAATGCATGTACTACCTGCTACAAAGATGGATTGGTTCTTTCCTAAATATTCTATTGTCGTGGACTTGAGTTCCTTAGTTTCTAGGGTATTATGTAAAAAATAAAAGGTTTACATCAGCGATGCAGCATTTTTACCAAAGCTCACAATAAAAAAAAAGAAATGAAACAAAAGTTAACATTAATATATGTGAATATATTTGTGATTTGGAAGCATAGGATTCGAGACTGTTGTACTATTAGAATGTGTATAATGTTAAAAGAAAAGGCGACAACCGATAGAAAGGAGAGTTGTTCGCATGAAATTCGAATACTCGCACCATTTATAATCAATTATGTATATGACCGTTGACAATCGAAGACGCAAACACAGGTTTCCAATATTATTTCTATTATTCATGTACAATTTCAGAGTTGTCCGAATTTAGTTCCTTCGTTTCAGTGATTCGCTGATAATTGATTTTTGGGGAGGGAGGGGGTGCTGTGTTATGATGCATTCTACTTTTTGATCAGTTCTTGTTCTATTCATTGCAATATATCTTGTCGAAGATTAATCTTTATTTAAACATCACAAGGACCTAATTCAGGTTCCATGTACATGAGATGTTTTGCTATGAGTTGAATTGAGAATAAAATATACCAAATTTGCAGATAAATTCGACGTTAGTGAGATTTGAGCAATTTCTTGTATTTCGGAGCACGTTTTTCCTCTTGTCTCTGCTCAATATTTGACATTCATTCCAGACATCTGCAGATAAAAAGTAGAATTTTACAACTCAACGTATATTAAGCAAAATCTGATGAAAACATGAATATTCATTTCAATTAGAAGAATAAATTCTGATAAAACATACTTTAAATTAAATCTAAATTAAAATTGTACACGAAGTAATGTAAACGTCTTCAAATTGAATAGCATCATTTAAGAACAGATAAATTGGCAACGTGGACCAGACATGCACGTTTCGGGTAATTAACCCTCATCAGTGATCCTAAATCTAAACAATGTAATATGCCAAAAAAGTATGAAAGTTACTATGTCGAAAAAGGGAACCGAAAGACGTAGCAGGATTGGTGGGATGTGATGCTACAGGACAAAGTAATGGTGTCAGAAATCGCTTGTTGCTGACCTAATGAGTTAAAGAAGATCCTGACGATGATCTAAACAGCACTCACAATAGAGCACAAAATTAAACATCGACGGACCCCTAAGTGGTGCATCTGTGCTATGGGATCGGAGTTTCATGATATATGTGCCAAATGAAGGATATATCGACTTCAATGTCTATGGCACAAATATGTTATGTTAAGCAAATACTCATGTATTGTGATTTATTTGAAAGCTGTATACTATTGTCTCTACAAAGGTTATCAGAATAAAATATATATAAAGTAGAAAAAACATTCGCCTTTAATGTCCGATGCAAAGCAAAATCGATCTTTGTAATGACAAAGTTGTGTTTGTCTGTCTGTGTGATTTTACTGTTGCAGTAATATCATCTGCGTCTGCATTAACTACTGTGGGTACTGCAGCGTGGTATTGTTGGAGATCCCCTTCTTTGGAGTGACGTTTAAAAGGGTTTGATCGATCGTCCTACTCGCTACTACCCTGTGACTATTTTATTGCGTATATCTTATGTAACCACGACATTCTAACGTTTTTGAATTACGTAATTTTCAGTTAGAACTAAATCGAACATTTCTAGTTTTAAGTGAATGTGCTTCGCAGAAAGGAGAACAGGTAATCACTATGTGAGGTAGTGTTGCTTTGATGTTCCTTTCTAAACGTACTCCGAATCTGTGTTAAAAGAAATCCACGAAATAGTAATAGGACCATAAATATATCTATCAGAATGTGATGAGCCTTTAGCGAAAGTAACTCTTTGTGGGTGTTGTAAGGTGTTCTTCATGATGCTCTTTTCTGTCCCCGATGACACATGTAACCAGTGTTAAACGTCTTCAGATTCAATAGCATCATTTAAGAACAAATAATTTTGTAGCATGGACCAGACATGCACATTTCGCCAGTGATCCTCAATCTAAACAATGTAATATGGCCAAAGTGTGACAGTCATTATATCCCAAAATACGTAGCATATGGGATATGATGTTACAGGACCAACTTTAAAACATTTCAAGAAATATTCGAATGCGTTTAAAAAAACGATCAACCGAAGTTGATCGAACTTGGCTACATGTGCTCTCGGGGACTCCTGTTCCACCAGCAGTGACACTCACCAAGTGGTACAAATGTTCAACTTGTATGTCTGGTCCATTATGTACATTTGTCTGTTTTTGAATGATGCTTCTGAATTTGAAAACGTGTAACATTAATGTTAACTCCAACAAGATTCAGTTGCAATATCCACAGCAAAACACCTCAAGTGAAACACAGAGAAGAACACAGAACAAGAGATGCAAGTGGAACAAGGACCACCAAACACGGCATCAAAATACCAAACACAAAGAACTACACACAAATAAACGAGACCAACGGGCAATCGGTGCCGATTAAGGACGTTAATCTGCCATGCAAGAAACAAAATGTGTTCCGATGCCGACTACATGCGCACAACCCTCCCAATTTTTCCGGTCAACCAAAGGATTCAAATAATTCACAATAGTAGTGTAAAAACATCGTGTCTGTGAGATGACCACACAAACAAGACGGCAAACCGCAGAGACCCAGGCAACACAGATGAATATGGAAGGGGGCGTACGAAATACAGTCCATGCTCTGCCGGCTGTAGCGAGTACATGCATGCTATCACGCAAAGTGTCCGACTGACATTCATAGAGTATACGCAAAACAGTACGTACTCCGCCGGCCGGAACGAGCCCATAAATGTTATCCGAGGAGTACGACCGACATCTAGATAGGACAGGAGGTCTGGACCCCGTACTTTCCAAAGAAAGGCGGACAGGGCTCTTAATTGAGTCCCTTCGTCGCAGTCAGCCAGAGAACAATTTCCAAGAATGCTCCCGTACAAAGCCATAGATTTGTCAAGTACTAAGCAGAGTGTCGGTTTGGTGACAGCATGATCATAACCATGTAACAAAAGGCGTTTGATGATGCTGATCATTAAAAAAATGTGTTGACTTCATGGATAACATTACAAACCAATTTTAATGTTCCAGACCTGTGTTTCGCATAGTAAATCCTCATCAGTGGTACTTTAAGCCAATGTGTCTTTAAGACATCGCCCTCTACTTTTATGGCTGCGTGCATGTTTTCTTTAGGATGGATTAGGTAGCATAATAAAGTAAAAATGAATGAGCAAAAGGTCCGTATATAATTATCTTTTCCGATCAATTTTGTTCAAATGGATTTCTATTTACCAGTAGGTTTTTCCTCATATGAAGTCGTATACCGCCGTTCATTCAAATAAAAACAATCCAATTTTAAATCCTGAATATTCTTCTGATCAATCGACGATATCAAGTATCTGCCTCCGTTCAACTTCGTACAGTTTTGTAATGACGATGACCATGATTGCCAGGAGCTCGATTCTAGTATTTCCATCTGACCAACATGGGTGCTACCTAGATAAAGAAACATCTTGAACTTGACTTCATGTCACGCAAGTCATCAAGAAAGTGTTCGATGTTAATTATATTTACTTTAAAAGGGGAATATATATACATTAAACCGTTTTATTAACGATGATATTTTCAAAATGATCAGCAATTTTTTTTTCAGAACTATTGTAGGTACTCCATTCGATCGTGTGTGCTCTTTGTGTTTTTTTGAGGGGGGGATCTTATTTTCGCTAAATCTCGATTAGACTCGTTAATTCGCATGTTGGAATTTTTTCCTGTTCTCTGCCTTCTATTTTCTTTTGTTCTTTTTTCTTCAAATAAGGCTTATTTTAACCGAAAACAACATATGTTAATCGTCTTCAAGCCCAATAGCATCATTTAATAACAGATAAATTTGCAGCATTGACCAGACATGCACATTTCGGGTACTTAACCCTCGTCAGTGATCCTCAATGTAAACAATGTATTATGTTTTCACAGCAGAATCATTATCAAGGACTTATAGTATAAATTCTTGAAAATATGTATATTTACGTAGATTCGACAATTTCTCAGGGAATTGTTTTAAGATTATTAAGTAGACTATTTCAAAAAAAAAATCTATGTTAAAAGTTACACTTGGTCTAGTCAAGATCAAACCATGAATCAACTATTTTTGTCAAAATTTTAATGGAAGCGAGTCTATCATGCTTAGAAATAAGAATCTAGTTGGTTACAACGGTCACATATGCCCTCATTACCGAGCCATCATCATGTATTGATTATAACATGGGTACCCTTATATAACCTACTTTTCTCCGTAGAAGACCGAATGCGAACACGTGTAGGCACTTATTTGCATAAGGCTTGTACTAACGGTAGCAAAACAAAAGAACATGGCGGACGGATAACACGAGTGGCGAAAAGGAATCGATAATCGGTATTTTAAGGATCGGTGTTATCAAAATCTGAGAAGAGAAATGCAATAAACGATAAAAGAAAAAAAAAACCGTATAACCAGAATTTTTTTCGCGAGTATCAAATTTTGCGATTTAATGGTAAAATATGGTGTCTTTATTTTCGCGAGTACAATTTTTCGCGATTCCTAAATTAATAACAAATATGTACATATGATATTACTGTTTTGTACCTTTTATTATTGAAGTATTAGTAATTTCTATAATGAGAATACACTCAATTCACTTCCTTTTACGTCTAATCAGGAAAAACGAACAATGGCACATGTACAATATGAACAAATGAAACGGAATTACCAATTATGATCAACCTTATCAAATACAATTTTTCTCGAACATAATTTTTCGCGATTCAAAATCAATCGCGAATATAGCGAAAATTAGTATCTCGCGAAAATTTCTGGTTATACGGTAGTTATTTGCTTGGCATTGGACAGATATATATCTAAGAGGACAACCGTGACATTGAAAGTGAAGTCGGTTGAGAAATGGTTAATATCATGGCAACCAAAATGAAGTGCTTTAAATGCAATAATCACACATTTTTGAATATTTCTTAAAATACTTTTTCGATTATCTTTTTAAGTCAAACACGTGATAATTATGTTTATAAATCTTAGATTTTTAAGATTTGTATATTTAAATTGATGGTGGTCATTTTGTTTTAACACGCTTACCATGGCAACGCAATTAAGTTGCCATTGTTATATGAGACGAATAGTCTTTACAAACTTAATGGTGTACAGATCATTTAAATAGGAGTAAGATTATTTGAGTTACAGCTATTTTCAGGTTGAAGGCTGACCACTTCAAAGTTAATTTAAACGTTGCCACATTATGAGAAGGATTATACTGAGTGTTACGTATTCTCGATCAACCGATTTTGATATTTTTTTCTGCAAAATTTTTCTATTACACAGAGCAATGTAACAATCTAAAAATATATGGATCTTAATGATTAATGAATTTTAAGGTAAAATCCCTACCGTTAGATCGTCTCACAGCTTGAAAAATAAATTAAGAAATAACAAATGACAAGCCGGCCTCTGTTGTCTCATAATGCCCGAGCGTCCTTAGCCAATCACATTTATTACCGAGCCGCGTCAGCGGCGAGGTGATAAATGTGATTGGCTGAGGACGCTCGGGCATTATGAGACAATAGGGCCCGGCTTGTCATTTTTTATTTCTATTCTAATGATGACCAATCGATTCTTGGTAAAAACCAGTTCCTGCCGGTTTATCTGCTATCAGAAAATGGGTAGGCGTGGCTTATCGCTATAGGGCCTATATTGGAGAATAGAGCCCGGCTCGCGTCTGTCGCTTTAATAGGGAAAAACAATCAAGTCATATTTGAATTGACAATTATTTTTGATAAGCATGATTTTCATGAAGTATTAGACAATTAACTTTTGCGTACTTGTCATTATCTTCAAATTTCTGACAAAATCAATCTCATCTTGCATTCTGATATGAAACGGAATTGATATGAAAAAAGAAACCAGAATTCTTACGACAGGCTATTATATCTACTAGATTGTCTGAATCGCATGGGATTGCTTTTATATTCCTCTCATTAGCTTTCCAGTCATATCGAAGACAATGACCCTTTCCAAGAACACCATCCGCTATCAAAACTGAAATTAATGTAGATAGAAATTAAGTATTTATGGCGCTAGAATAAGTGAACAGAAGTCGAACACAAAAGTCGGAATCAGATAACTTGGGAAAAATAGAACTTACAATTTCTCACGCAAAAAGAATTATTGCATAAACAGACGGATTTATTTCTGAAAATTTTGTTTCTATGAGTGATGGATGTAAACGTCTTCAAATTGAATAGCATCATTTAAGAACAGATAAATTGGCAACGTGGACCAGACATGCACGTTTCGGGTACTTAACCCTCATCAGTGATCCTTAATCTATCAATGTAATATGCCAAAAAAAGTATGAAAGTTACTATGTCGAAAAAGTGTACCGAAAGACGTAGCAGGATTGGTGGGATATGATGCTACAGGACCCACTTTTTAGAAATTTGAAGAAATTTTGATATCAGAAATTAAGAATGCGTTGAAGAAACGATCAACCGAAACTGATCGAACTTGGCTACGTGTGCCCTCGGGGACTCCTGGTCCACCAGCAGTGACATTCACCAAGTGGTATAAATGTAAACGTCTTCAAATTGAATAGCATCATTTAAGAACAGATAAATTGGCAACGTTGACCAGACATGCACGTTTCGGATAATGCCATATCCCTGTTTACAGCACAAAATCGATAACCCAGTAAATCAGAAACCGAAGGCATACAAAATCAGGATAAAACAGGAACCAAAGCAAACAAACAAAAACCTCCACCATATGAAAAGAAGCGAACTCCCGATATGAGAATGAGACCAGGTGCCCAGGAAGAGTAAGCATCTCCTGCTTGCATGCAACACCCGACATCTTCGATTAATATGATGACTTTTCGGTTACAGAAGAAGGAACTTTGACATATATTCAATTTCGCAGCGTATGTCGAAACTGCTAATTACCGTAATTGCCACTAACATAACCAGTTTAAAAAGAATAGCGACATCGTTTATTTCATAGAAAATATTAGCGCTTAAAACCCAAACTCCTCTTTCTGAGAAAGGAGGGGATCTCCAACAAGACTCTCGTTTGCAGCACTGTATGCGAAAATACAAAGAAACAAACACAAATGAGTTAAAGAAGATCCAAACGATAATCTCAACATCACTCACAATAGAGCACAAAATCTACAGGTGGCACCTGGTGCCCGGGAGGAGTAATTATGTGGAAAGGTTATAATGAATAAACATCCCCTATTTGCTAGCCGCATCCGCCATCGAACATCACAAAAGGGACAAGGAACACCAAATAAGACATTCTTAAACATTAAGCACAAAAGACTACATGTAACCTAACGAGACTAATTTGCAATCGGTGCCGACTTAGGACGGTAATCTGACACGCCAATACTAATAATGTCGAAGGGTTCCAACTCTTTACCTTCTTGAAGAGAATTTCAAACCAATATTCATGCACAAGACACATATTTCGAATATTAAATTCTCATCAGTGCTGCCTCTGGCGTAGCCACCAAAAATCATTTCAGTAGCGCCCTCTTTAATTTTTTTGAATTTAGATTTATACATTTACATTACAGAGAGTGCGCGGCTCCAAATTTCCTGTAAGGTCGATTCAGTAGCATATCCAAATACAATCTATGTTCAAAATCGCATTGGAGGGATGTATGTAACCAAATGATGTAGTTATCCTGGTTTTGTGCACACCTCTCCAAATTTTCTAGTTACCAATAAATCTCGGAAACGCACATCTATAGTGCATAGTAACCACTTAACTAGCTGTCAGATTCCAACACAATCAAAACAGCAAAACGCAAGGGCCCAAGCAACACACTGATGATTATGTAAATTGATAAAACAATGAAATTTATTGTTGATCTAAGGATCAATGATACCCCCTCCCGGCATATTTTACATATAAGCAATGTATGGAAAGTTTGAAGGTGCACAATCTAACACAAAATTGCGGAACATGACCCTTTATTTGAACTTGACCCGTATTTCTCAATGTTATGCTATATCTAAGAAATAAATATATTCCCTGTTACAGTTTTCATTTAAAGTTCAGGCAAGCACAAAATATTGATTTATTGTCCAAGTTTGAAGGGGCACAACTCTGCATTTAATTGAGCCATATTCAAACCTAACCTGTAATTTTTGGTATAATAGCTACATTCAAGAAATGAATTAATTATCCGAAACAGTTGTCCTTCGATCTAATGCCCAGGAACCACACAATTTTGAATTTGTCTAAGTTTCAAGGGGCATAACACTGCACGTAATTGAGGGACATGACCCATATTCGAACTTGACCTGTATTTCCTTGTGTAATAGCTAAAAATGAATAGGTTATCTGTAAAGGTTGTCCTTTAAACGTCCGGAAACCACCAAATTTTGAATATTTCTAAGTTTCAAGGGGCATAACTCTGCACATAATTGAGGGACACGACCCATATTCGAACTTGACCTGTATTTCTTGGGGTAAAAGCTATATGCAAGAAATGAATTTATTATCGATAACGGTTTACCTTTAAATGTCCGGAAACCACAAAATTTTATTTTTTTCTAAGTTTCAAGGGGCATTACTCTGCACAAAATTGAGGGAAATGACCCATATTCGAACGTGACCTGTATTTCTTGGTGTTGAAGCTATATGTAAGAAATGAATTTATTATCTGTAATAGTTTTCCTTTAAATGTCCGGAAACCACAGGTGGGACGGACGGACGTACGGACGGACGGACAAGTGCATCACTATATACCCCAACCATTTTATGGCGGGGGTATAACAAAGGGTGTATGAAATACAATCCGTGCTCTGCCGACTGCAGCATCATATATTTCATTTAGTTATGCTAATGAATCTACCCTACATAAAATTTGGAGCCGCGCACTCTCTGCAAAGTATATGTACAGATTTAAATTCAAAACATAAAACCAGAGGGCTCTGCTTAAATACTCTGGCTGTATCAGAAATCACATCGGTATTTTATAAGTAGCAGCTAAGAATATAGCTATGGCATCAGGGAGTTATTCCCTAGATTAAGAATAATAAGCCTAATGAATTTTACTCCAAAACTCTTAAGAGAAGACAGGGCCCCGGTCACCTGTCCTCTCTGAATGTCAGTCGGACTCCTCGGGTGATAACACACATGGGCTCGTTACAGTAGGCAGAGCTCTCTTTTTATATCCATTTACATATTCATCTGTGTTGCTTGGGCCAATGCGTTTTGTGGTCTTGTTTGTGAGTGGTCATCTAACAGTGAAGAGGTTGTTTTACACCACAAATGTACGTTCTTTGAGATCTCTGGGTAATCGGAACACTAGGAGGGTTAAGCGCACGTAATCCAGAATAACCACACCGTCTGCTACTTACGTGGCAGATGGCCGTCCTAAGTCGGCACCGATTGCCCATTGGTCTCGTCGGTTTATGTGTAATCATTTATGTTTGATGTTTCTATGTGATTTGGCGTTCATTGTACCATTTGCGTCTCTTTCTATGCGTTGCGTGTCTGGTTTTTACAGTGGATGTTTTGCTGTTGGTGCTGCAACCGAGTGTTGTTGGAGATCCCCTCCTTTCTTACAAATGTATACCAATTCAAAGTAGAAGCACACTGAAACTATGCTAAAGATTTTCTCTGGGACTTACAGACCACCTCCAGAGACCCCAACCTAGATTGTTACCCACCTTCTTTATAAATATTAAAGTAACTCAGGTTCAAATAGGAACCACAATATTCCCCAGGTTTGTTGTTACACTCTAGGATACACTTTGTTGAGTCCACGAGACGGAAATGTCCCTTCGTGTCTGTTTCCAAAATACATGCACATTCATTTTCCTATATAAAGAAATGTAAAACAAACATGTGAACAGACAGGCAAATAGTTTGCTTATGATTTAGTGGGGAAGAGTACTAGAAATCTGTATGTATTTACAATGTATACAACAATTGTTTCCAATATAGATCTAAACAAAGAAATCAATGTTTGTCATTTGTCTTAGAATGAGGATTAAACTTTGGGTCATTTTATACCTATATAACACCAGCGTTATAAGTTGAGAATATTTCCGATAGTTATTTGTTTATCTCATATAAGTACATTATGACGTTTTGCACTGAACTTGATGTGTGTATGGCTATATCAACAAATATTTTTTTAATGTAAACAAGGGTAATCATGCTATTTATTGATTTTTTTTTCATTTTTACATTTTTAACACAAAATGACTTTGGAAATAGTATCTGGGTGGAAAATATCATATCAACGGGTGTTACATGCAATTAGGAGACGCTGACTCTCCCCGGGCACCCGGTCGCACTTCGGAATTTTGTTCATTCCGAGGTTCGCAACCGTTTCTGTGGAAAATCTAATGACGTTGCCTTACCTTTCTGACTATGAGACTGAATAACTGATGGGTACTTCTGTAATGTTTATAATATATAACCCGAGAAATGGTAGAGTTTCTGTTTTTAAAAACAATTGAAATGTTTAACGTCTTCAAACTTATGCCATAGACATATCAACAGAGCAGACCCAAGGCCATCCATATTTATCGCTTTATATTGCTTTATTTCAAGTTGACAGCATAACTTACCCTAATTGCATATATATAAGATGTATTTGACGAATTGCAAAAACGTTGACATTCAACCACATTCATTCCTTCCTTCACTAGTTTAGGTGTTTCTAGAACGGTATGTCTTTCAAAACAACCTGTTGATATAATACTTGATAATCAATTTACACTGCCATCCATAAATTAGTATACACCATTTCTGTTCATGTTGCTGTTAGAAACTGAACAATTTAGAATATACTGCTGTATAACTCTGAAGATGAACCTTATGGAAATAATTTGTAACAAACTTGACCCAAATATTTGCATTTTTGGAATTTTTATTCTTTTTTATATAAAAATGACAATTTTTGAAAAAAATTGTGCAGACGAAAAAAGTATCTTTTTACATTTTTGTTATCACAAATCATAATTTAGAATTATGATAAGCCCATTATTATTATTCTTTCAAGTTCAGAATGGAAAAATTAGGATAGATTTATGAAAAGTTTAGAATGATTTCCTTGTTTGTATAGTTATTTATGGATGGCAGTGTAAAGTAAACCATCGAAAAAGTATCAGTCAAACTTCAGGAATCAATGATCTTAAGGGAATGTGGCACAATTGTGTAAGTCTTTAATGAAAGGCAATTGCGAATCCCCGAATTGAGATAAAGCGAAAACCTTAATTGAGATAGACGAGTGAGAGTCCTATGACTGCATGCAACACCCGCCGCGTATACCATAAAGAAACGTGTCAATTTCGGATTTTTGCATTAGGCAAGTGATTTAAGAAATTAATATTATATTTTTTTTTCTCCTGATGCAGGTATCACCCGAAAATTGCACAGAAAACTACATCAATCGCACGTAGCGATAGTTTCATCTACGGGAATAACATTGGGTGTGCATATATTTTAATTTGAACGTTGTTGAATTATCACTTAAGGTGGTTCGGGTATCGCGTGACGTCATCACTAATTTCCAAAATATATAAGAATAACGTTGTATTGCCTTGATTAGTTGCAGATGTTTAAAATAGTTTGTTTAACAAATATTTGATCATGTTTGAATAATAAATCTTTCAATTTTTAAAACTTTTTTGTTTGTCATACAGGTTTTTAACGCATTTTTGGCTTAAAATATAGCATTTCTGTATTAAATATAGTATTTTAATAACTTTAAACGTTAAGGTCGAAACTCATTAGAATTTGGTATACTTATAAATTGTTTCACCATTAAAACATGTAAATGACGAAAACGGTACCCTGCAGGGGGTTTCCTTTAATTAAAGGGCGTATGATTATAGTCTCTAGCTTATTTTGACATCAAATATTAGCCTGCTAATTGGGACATTTTTTACCATTTCATTGCTATTTCTCAAAATATTACAATTGTCTTGTCTTCTACTGCTAATAATAAGTACCTGCAGTTCCTAAACAAATCTTTTCCATTAGAAAATTTGACTTCAGATATACCTTATATTCATTTTAATTCAGTTTTCCTTGGATATACTCAAAATTTGGGCAAAATATGATTTCCACTAAGAGTATCCGGCTTTGTTCAAGTATTAGACCCTAAAGATGCCCTGCACGATGCATATATTTTATACATTTTAAAAGAATTTAAAGATAGATTTTTAGTTTAGAGAAAAAATAAAGTTAGTTTGACCATCCAAACAGTGTCAAAATAACGATACTCAAACCCCCTTAAATAAGCAACTACATACTAGTATAATTGATTATTTCAATCAGTTAAAACGTGTTCCATTTCGTTTTGAACCTTTTTTTTAATTTTGCTTTTTCTTTCAATATATCCCCCTGGGCAAATATATTTGCTGTATTTATACCTTTTTTATTTCTTCCCGCCAAATATTTGTTTTGTATGCGAATACAATACAGTACAAATCGAATTCTGATCAAACGATAGAGTATATTATCAAAAGAACGATATTTGTTTGAAACTGACTTATTAACAAAATGAGAACAGAAGTGTTTCGAAAAGGATAATAGATGTAAATATATTTTCGTATTCATAATAATCATCATGAAGGAGTTAAAACAATCTAGTATCAAGGAAGTATTAAACCAATCACCAATTAGCACACACGAGAATAATTTCGAAATCAATTTGAAGCGGTTTATTTCTTCCTTATTTTTTTTACTGGGTATAAAGTCAGTAAAGTGTACAAATGTATTCAAGGGAGATATCATGGTGTGACATTTCAATTCAGTTGAATTGCCCACTTGATAATTCGTGATTATTCACAGATATATTTCCTTTTATTTTGTCAGTTAAGAGTATTGCTCCCACATTTAAACCTTTTTATGCGATTTCAAAATAAATACACCTAATACTATTCAGGAGAAGAAGATGTCAAAGAAGCAAAAAAAAAAAAACAAAAATGATTCAAAATAATTTAATTATAGATTGAAAAAAAAAGCCTCTATACATTCATTATGAAAAACAAATTTATTGTATAAATGAACTCGCTAGAATGACTGAGGTATTATTGAAATTAATTTAGCATATTGATAAAATTTTAGGGACATTCCTACACGCTCCATTTTCTGATACACTTTGTTTGAATTGTAGGAGCTATTTCTTTGATATATTGTAGTTTTTAGAATTTCAAAAGTAATTAAATTGGAAATATTTTATGCTAAGGCGATATAAATTTGTTTGCTCTAGAGCAAGTGACCATATTTCGCCGTGTTTTCGTACCTTTCTTTGAAAATGCCAATTCAATAATTATTGCTTTTGCTAGAATTTAACATAACTCCATCCTCGATTGAAAAACTACAAAAAGAAGTTATTTAATGCAGTTCATTTTTCCTTATAATACGTCAAAATATTTCGTTTCCATGTTTTCCAGGGTGACCATATTTCGCCGTTTTTGTTGATATGTATCCTATTTAGACACAAACAGACAAAAAAATGTGATTTCATTTTCAGGAAATGTTTCGTCACCACTACTTCTATAAAATCATGCCAAATAAAATGTTTTCCTATAAAATGTTTTCCTTTTTTGGTTTTTGTTAAATTTTCGGATTTTTCTGCATAAAATTTTGTGTTTTCGCTAAATTTTCCCTATTTTGTGGTATTTTTTTTGTCAAAATTGAGTGCAGGATATATCACAACCTACTACGGTCATATTTGAAAGGACATAAAAGAATAAACTTGACGAACATTTCCGATAACCAGTGAGAAGCAATTAACTTTGAAACGGCGAAATATGGTCACCGGCGAAATATTGTTCCTTGCTATACATTGTTCTTTATTGTAAATGTTTATCTTTAGTACTGAACTGTATGTTGAAATATGGAATGCCGCGTCTTTCTTTGTACTTGAAAATGACCCCGCGGGAAAGATTGTCATAGATACGTTGACATATTTAGATACGTTATGTTTTACTCTAGTATGCAATACATGCGTATAGGGATTCTGTTCAGATTGAAATTTACCACATGGATTTGAAATACTGTTATATAATTTTCATTGTCGCTTGTAAGCGGATGACCGTAGCCAATTACGGTCCTCTCAATATGTCAGTATCTAAAACCAACAAATTTACGACTTAGCAAAATATATTGAATTTTATCATTTTCATATATTTTTGCATAATAAAGCGGTTAAAATCGTGTCTATCCAGTTTCTGAAGTGAGTTTAGTGAAAAGTAGCCACAAACCCTTTTCTTCTTTCGTATCAACTTTTATCATGACATGTACATGTATACAAAAGTCTCAAAAAGTGAATAATAAGAAAGTGTCCACATAGAATTGGTAGTATGGGAAAATGGATTGAGTACCTTGTCATACTACTTATGCTATTAGGGGTCTACGCTGACCGTATTAGATTCCTTCGAGCCAGAGAACAGATACGAGCGAGATGAGAAAGTCCGTCCTCGACGAGACGGGATTCGGACCTAAGCTCTCCATGTTTGTCTGGCTGGATGTCCGATGCTCTACTAACTGAGCTGTGCTACCCTTTTCTCGAATATTCCATTGTAAGATCGTACGTCGTATATTTCAAAAAACGAATTTGGAATCTTGAATTTGTGTCGAGGCTAAATTAGCCTCCTCCTAACATAAGATTAGTTTTGCAAGAATCGTTTTACAAAATTTATGATACTTTTAAACGTCGGAGATTAGAAAGAGAATATAAATCAGAGGAAAATTTGAAGTGAATGGTTCGTGTCCGACGCGGTTTTGAAATTTACATTTTCTAAGATTTGTTTTAGGAATATGGTGAGACATAATTAATGATTACACGTTAAATAGAGTTAATTCCTTCTAAACAATGATCAAATTCATATCACATGCTTTTTCTTCATATAATACAATTTATCTGTCCTCTTCGTTTCGATGGAGAATCGGCTAATTATTTTCTTTCGTTGTATAGATTTCAGTATTCTTTAAAATATTTTTAAGTGTTAAAGGTACGGTGTCCCTGAAAATTAATTTTACAAAATTTTATAATGCAAAATTTTACTTTTCATCTGAAACTTTACAATCTCAACTGAATAAATTCAAATTTTCTGGCGAATCTAACGCATACATTCGCAGTTAACGTCATTTTGAATTTGGGTTGCACATCTCTTATATTCAATTCGCTGGCGCCACCTACCATGTATTGCGTATTTACAATAGAGGTATATGGAGATTTAATTATACATTTTTACATATTTGACAATATTATGGTCGTTACTGCATATTTTCAAAGAAAACTTTTTTTATGTCTCATTTTTCCCTCAATCTAGACCTTTCTTAATAAATTTATTTTCAGGAACACTGTATCTTTAAATAAGTATAAACTTATAATTCAATCAAAAACCAAGCATATACTATACTTCAGATGTCGAACATTGAAGGCGTTGCAGCTTTGAAATTGATTGAAGAAGAGATGTGAGGTATAGGATATTGCATGAGCTAGGCTGGATTTTTAATATTATTAAAAATACTGAAGGGTCTTAGATCGAAAAAAAGTCAAATGCACAGAAGAATCTCAAACGTAGTCGGCATACATCATCATTTCTTCAACGCATTCGAAAATTTCTGTTATCAAATTTTCCTGATATTTCTAAAAACGTCATATCACATCATATCCTACCCATCCTGCTACTTCCTTTGGTACATTTTTGGCCATATTACATTGTTTGGGTTAAAGATCACTGACGAGGATTAAGTGCATGACCGGTCCTTGGCGCAAATTTATCTGTTTTTAAATAATGCTATTGAATTTGAAATCGTTTAAGATTTTTATTGAACTGATAGAAAATTTCGGAATATTGCTAATGTCAAATGCTAGAATTAAGGAGATTTAGGAATTATGTCAGAATATTGCTTTCTTATTCTATAACCTGTATTCTCGATCCAAGTTGATATAACTTCAAATCCATTCCACAATGTTACATTTGGTCGTTGGTCGAACATACGGTTTAAATCTGGAGAAGACTGATCCCTAAAGACCGTGAGATTTCCTAAATTCCTTTTACATTGTGATCTTGCATCCTCCAAATTCCTTCCCCGTATGAAACTATACTGAACAGCCTCTGTTAAATAGAACGATAACATGAGAAATTATTTTTTAAATCTAAACTTTTAATCCGCTATCGTGTCCTGTATGAATAACTTTAACTCCACTATCGATGGTCTCAAACCATGTTCAGACATATGGATGGATGGGCAATAGACCTACAGCCCATACTGTAGAATGTCAAAAGTCTTCAAATTCAATGGTATCATTAAAGAACAGATAATTTTGCAGCATGGACCGGAAATGCACGTTTCGGGTACTTACCCCTCGTCAGTGATCCTCTCTTTAGACACTGTAATAAAACTATATAAGCTATTAAAAAGTGAGGGACAGCTGTATCCCGCCAAACGTTTAACGAGGAGTGAAGATGATAGGTAAGGTCAGGTATATATGTAATGTTTGATTCAGTCTGAGAATAAGAAATTAGCTCATTCGTGTTATCTAAACTTTCCTCATTAGTATTTTGAGATTTCGTCTTTTCTTAAAATGTTTGAAAAAAATCTACTTCTTTTAATGTCTTAACGCCATTGGGAATCTAATCAGAGGAGGACCTCTTACACGCAGATCGAAAGAAAGCTGGTTATCCATATTGAAGTGTTATCAGATTTTCAAAGGCGAACAGGAAGCGATAGCCGTTTTATCGCTCCATTGTTTACCAAATAAAAGCGATCTTCAACGAATGAAACTAAGAAATCGTTTTTCTTTTATACACAATTCAAATTTCTAGGATAATTGTAAGGAATGAATACAAACCTGTCATACAAAATCCTAAACACAAAATGAAAATCGAAATATGTGTCTTCATATTCTATAGTTGATATGCCAAATAATGTTTTTTCCTCGGAAACAATCGTTTTAATGTAACAAACAATCTTTTCGGGCGATTTATTTCCGTTTTCAAACCAAACACGTGTGATCATTTAATTGACATGAACTTTGATCAACATCATGTATCTTCCGTGTTTAGAATTCCATATATTATATATCGGGGATGTGATATTTCAATAGGAAAATGTGACAAAAACCCATTTAATTTCATCATTTATTTTCTTGAATCCCTACATCCCTATGTATCACTTCAAGATTTATCTCCATTTTTACATAAATAAGAAAATGTGTATATTCATCTTATTCGTTCTTTATGATACCAAAACACCGTCGCGTAAAACTCCCCATGTTAAGAAAAACCTAAATATTTTGAGAAGTTTGTTGATATTAAGCTTGATTTTAAAGTAACAAATGGTTTCGTCGAAATCAAACCATGAATAATCTATTTTTGCCAAACATATAATGGAAGTGAGTCTTTCATTTGGACGGCAATTTGCTAATTGCGTGGCAAATGGCCCTCCAAAGTCGGTACCGGTTGCCAGTTGGTCTCGTCGTTGTATGTGTAGTCTTTTGTGTTTGATGTTTACATGTCGCACGTCTATTTTCATATATTCTCATACTTTGCTCGTCTTTTGTGTTTTGCATCGGGTGTTTTGCTGTTGGTGCTGCAACAGGGTGTTGTTGGAGATCGCCTCCTTTCTTTCGTGATAAAACTTTAGAAACGAGCAGGTTACAACTGTAACAGATGCCCTCGCTACCGAGCTATGATGAATAATTGCTTATAAAATGGGTACCCTAATATAACATAGTTTCTCCGTTGAACTCCGAATGCGAAGACGTGCAACCCCTTGTTTGAGGATCACTGACGAGGGTGAAGTACCCGAAACGTGTATGTCTGGTCCATACTGCAAATGTATCTGCTCTTAAATGATGCTATTAAATTTAAATACATTTAACAATTGCATAAGGCTAGTATACTGTATCAAATAATAATACTAATGAATAAATAAAAACATGGCAGACGGATAACACGTGGGACGAGCAAGAATCGACAATCGGTCAGAATCTGAGAAAAGAAATGTAATAAACGATGAAAAGAAAGAACTAGAATTTGCTGGACATTGGACAACTGGGGACCATAGAGGACGACCGTGATATTGAAACTGAAGTCGGACGACGAGCTACAGTATACAGATCGTGTATTTGACATAGTTATATTTATAATGAGTGAAATAAGATGAATAGATATAATTAGATGACAAATATGGATAATGACCATATCCGTGTACAAAGCCCAAAATCGATGGTTCAAAAAATCAGAAACCGAAGGCATACAAAATCAGGATAAAACAGAAACCAAAGCGAACGAACAAAAACCTCCACCACATGAAAAGAAGCGGACTCCCGATATTAGAGTGAGACCAGGTGACCAGGAAGAGTAAGCATCTCCTGCTTGCATGCAACACCCGCCGCTTCAATTCGGTATAACTGTCACATCCGGTAACTTCCATTTCTGAAGACATAGAGTACAATCTTTGGTTGGATGGTTCAAATGGTCTATGACAGAATATCATCCACCATTCTGGAGAGTGGGACATCATAGTGTATGACGAGTTCCCCATATCGACCGTAGAACTTCCTCAGTCACGATGTTAGTCGGTTACAAATATATCCCTGACTGAGAAGCTTAACTGAAAGACGCCTAGCTCTCGGAACAAAATCCGTATATGTGGTACTTGCTCTGGCATAGCGTATCAACTGAGATATGAACACGCCAGAAGCAGGCGATGAAGGGATGTTGCTACTCAGAAAAGGAAAGTTTGTAATGCTGAAATTGAAGTCGTCACGTTTGTCATAGAGTGAGGTGTTCATGTGACCATCAGTGTCGTAGGACAACATTATGTCCAAATGGGATACTGAATTATTTGTCTCTGAAGCTTCTTTGACTTCAAGCTCCGAAAGATAGATATTGCTCAGGTAATCCGCGAATTTTGGATTATTGATGGACAACACATCGTCTATGTATCTGTAAGTGACGTTGAAGTCTGAAGCTTAGTATCTTTTCCCTTGAGATAGCAAAGATTGAATGAATTCAACTTCGTACTAATAAAGGAAAATGTCCGCTAGGAGTGGGGCACAATTGGTCCCCATTGGAATTCCGACAATTTGATTGAAGACCTTTCCTCCAAACACCACAAAAATGTTGTCGATCAAAAAGTTTGACATCTGAATAATATCTGTTTCATTGTACTTATTTTCAGAATCGGACTTTTCTTTTACAAAGTAGGTTTTTACATAGTTAACAACAATAAATTTGTATCTGCGATTACTGTTCGTACTTGTAAACGCATTACTTATAATTTTTGCGAGTCTCTCTTTCAATTTAGAATGTGGAATTGTAGTATAAAGTGTCGAAAAATCAAAGGCTTTGATAGAGTGGACTCTACTTAAATAAGTGGATTTCAGATGTTCTAACTTGATGATAAATTAATCTTTGAGTTTTATCCTAAAAAATGTAAGACGCAACAATCCTTCCTGCTTGCGAACTTACTGGCTTTGAAAACGTGCTCCTGATAAGCTCCACCCGTCATCAACACAAACCAATCAAAACGTCGATTACTGAACTCTAATCGGGAAGCTTCAAGGTTGTATAATGTAGTATTGTAATTTAGCAGGGAAGTTCATTACTCGAGTAGTCAACACTAAATCTTCCATCGCGGTACATATAAATCTCAATTACAAACAGCTGAATACGTTCATTTCAAAATTGCTATGATCTTTGATGACTTCAAATGAAAAAGACAGTGAATTCTAAAATGAAGATTGTGATTTTTATCTTAATGATGTACATATTTGACACATATTGCATTCAGGAATTTTTCTTCGACCATCAATTTAGCCATGAGACTTTAAGGGTTTCAGACTGCAATACTGTAACAACACAAAGCATTTCAATGTGCGTCTTCCTATGTATTGAAAGTCAAACATGTTTGAATTTTGCATTTAAAAAATCTGAGGCGGTGTGTAAATATAATTGTCGAGTGTTCTGGAGTAGAACTCCGACGGATACTTCTTTCATCTTCTACGGTAAGTTTTTTTTAAGGATCACTGACGAGGGTTTATTACCCGAAACGTGCATGTCTGGTCCATGCTGTAAATTTACCTGCTCTAAAATGATCCTAATGAATTTGAAGACGTTAAACATTTTAACATCTCCTAAAATTCATATTAGCTGTGAAGGCAAGAATACATATCTTCCCTTTTTTATTGACAATCAGTGTTGAATAAGAGACAAATAGTCAAAGACATAGCAAAGAAAATTACAAAGCCTTGAATGATACAAAACTTAAGAAAAGTACTAAACATTCTGCAAAGAAGTAGAAGTGAACTCTCAATGTAAGTGAGATAAGGTGCCCTGGGAGAGGAAGTATTTCCTGCTTCTTAGAAACACCTGTTACTTAAGGCGTGCACAAGGCAAAATAATCAGAGCAGAGGCACACATAATACTGCTGCGATTGGTGAATTGGTGTTGCATGCACCTGATCTAAATTCGAAATGTACTTCATTCCGGGGTTCGCAACCGTTCCGATGGAAATTCTCACGATTTGGCCTTGCCTTCTCGACTTTGAGACTGAATAAATGTTAGATACTTCTTTGATGTTTATGCAGACAGGAGATGCTGAGTCTCTACGGCACCTTATAAGTCTCGCCTCGAAAAATTGTAAACGTTAGCGAAACGTGCGTGTCTAGTTCATACTGTAAATTCATCTGCTCTTAAATGATGCTAATTACTTGAAGACGTTTTTGCATCACTTGATGAGTGTCATTGCTAATGGACCAGTTGTCCCCGAGGGCACATGTCGCCAAGTTCGGTCAATTTCGGTTGGTCGTTTGTTCAAACACGTTTGAAAATTATTGTTTACAAGATTTTCTTTTTCTAAAACCTGGGTCTTGTAGCATCTTATCCCAGCCATCTTGCCACGGTTTTAGGTATATTTAGGACATAATTTTCACAGATATTGGCCATATTACATTGTTTAGATTGATGATCACCGCAAGGGTTAATTACCCGAAACGTGCATGTCTGGTCCATGCTGTAAATTTATCTGCCTGCCCTTAAATGATGCTTATAAATTTGAAGACGTTAAACACTTGCACCACTTGGTAAGTGTCACTGCTGGTGGACCAGGAGTCCCCGAGGGCACATGTAGCAAAGTTCGATCAATTTCGGTTGGTCGTTTCTTTAAACGCATTTCAAAATTTCTGTTTACAAACTTTTCTTAAATTTCTAAAACCTGGGTCCTGTAGCATCATTTCTTATCCATCTTGCTACGTCTGTCGGTATATTAAGGACATAATTTTCAGAGATTTTGGCCATATTACATTGTTTAGATTGAGGATCACTGACGAGGGTTAAATACCGAAACGTGCATATCTGGTCCATGCTGTAAAATGATGTTAATGAACTTGAAGACGTTAAACATTGGCGAAGGTTCCAATAGAACTTCTAATCATTTTTGTCTTGCCTTCTCGACTATGAGACTGGGTTACTTTTTATTTGAACACCCTCCATTATAGGAAAAATGTGTTACTATCTTAGCGAGTTTAACAACATTAATGGTATTCTTTGTTGAGTGATTTTTTTAATGTATTTACTCTTTGGGTCGAAAAAAACCAGATCTGATAACCTATATCAATTTATGTAAAGTAAGTAAATCTTTTTTTATAGAGCGAGCTTCGCAAAACATAGCGAAACTAAAGTCCACGACTGTCAGCTCCGTATGGAACAATGACCAGGTACACTTACCCGTATTTGCAGTTGACGGACATCTATCCTCGCTTATTTGGGGAAGTGAATGCTTCCATTCCAGCTCAGAAGTATCACCATGGATACAAGTAGACTTGGAGGAATTGCTAAAAATAGATTACATAAAAATCTACAACCGATGGGATTCCCTTGGTGAGATGATTTTTCGATTAACGATTTTGTACTTCTTAATAGGGATATGGTTTTGTCCACTTTTGTCATGGTAGGGTTTGTGTAGATTTGTTTCAATACATTTCCTATTTATCAATTCAGTTCAATGAACGAACCATTGGAATTTCCTTGAATAATGAAATACTGTGATCCTTTATTTAAAAGGTTGAAAACAAGGGAACGGAAATCTTTCAGATATGTTTGTGATGTGCAATTTCCCTCCTTTTATTTCTTTTAATTCACAAAATCACCAAACTTAATGAAATCAAAACAATATAATCTGAGGAACATCATATGAAAACCATATTATCTGAGGGACATCATATGAAAACCATATTTTCTGAGGGACATCATATGAAAACCATATATTCTGAGGTACATCATATGAAAACCATATCATCTGAGGGGCATCATATGAAAACCATATAATTTAAGGGGCATCGTATGAAAACCATAAAGTCTAAGGGACATCATATGAAAACCATATAATCTGAGGGGCATCATACGAAAACCATAAAATCTAGGGGACATCATATGAAAACTATATGATCTGAGGGACATATGAAAACTATTTTATCTGAGAGCGTCATATGAAAATATATTATCTGAGGGACATCATATGAAAACCATATGATCTGAGGGACATCATATGAAAACCATATCATCTGAGGGACATCATAAGAAAACAATATAATTTGAGGGACATCATATGAAAACCATATCATCTGAGGGACATCATAAGAAAACTATATAAGCTGAGGGACATCATTTGAAAAGCATATAGTCTGAGGGACATATGAAAACCATAAAATCGAAGGGACATCATATGAAAATCATATCATCTGAGGGACGTCATATGAAAACCAAAAAATCTAAGGGACATAATATGAAAACCATATAATCTGAGGGACATCATATGAAAACCATATTATCCGAGGGCATCATATGAAAACCATATAATCTGAGAGACTTATCTTTTAAAACAAATTACATTGTTTTAGAACTACTAGCACAAAAATAAAATGTGCCAGAAATGTAGGATTTCAATGTTGTTAAACAAATAGGTTTCCAGTTTATGTAAAATCAACTATTTATAACAATAAAGTCACAATAATACGGACGTGTTTCAACTATAAACCTTTTTGAAGAAAATTTAGAACCAATGTTTTATGCACCGGACACGTGTTTCGGATATCAAATCATCGTCAGTGATGCTTCCAGCCTAAGTGATTTTCATAAGCCGCCATAATTTATTTCAGTAGCACCTCCTGCTTATTTTTTTTTTACTTTAAATTCGTCCACAAGTTAGCTATGGTCTTAATCGCCTAACCGACACACCAGAGAGTATTTATGTGTCGAGAATATATGTTGAAAGTGGTATTAAGCGACGTCCTACGTTAGTGACATTATAAATAAGGTGTCGAGAGATATTTGTTAAAATTATATTTATAGTTAAAATGTAAGGTGTTTTCATTACTATATTTTCAACATAAGACAAAAACAGTCAGGGAGCTGTTAAGATAAGACGTCAAGTCTGCCTCGAAAGTGAAATTTGAAAAATAGAAAATTCAAGATTTTTTTGGTGAAATGTTTACCTTGACGGCATCCCATCAGAACATGAAGTTATTTTAATCCGTTTTGCATAATATTGCTAATTATTGGATCTAAACTTGTCTTTTTCTCATAGAAATCAATAGAAAACGGAAAATATTTTATTGAACATTGTTCCCTTTGAATCTACAGAACGCCACTTTTACTGAAGGTGTATATCGATGGTACAATTCTTGTTGACAAAGTGGGGATCTGTATCTTTGGGGGAACACTACTCCAGAGACGAAAACCAAAACAGGAAAGGCGTGTTTATTTTAAGAATCGACCTTTTAGACCAAAAAATATAGCACATTTGACTATTTTACCTCTTTAATCTATATAAAAAAATATACTAAATATACACGAGATTTAGGGCTAATTATCTTATCAGCTCCTTAAGATAGAGCATTCTTTAATGAAATTCTTATTTTATGAGTTTTCATATTGAACATTTCAGGTGACAGGTTGCATAACATCAAAGTACAGATTGATGGAAGCCAAGGGGATTGTGACGATTTCATTGGACCTGCACTTGATTCTCAAGTTGTTTTTATCCAATGCAAACCAAACATTATAGGGCGCCACGTTAAATTGTATATCGACGGTAAATCTGGGCAAAGCAATTATCTCACAATATGTGAACTTGAAATTTGTCAGTTTACTTGAATAGTTTGTTTGACGGTAACGCTGGGCAAAGCAATTATCTTACAATATTTGAACTTTGTCAGTTTACTTGAATAGTTTGTTTATGTTCGGTATGTAGCAATGAGTCATACATTTGCTAGAAGTGAAAATATATTGTTCTTATGTGGTTCTATTAAGTAATAATGTAGCGCTACTGAAATTATTTTTGGTGGCTCCGCTGAAAGCATCACTGATGAGAATTTAATATTCGAAACACGTGTCTGGTGCATGTAAATTGATTTGGAATTTTCCTCAAGAAGGTAGAGAGTTGGAACCCTTCGACATAATTCTCATAAAGTGAACTCTACAAAATGAACTGCAATTATTCCACCGTAGATGACACATTTTAACTTAACAAACGTGTATATTGACCATTGGTCTCGTTGATCTGTGAGTAGTGTTTTGCGTGTAATGTGTATATGTCGTTTGTCCATTTTGCGTCTCTTGCTGTGATTGTCTACTCTGTGTTTTGTGCGTCATGTGTCTATGACGTGTGTCTGTTTTGCGTCTCTTGCTGTGCTTGTCTACTATGTGTTTTGTGCGTCATGTGTCTATGACGTGTGTCTGTTTTGCGTCTCTTGCTGTGCTTGTCGACTCTGTGTTTTGTGCATCATGTGTCTATGTAGTGTGTCTATTTTACGTCTCTTGCTGTGCTTTTCTACTGTGTTTTGTGCGTCATGTGTCTATGTCGTGTGTCTGATTTGCATCTCTTGCTGTGCTTGTCTACTCTCTGTTTTGTGCGTCATGTGTCTGTGTCGTGTGTTTGTTTTGCATCTCTTGCTGTGCTTGTCTACTTTGTGTTTTGTGCGTCATGTGTCTATGTCGTGTCTATTTGCGTCTCTTGCTGTGCTTGTCTACTCTGTATTTTGTGCGTCATGTGTCTATGTCGTTTGTCTGTTTTGCGTCTCTTGCTGTGCTTGTCTACTATCTGTTTTCGCATCAGGTGTTTTGGTGTTTTGTGTAACCATATGGCGTCTATGGTTGGCCATCTATACTCAGAATTAAATATTTATACTGCAGTATAATTATTTATACTGCAGTATAAATAAAACACTGGCCATATGTACTCACAATTGAATATTTACACTGCAGTATAAATAATTATACTGCAGTATAATTATTTATACTGCAGTATAATTATTTATACTGCAGTATAATTATTTTGTACTGCAGTGAAAATACAGCATGGCCAGCCCACTCACAAATAATTATTTATACTGCAGTATAAATAAAACACTGGTCATATGTACTCACAATTAAATATTTACACTGCAGTATAATTATTTGTACTGCAGTATAATTATTTATACTGCAGTATAATTATTTTGTACTGCAGTGAAAATACGGAATGGCCAGCTCACTCACAAATAATTATTTATACTGCAGTATAATTATTTATACTGCAGTATTAATAAAACTCTGGCCAAATACACTCAGAAATAAATATTTATACTACAAGTATAAATCTTTATTTTTATCCACGAATCACAAGTCTTGTTACAGTTCGCTTATCAGGTTGTAAACAAAATGACAACCAACCTTATTTTAAACTAGAGCTGTCTGCAAAGCAGCTAGGACTTATACCCCCGCTCCCAACTTTAAAATGTAACCTCCAATAAAATAGTTGTTTGAAGTGTTTTTAATTATTATTTCAACATCAAGGTCAAAGGGTCAACAAATTTTGTACCAACAGAAAGGTCTTACCACAAGGAAGACACATGGTTAATATGAAAGCCCTATCTCTCTCTGTTCAAAAGTTACGACCAAGGTTAAGTTTTTTCATATGTAGGTCAAACATCAAGGTCAAGGTCACAGGGTCAAAAATTTTTGTTATGCCAGAAAGGTCTTGCCACAAGGAATACACGTGTAATATGAAAGCCCTATCTCTTTCGGTTCAAAAGTTATGGCCAAGGTTAAGTTTTTTCATATGTAGGTCAAACATCAAGGTCAGAGGGTCAAAAACTTTTTAGCATTTATACTGCAGTAAAAATCACGTTATTTATTTGTGAGTATGAGTGGCCAGTGTTATATTTATACTTCAGTATAAATAATAATTTGTGAGTGAGCTGGTCATGCCGTATTTCACTACAGTACAAAGTAAATTAATACTGCAGTGAAAATAATTATACTGCAGTATAAATAATTATACTTCAAGTATAAATAATTATACTGCAGTGTAAATATTTAATTCTGAGTATGTGTGGCCAGTGTTTTATTTATACTGCATTTATTGACTCTTTAGTGTATTAATTTGTCAATATTTTTAATATCCTTGTGTAATAGTTGTTTTATGATCAGTTTACCTCGTTATTCGTTGTGCTTGGTATTTCAATGAATATAGTACATAAAGCTTGTTCAATTTTCATTTCATCTGAATATATACCCGTTTGTTTAAAAAATAAATAAATAAACAAGAAAAAGAAAACTGGTAGGGGTACTTCAAATTGGTTTGAAATTTACTTCACGAAGTTATAGAGTTGGAACACTTCCGTACTGTTAATATAATCACTTCTTGTGTGTGGAACAGTTAAAATCGTTCTCCGTGAATTGATGTTTATTCAATGAATTAATTACTTCTTTCCAGCTCTGTCACATGAAAGAAGCTTTGTTTTGGCCCTTTATCAATTTTGACATCATATATTTTTCCTTGCTATTTATGAAACTAGCCATTTCACGGATAAATATTATTGAAATTAGAGGAGTTTAATATCCTAGCACCATACTTCCAATGCTATTTTGAACATAGATTTTATTTGGATATCCTTCTGAATCGACCCTACAGGAAATTTGGAGCCTCACACTCTCTGTAAAATAAACGCAGAAATTTAAATTCTAAAAATAAAACCAGAGACGCTAGTGAAATGAATTTGGATGGCGTATGAAAGGCACTTTGACTCGAAGCATCATTTATGAGAATTTGATACTCCAAACACGTGTCTGGTGCATGAAAATTGGTTTGAAATTTACTTCAAGAAGGTATAGAGTTGGAAGACGTCAGTATTTTCAATGTGTCATAGTTTTCAAATTCACCCGAAGGTACTATTTCCTTAACATCAGTTGATTTCTTAATATATAAAGAAAGGATTTAAACAAGTAAAACTACCACTAAACCCGCTTTTATAAAAAAAAATTTTGGTCAAAATTTCAGCAAAATTACGCTTTTTTAGACATGAAATTGCTCCTACCGACAGTAAGTGTCCTATTAATTTTCCTTTCTCACAAAATGATTTTGCTCTTTTAATAATTGAATAGCTGTTTAGTACCCGAAACGTGCATGTCTGGTCCATGCTGTAAATTTCTCAGGTCTTAAATGATGCTATTGAATTTGAAGACGTTTAACATTTGAACTACTTGGTGTGTGTCACTGCTGGTGGACCAAGAGTCCCCAAGGGCACATGTAGCAAAGTTCAATCAACTTCGGTTGATCGTCTGTCTCTTTAACGCATTTGATATTTTCCGTGACAAGATTTCTTGAAATTTCTAAATATTTGGTCATATAGCATCATATCCCACCCATTAAATCTGCAGCACTACATTTTGGGCCGAACTGATTCCTGCATCCGGAAGCATTGTGCATAGCGTTTTATTGACGAATGTCTCGTCCATCAGAAAACTTTATTTGTTTTAACATTTACATTATACCCTCTAATAGCAGCTGTAGCAACAGCTCCATCCTGAAAAAGAATTACATGAAATTAAGAATCATCAAAAGCAATTATTCCCTGTATCTAAGTGTAAGTGTCAATTGTGATTGATACTTGTGACAAGGTTCGAGGAGTCGTGGATGACTCTGCGTGTGCATTGAGATTTCTTTCTTTGTCCGTGAAAGTAGTGTTTGAGTCTATTTTCACTCTTTCTTGCAATTATTAATATTATATCTTATTAAATAATAATAAAAGATCGCTAAAGACGGTATGGTTGGAATGCAAAGCAAGTTTTTGTCACTAACTGGGTGAAGGTCACTAGGTCAAATGTAACAGCATAAATTGAAAGGTCTTGTGATTGGCAATGTACATCTATAATTGAAAGTATCTACTGCTACAATTCCTTAGATTTTGGGCTTGTTTTGAGAAAAGGGTTTGTGACCAAGCGATGATACCTTAGAGTCACCCCTGTGATTGTGTTTCAACCCCCTCTCTAATCATGCCAATAGACTATAAATGTTAAAGATACAGTGTCCCTGGAATTTTTTTTTATTGAAAACGTAAAATTTTGCATTTCAAAATTTTGTAAAATTAATTTTCAGGGACACCGTCCATTCAAATCGACTTTGCGGGCCTTTGAACGATTTGCAAATGGAACATATTGTTGGATTTTCTATCGGTACTTCAATATCATGTTGGGTTTTCGGTGTTAATGTATAGATAAATGTACATTTCCTTCTGGTCATGGCTTTGTTCGGGAGCAAATTGACAAACAATCTATCACAAAGCCATTGTCCGGAACCAACCCATCGCTGCACTGAGATATTTTTGCATTCACCTTACACGAGATGTGCATTATCAAAGTTGACATACCATTAGATAGAGGGTTTATAAGAGGTAAATATGCAACAACACTTGAATTAAAATTCTCACCAACGATAATGCAACAATGGATAATCTGTATGTCTCTTCGAGATTCTGCTTCCGGTTCAGTCCGACTCTTCGATATTCTGCTTCCGGTTCAGTCCGACTCTTGCATCTTCAAAACAAAACCGTTTGCACGCGCACGTAACGCGCCAACAGGTGCATGTTGCTGGAGAATGAATTGTTGATATAAAGAGAAGGTACACAAAGATATAAAAGGATTTTAGAAACTTTATTTCAGTTCCCCAGTTCTGCAACTACATAATTGTTCTTCCCACACCAAGTACAGTTTGTTTATGTATGCACCATCACATTCAATGTTAATTACATGTTTAGGGTCATTTCCAAATTTATTAATTTTATTCGGGTATCCACGGCGCTCCTTCATATCCTCCAAAATATCGCTGCAGACCTTGTTCGCATTTCTTTGAAGTCCGTATCTACTTGGCGGTGGAACATACCGTGGATATGATCCTAATGTCACCAGACGGACACTAGGCTTGGTACTTGATCAATCTACAGTCTTGTACAAGCGCATTCTTAAAACTTGCACTCTGACTGTGACGACGGGACTCCATGACGGGCCCTGTCCAAACCTCTTTAGAGAAGACAGGGCCCCGACCACCTGTCCTCTCTGAATGTCAGTCGGACTCCTCGGGTGATAACATACATGAGCTCGCGGCGGCAGAGCACGGATTGTATTACGTACGCCCTCTTTTTATATCCATTTACATATTCATCTGTGTTGCTTGGGCCCCTGCGTTTTGCGGTCCTGTTTGTGTGTGGTCATCTGACAGTGAGGATATTGTTTTACACCACAATTGTGCATTCTTCGAGACCTCTGGGTAATCGGATAAGTGGGAGGATTGTGCGCACGTAATCCAGGATAACCACACCTTCTGCTATTTCCGTGGCAGATGGCCGTCCTAAGTCGGCACCGGTTGCCCATTGGCCTCGTTGGTTTATGTGTAGTCCTTTGTGTTTGATGTTTCTGTGTTGTGCGTAGACGTTCCTTGTCCAGTATGCGTCTCTTTCCGTGCTTGTCTGCTTTGTGTTTTTGCATTGGGTGTTTTGGGGTTTTGCTGTGGGTGCTACAACCTGGTATTGTTGCAGATCCCCTCCTTTGTATGGGTAGACATCAACACTCTACGTAGCAAAGGTGGGCCAATGGGAGTATGAGACAGACCGACATGAACTCCAAGGTTTTTTTTTGCTGGTTTTCTTCGCCTTGAACCACCACCTTCTGCTTTCTTACACAATGGGTAAGGCTTGGGTTTGTAGGTACACTTCGCACAAAACACTGTTGTTCAGCACATAAGTCCCAGTACAGTGCAGAGTTTGCTTGGCTTGTTCATCAACAACCTTATTATACATTGTCATCAGCTTCATAAGGTGTGTAACTCTGTAGGAACCAGCTTCATTCCATTCCTAAAAAGATAAATTTATTACTTAAATGCTTATAATTCATGAATACAGAGGGCTTTGTGATTAGTACTTCAAGTATTTACATGCTGTTATAAGAGTTACCTACCCCTTGCTCATTTAGTATGCTACAGTAAAAGGTATAAAATTTCAAATTAAACTATAATTACTTGCTGATATGTCTCACTTTTACATACTAAACATTAGTAAACAAGAAAATAAGAGCGTTTGTAGTATTTAGGACAAAAGTCAACCATTAATTTACCTTTTTTAATGAAATTATGAAAATTTCAAGAGAAAAGTGAAATAAATTTGACTATTTTTCCTCATCAAATGCCAATACGTTATAATTTATAAGAAATATAACTTTTTTGTGTAATATACTATGTAATGAATCATAATACGTCATTTCGGAGATCCCGATTTCGTCACAATGTGTCATGTGACTTTCATCTTTTTATGACGTCATTTAGGGCATGTTTTGTTCAAAATGGCGTCACTTATTACTAACCATCAATAGATGGATGTAAACAGAGAATAAAGTGCTAGATTTTCATCAGAAACAGAAATATCAATAAATAAATATGAATTTATGTAAAGAATTTTATAAATAAACAAACAAAAATAAATAAATATAAAGGATAGAGAGGATCACATCATGGATAAAGCCAGTCTTAGGCAGTGAACCCCCGCCGACCCCCCCCCCCCCCCTTCTTATATTAATTTGATTGGAACCAAAAAATAATATAGTAAATGAAAAATATCTTAGGGAGACGTGAGCTGCAGAAACCTCTCTGTCCGTCACCATTGGATCCTCTTTTAAGATAAGGTAAGGAGGGAGGGGGGGGGGGAGATTTTATACATCGGTGACCCATGCGCGCTCTGTCGCACTCCGTTTTGCGCAATCGATCATGGGGTTATGAGGTTAGTTTTATACAGAAATCATCTTCCTAGGAATTAAGAATTAAAATAATATGAAAAACATGAAAATATTTAATGCGTAATTGACGATATTGCAACTAAATATGGGCAAATCAAAGGTGCATTGATCAAGCATTCTTTATGCAAGTCAATTTACCGACTTCATTTGTATAGCAATACAAACCAAATATTTCTTATATATTAATTTTATATTAATTCAAAGCTACCTACATTATTCTGCTGAGGCTTGTCATTATTCAAAATGGAACTACACATGATTTTTCCTTGTAAAAATATTATCGTTTACACATTAAACAAACGAAAAAAAAAATGAAAACAGATATATTTATTTTCAGATATCTATCATTCATTCAATAATAATTTAAAAAAAAAAGGAATATAGTCAATGCATTCAATCCGTTTTATGTAAATATGTTTTGCCCACCTGACCCAGATTTGATCTGTGAAGATCCTTGAAACTTGGGGGGGGGGGGGGGGGGGGGGTAATCCGAAGTATAAATATCCGCGGCAAATTGCCGATTTTCTACGCCGTTCTAGAAATACTGTTAGAATCATTGTTGATTGTTCAACTAAATTGAAGAGATAAAAATATCTATTTCCCCGAAAGCATGGCTGAGCCCTTTATATGTTGATCTCTGATTATCCGGTATCGATCTGTGTCCACGGCGATTTTTTTTTTTCTCCGTTTATCACTGTTGATGCATATAGATTAGACTATTTGAAATTTTAATTCAAAACACAGTACCTTGAAAATCAGTTTAAGAGTTTTCTTTTTATAAGTTTGATAAGAGATTTTACTTTTTTGTGAAACTACAAATCCAGCATAGCCCGGGGTAGGGTTGATGGCCACAGCATCCGGGCGCGATGAGCTTTCTACAGGCCCACGGGTCTGCTTTCAAGGCTGGCCGGGATGATCTTATTCATATTTGTCATATTCTTTGTTCAATATATCAGAGTAAGGCGAAAATTATATATACTTTCATGGTTTCATTTCATAGCATAATACTAAATGTATATCAACCCCCAGAATCTCTCCCGGGACCAACCCCCCTCCCCCCATTTTTTTCCTCCACATCATCCTCGTGGGTTATAGGATTTTTTTTTTTAAATACTAGGATTTTATGGATATTTAACAATCCTATGAACATCACAACATCGTATAAATTTCAATTTTTCCGATTTAGGACGGCATTTATAGATCGCAACGTCGTTCCTAATGTAATCTAAACATGCCCTAAATTTAGTCGCGGTCACATGACCAGGTAACCTTTTTGCGCCTCCTTACGTAAGAGTTTCGACATCTAGGAAACGACGTATTACATGTATACATACGGTGTTTCAGCAAGTTTTTAAGGGTACATCTCTCTTCGGCCGAACGAGTCTACAATCCGCTTGGTCTGCAGTCTCGGAGTCACCTGGAGAGCTTACTGCTACACTAAAAGTCTGGTAAAGCACATCATCTGCTTCAAAAACAGTTAATCTCTGAAAAGGAACCACATTTTCTGGTGCAAAAGTTTTCGAATGTGTAAACTCTTCTTTAAAGGGACGGTGTCCCTGAAAATTAATTAATTTTACAAAATTTTGGAATGCAAAATCTTTCTTTTCATATGAAAGATACATTCTCATTAGTGGAAATTCAAATGTTCAGGCGAATATAACGCATACATTCGCAGTTATAGGCCTTCAAAAACGTCATTTTGAATTTGGGGTGCGCAGCTCTAATTCATTTCACTGGCGCCACCTACAATGTATTGAGTTTTTACAATAGAGGTATATGGAGATTTAATTATTTAAAAATCGACAATATTAGGGTCGTTACTGCATATTTTCAACTTAAACTTTTTATGGCTCCCTTTTTCCTCTATCTAGACCCTTTGGAATAAATTTTACGTTTTCCATAAAATTTATTTTCAGGGACACTGTATCTTAAACTCATTGAAGAGACTTAATGAAACTAAATAATTAAAGATACAAAGAAAAAATCTATACATACATCTTACTCCTCCCGGGCACCTGATCCCACCTCTAGCTTGCTAGGGGTCCGATGATGCTCAATTTGGTGCTCTATTGTGAGTGCTGTTTAGATTACCGTCAGGATCTTCTTTAACTCATACATACATAGATCCACACGAGACAAAAAAAAAATTGAAATGTAAGTTGTGCAGCTAAACTAAATGAAACTAACTAAGTTTAGAAAAGTACAGTGCAAAGAAATGGTAGCTATTTCCTCTCCCAGCCTCGTTCTCGAGCTGATGCTGTCTCGATGTCCAGGCTAGATTTCATATCTGTTCGTATCTCCTTAACATACTGGTCAAGATTTTTCTCCGCGGGTAGATATTTCTCCTCTATCGTTGAGAAGGCATTGCGTTGGTGTTTTTCTGTTGGCATAAAACACAACATTTGACCTTAAACGTGCAGCACCACTTTTTGGGCCGAACCGATTCCGGCCTCCGCAAACATTGTGCATACCGTTTTATTGATGACTTTGTGGTTCTGACTATCCACGGCAACGTGTCCTCCTTTCCCTCCTTTCTGTCACTATAAGGACGGTATCCGACGGTGTCTGCCTGATCAGGTTATCCGCTGCTTGGGGTATTCTATGCAGCTTAAGTCAATACTGAGGGACCCAGGACGCACCTGTCCGCATGTGCCCGTTCCACAAGATGCTTAGCCCCCTCCTGTCTAGGGCGTTGAGCTTTTTAAGGGAGGCCTCCCTCGCACAAATACACATCGCTTCCTTGTCGAATGTCCCGAAATGGTTCGAGAGCTCACACGTGGACACAACCCCAACCACCAGGCGTACTGTGTAGGAGGGCTCACGGTTCTCGTCTGTGTGGAGGAAATCCTCCAAGGGCCACGAACAATCAAAGTGGGTTAAGCGCCCCAGCCTCCAAAAGCTGTCCCATACAAGAGTAGTGGACCAGCATTGCACCGCTAGGCCCCTCCAGAGAAGGGCAAGGAGTGTGCTGTCACAACCAACCAATAAGAACAAGATGTACTGTGTAATCATTACTTTTTCGGAAGCTTAAAAAAAAAGAATAAAAATAATTTACAATACTTTCAGATAATTCTATATAATCAATACAATTCAAGGTACTGTGTCCCTGAACACGCCATAAGCAGTCGATGAAGGGATGTTGCTACTCGGAAATGGAAAGTTTGCTGAAATTGAAGTCGTCAAAATAGTTTTAGATAGGAAGTTTTCTATGTTAATTTTAGCGCTAAGTCTATGGAAAACGCTAAATTAACATAGAAAGCTCCCCATTTAAAACTTATTTCTTTCGCTGTGAGCATAGTATTGGTCGTACAGACATAAATTATGTCATTATTTCATGAAGGTAAATCATTAAGCCATAGGCCATTCTTCTATAAGGCCTATATCAATTTTAATCGGAAGATATGCTGACAAAGTGCAGAAAACTTTAATAGCGAGCGGAGCTCGCTGCAAAGGCCCAAAGGGCCTTTGCGAGCGAAGCTCACATTTATGGTAACGCGTATACGTAAGTATGGGAAAATGCACGAGCAAAAGATATACATACTTGAAGCTGAAAAAGTTTGGTAACAGGACCGGGGATACGGGTAAAGTGACTCGATCCTTTAAACGACAGAGCAGGAGAACATACTTTGACAAAGTCGCAATGGATAGAATTCTTCTATTTTATGGCGTAATAAAATTAAGTGAAACTCGCCGCATTGTTCGTCTGAAAATCAGAAATTCAGCAGCAACTAATCCGCCATCTTTATCACTAATGACGACACAACGGTACGTAACTCTGTAGTATACTTGACGTCATTATTCCTCTATATGTGACGTCATGGTAGCAGTGCGCCCATTTTCACGTGCAAGAATGGAACATGATTGTAGTAATGCAAGAAGAAGGAAAAGTGACACAAAACTAGCGCGATTTCCTAACACTTTTCAATGTATCAAGCAAACAAGATAGATATGATTGAAATAATTATGTATAGTAAAGGAGAAAGATTTGAATTTTTAAATGGATTTTAAGGTCACTAGAGAGGGAAGGGGAGGAATTTAAGACTCCCATGCTAATGATCTATGTCTGTGTAAAGTAGATGGGACGAATCCAGCAGCCATTTTCCCAAAAATACTTGCGATAAATTTGAAGATTTATCGTAGCTTTCAATTTATCATATCTCAGTCTTACATGTATAAATCACAATATGCAAACAGTTTTGCTTTTCTTTCTCTAACTACAGAAATATTCAATTTTTGTGAAAATGGCTCCGGATTTTTTTGGTTTTGTTTTTGTTTTGTTTTGTTTTGTTTTTTGTTTTTTTTGCAACGGGAAGGGGAGGTCCAGCTTGACCGGCGGTGAGGGATTCCTGGATTCCCAATGTTATGATTATGAAAAGTTTTTTTATTTTAGAATTGATCAATCTTTTAAGGTTTTACAAAATTTTTGGTGTCTTTTTTCTCCGCTCGCACATAAGGCTTTGCCTTGATTCATATTATTCCGATTCTTAAAGATGCAGTGTCCCTGAAAATAATTTTTTTATTGAAAAGGTCAATTTTACTCCAAACGGTCTAGATAGAGGAAAAAATGAGCCAGAAAAAAAATTATTTGAAAATATGCAGTAACCACTCTAGTATTGTCGATTTTGTAATAATTAAATCTCCGTATACCTCTATAGTAAAAACTCAATACATTGTAGGTGGCGCCAGTGGAATGAATTAGAACTGCGCACCCCAAATTCAAAATGACGTTTTTAAAGGTCTATAACTGCGAACGTGTGCTTTAGATTGGCCTGAAAATTTGAATTTGTACAAATGAAAATGTACACTTTCATATGAAAAGAAAAATTTTGCATTTCAAAATTTTGTAAAATTCATTAAATTTCAGGGACACTGTACCTTTAAGTGAGCTGCGCGGTCAGTAAAAGAAGAGAGGAGATCTCCAACAAGACCCCGCTGCAGCACCAACAGCAGAACACTAAAACATCCGATGCAGAAAAAAAAACACAAAAGACGAGTATAGTATGAGACGGAAAAGAGACATACGACATGTAAACATCAAACACAAAAGACTACATATAAACCGACGAGACCAATGGGCAACCGGTGCCGACTTTGGACGGCCATTTGTCACGCAAGTAGCAAATGGTGTGGTTATCCTGGATTACGTGCGCACAACCCTTTCACTTCTCCAATTACCCAGAGGTCTCGAAGAAATTACAATTGTGGTGTAAATCAACCTCCTCACTGTAAGATGGCCTCACACAAAAAAGACCGCAAAACGTAGAGGCCACGGAAACACAGATGCATATGTAAATGGATATTAAAAGAGAGCATGCGTAATGCAGTCCATGCTCTGCCGGTTGTAGCAAGCTCATGTATGTAATCACCCGAGAAGTCCAACTGACATTCAGAGAGGACAGGTGGTCGGGGCCCTGTCTTCTCTAAAGAGGTTTGGACAGGGCCCGTCATGGAGTCCCTTCGTCACAGTCAGTCGGAGTGCAAGTCTCAATAATGAGCTTGAGCAAGACTGTAGATTGGTCAAGTACCAAGCCTAGTGTCCGTCTGGTGACATTAGGATCATATCCATGGTATAAAAGGCGTGTGATGATTCTCACGCATTTTCGATGGTTATGCTGCCTACCTTTTATCCTTCTAATTTTGTTTATCGTGTTAAACGTCTTTAAATTCAAAAGCATCATTTAAAACCAGACATGCACGTTTCGGGTACTAAACCCTCGGCAGTGATCCTCAGTCTAAACAATGTTATATGGCCAAAAAGTATGAATATTATTATGTCCAAAAATGTACCAAAAGACGTAGCAGAATGGGTGGGATATGATATCACCATAAAATACAGGTTATGTAATACCCAAAGTAATGTACTCTGTTGTAAGTATAGATCCGAATCTTAAAAGAAGTTGACTGTAATTTTTTGTCAAATTTCCAGGAAGTTTTAACTAGTTTATGAAAGGCGAAGCCTTGACCTCAAAGTTTCTTGGCAATTTGTAATTTCTACTGTGAAAATCCAAAATATCAGTACATGCTCTAGCGTACCGGATAAGCTGTGATATGTAAATGCCGTATGACGATAATCTTGGAACATCACCGTCAAGCCAGGGGAATTTACTATGTTGAATCCAAAATCATCCAATTTGTCATTTGTGTGAATCTTTTCGTTTACTATTTTGATATTTAGGTCCAAAATGGTGTTACTGTGTATTTGTAACGTTTGCCTTGTTAAGTGTTAATTCTTCTGGAAATGTTCATTCTTATATAATTCAAAAGCAGGATTAGTTAGAATATCATCCAGATACCTAGAAGTATTCGTGAAACATTTCAGATCATCAAATTTTCTTTGCTTTTGAAGAATTTGGATAAATTCTTTTTCATAAGTGTATCAAAATAAATCTGCAACGAGAGGCGCACAGTTATTACCCATAGGAATTCATACAACCTGCTTGTATAGATCCTCACCAAATCTAATATAGATATTGTCCAAGAGGAAGGACAATGCATTAGACAGGTCACTACGTGTCCATGATTTGTATGAATTGTAGTCTGTCGAGGAAAAGAAACCCTTCAGTGTAATGTCAATTCTTAGTTTATGATGCCGGACCGAGGTTATCATATTGTGGTGATTCAGAAATTTTGCCCATTTTGTTTCTTCTTTGTATTATTGTGAATCATTCTGGAATTGTACCAAGTTCTGTTGTTCTTTTATAATTTTTGATTGATTGTTTTTTATTTGTATTAGATGGAGTGTACAGCCGAAGCGAAAACCACATGAGAAGTCAGAGACGAGATAGTAAGAAAGTGATCATAGCCTTTAAGCCACTCCTTCAGCACTTCTGGTCTCATTGTTGATGGTAGGTTGTGGTGTTACGGGCTTGTCTTGAATATATTATGTGATTTTTTGGCATTTATTGTCAGAGTGTTTGTCTTTACAGAACTGGCATGCATGTTTGTATGGATATGAGTCTCGGTCCTGTTTCACAAAAATTCTAACGTAAGAGAAAGGAGGAAATCTCTAACAACACTAGGTTGGGGTAACTTTCGTCGTTGTAAAATATTTCTATTTAGTTTTTATCATGTTTTGTGACATCATTTCGTCATATAAATAAAAAACTACAATGGCTAAAAAACTACAAAGGATAGAATTGCGGTTAGTGATGGAAAGACCATATGATGATCAAGTTCATACTTCGAAGCATACGCCATCCATTTTTCGTTTATGTTATTAGGGAGTTCTTTCCGGGCAACGGGAGTAATTCCAGATGAAGTAGTACATACAGCTGATTGCGCTTTCTATCAGTCGTCATGCTGCAATGAGTCGATCTCAGCAAGTCTACAAAGTCATTGTAGCGATTTGGGTTACTGTGAGTTATTGGCTCAAACTGTTGGAGCCTACGCAAAAGAGATGCTTCAATTTCCTCTGAGGTGCCGTTGCAACTATCTTGTCGTTCCCAAAGTAGAGTTGCACCTCTAGCAAGGTCATTCATATTAATGTTCCTTGCTGAATCTGGATAAGTCACATTGCACTCTGAATGACTGACGACAGGACTTCATGAAGGGCCTTGTGCAAACCTGCAGAGAAAACAGGGCCCCGACCACCTATCCTCTCTGAATGTCTGTCGGACTCCTCGGGTGATCACATACATGAGTTCGCTACAGCCGACAGAGCACTGACTGTATTACGTATGTTTTGTATATCCATTTACATGTTAATCTGTATGTTTCTTTGATCTCTTTGTATGATTGTTATATAGTGAGGAGTGTTAAACGTCTTTAAATTCAATAGCATCATTTAAAACCCGACAAATTTACAGTATGGACCAGACATGCACGTTTCGGGTACTAAACCCTCGTCAGTGATCTTTAGTCTAAACAATGTAATATGGCCAAAAAGTGTGAAAGTTATTATGTCCAAAAATGTACCAAAAGACGTAGCAGATTGAGTGGGATATGATGCTATAGAACCCAGATTTTAGACATTTCAAGCAATTTTGTAACAGAAAATATCAAATGCGTTGAAGAGACAGACGATCAACCGAAGTTGATCGAACTTGGCCATTCTACATTACAATTGTGCGTTCATCGATACATCGGAAAAGTGGGAGGGTTGTGCGCATCTAATCCAGATAACCACACCGTCTGCTACTTGCGTCGGCACCGGTTACCCCATAGTGTCGTTGCTTTATGTGTGTTTCTTTTTCTCTGTTCGTATGGTGTGAGTTGATGTTCCTTGTCCCTCTTGTGTCTCTTTATGTGGAAGTCTGCTCTGTGTTTTTGCATTTGGTGTTTTGTGAGTGCTATTGATATTATCGTCGGGATCTTCTTTAACTCATTTGTGATTTTTCTGTGGGTGCAGTTCTCCTTTTCAAGTAGATCAGAAGGTACTTGGATGTACATGTATGTGAAATGGATTTAAGGGGAAATGACCTAATGGCAATAGACCAATTTTAAAGCAAATGAGTTAAAGAACATACTGACGATAATCTCAATTGCACTCACAATAGAGCATAAAATTAAGCATCGACTGGCAAGCGAGAGGTGGGACCAGGTGCCCGGGAGAAGAAGCATCCCCTGTTGGCTAGCGGCACCCGCCGTCGATGATTAAGCACGAAAATGATAACAATATAAAATCCATGCACTGTCTACCGACATGTCTATATAGAAAGTACTATGGCGACAGTGTCAGGGAAATATTTTCAAAACACTGTCAAACCCCTTGCGGGGAACTTTTTTTACGAGCTCCACACGGCAAAGGGCAAAAATGTGACACAAATGAGTTAAAGAAGATCTTGACGATAATTGCCCTTTATAAAGAGACAGTTTGAAATGCTAAAAGCCAAATAATGCTTGGATATGAATTAAAGTACATAATACATGTACTTTTTGAATTTGCTTTCCCATAATATATTGTAGATATTTATAAATCTTTGTAATATAATTAGACATCAATCTTATGAATTAAAATTATTTCACCTTTACTTTCTTTTGGAAGTGATAGTGTCCCTTTTGCAGGAAAATTAGTTTAAGTTTTAGTCAGTTTTAGTTTTCAGAAATACTGATAAGTACCCACTTGTGTCCACCTTCATTTGGAAGTCATTTGAGGTGTCTGATTTAGGGTCATTTTTAGCCTGAGGGGATATGTTTCAGTGATTTTGATTCATCAGTGTCTTCAAAAATTGACACTAACTCTTCAACTGATAAAAAATTGCCGTTCAAAATACCACATGCAAGTGGATGAGGCTTGTCAACATGATCACCAACACCTTCCTTGGTATCATTCATCTGACATTCATCCACATCATCCCTTTCCTTCAACTCCTCTCCACTATCATTCACATTACCATCTGACACCCTATCTCTCTCAACTCTATGAACACTAACATTATGCAAATTAATGCCAGCACTTAAATCAACAAAAGCGTCTGTAGGTGTGTCATCATTAACAACAATTATTTCAGCATCACTTTAAACATTGCGCTGTACAAGTGGCACACAATGATTTTGGTTGAACTGAGACCACATAAAAGTTGCTGCAGGAGGAGAGGAACTATTTACACAACGACCTACAACCTTCCTGTTGTGGGATTCAGACATAAATATAGCATTGACCTGCGGAGGATAGTATGACCTAACTGGTTCTACAATAACAGCGGAAAGAGCATACAAGTGACACATTTCTATATAGACATAACCTCAGACAGTGCATGTATTTTATATATTGTGATCATTTTCGTGCATGAACATCGACGGCGGGTGCGGCAAATCAAAAGGGGATGCTTACTATTCCCGGGCACCTGGTCCCACCTCTACCTTGCTAGGGGTCCGTCGATGCTCAGTTTTGTGCTCTATTGTGAGTGCTGTTGAGATTATCGTAAGGGTCTTCTAGATTATCGTAAGGGTCTTCTTAAACTCAATTGAAATGAAAGCTGACTGTTAAGAGCAAACTAAAATACGATTATCGCATATCATAGCAACTATTTTCTATGGAGATGTGTCATATATATATCTGAAGACGTTTAACATTTGAACTACTCGATGAGTGTCACTGCTGGTGGACCAAGAGTCCCGGAGGGCACATGTAGCCAAGTTCGATCAACTTCGGTTGATCGTCTGTCTCTTTAACTCATTTGAAATTTTCTGTGACAAAATTTCTTGAAATTTCTAAAACGTTGGTCCTTTAGCATCATATCCCACCCATTCTGCTACGTCTTTTTGGTACATACTTCGACATAATCATTTTCATACTTTTTGGTCATTTTACATTGTTTAGACTGAGGATCACTGACGAGAGTTTAGTACCCGAAACGTGCATATCTGGTCCATGCTGTAAAGGAGAAGGTACATTAAGACCCCATATCGGCCCTGTTGTTTACTGAGATATTCAAATCGTGAAAATTGATCAACTGTGTTTATTTTATTTATCTACAAGATCAATTACATATATACATAAAATGCGCTTTTCATTTTGATGCACCCCTACGAAATTATAGCTCATCAAACCAAGGAAGGATTAACAAATCCGGATTTTTCTCTAGAAATTCACATTACATATATTTTCGAGAATTTCATATAGAGCAAGACGATCTGCTAAAAATAAAAGTAGAAAAATGAATCAATAACTTCCATATCTGTCGATTAAGGGTGAAAATTAATAGCAGACGCTCTTGCTCTAGTTGAAAATTAATTATTTGTCTTGCGTAGAATGTATATGGAAAATGCATGGATCACGTCGGCACGGCGTTATGACGTCATTATAATGACGTCATTTACTTCACACCGCAGATGCATGCACTGGCGTGACAATTTCAAATCAGGAATCGGTTTTCTCTTGAAATTCGGTTTGATTTATAAAATTTTGTATTAAAAAAAAAGAGACTGAATATTGATATCTTTCACTAACATAGAGGGTAGGTGTTCACCAAGCATGTCGCATAAAATCTCTGCCGGTAAAATAACTAAAATTTAAGGAGTAAAATAGTAAAAAAAAATAAATAAATAAAAATAAAATTAAAAACCTAAGCAAGTTAAGCAGAATTAAGATTCGTTGATTCAAGGATCACCAATCCATGATAACTGATAGGGATGTAAGAAAATGCAGTCGCATGCAAGGCCAAAGTAGCATGCATGTATTTGAGAATTCTTCCGATTTAACTTCTTTAAAGAAAAATCTGTCAGTTTATTGAAATCCTATCCGATCCGAATTCAAGTATACTTGCACTTCAGTCTAACTTTTATGAATCCCCCAGATGTGATTGTTTACAATAACACTACTATTTACTACTTTGTGTTCGACATATGAGCACCTACTCCATTATGTATTATAACAGTGTTTTTAAGGCAATAAAGACTAGAGAGAGAACTAATGCATACATGTAACACCATGCAGAAAAAGACAGAAAAAAGTGGGTATATTTAACCGCCAAAAATCCTACGTATTATATTTATCCCATCTCTGGATTTTTTTTTTTTTTTTGGCAGTCTGATTGATCGAAAAGAACAAATTATTATGTCCACTAGATCGCACACGCCATCAAAATAATTTTTTGTAGACCGTCAGCAATTTAGCTATGGCCGTATAAATAGATTCGCATGTACATAAAAGGAGTCACGAAACAGAAATTTTCAACAACAAATAACCCACCCCCCCAAAAAAACAACAACTATGCGTTGCAGTAATTGGGTTTGTCACTGACCGCCCACGGAGATGAAGCCGATAGAAGGCTCTGCTTCGCCTCGCATTATATTGGCATGATCAACCCGACAAATCTCTGTAAACGGTCAAGATCATGGGCGGATCCAGGATTTTATTTCAGGATTGGTCCTAAAGTCCGAATTTTTCCGAATTCCAAAAAAGTGGGCACATACAATGTACCAGAAAATGAAGTCCTTGATTAATGACTGACAGTTCTATTATTCATTACATGTATAGATAAAACAGATGACTGACAATATATAGCGAGCTAAAAGTTAAATTTTTGAATTTTCACTTCATAGAACTAAAATCTTGAATTTTCACATCATTGTACTTGATTAATGATATGTAAATACATAAAATGGCGAGTCAGCGAATTGTTTTTTTCAGAACAAATCCTCTATTCTTGTCCTTTTCAGTTTCATTACTCTTAAGTGCCCTTGTTTATTGACCAAAGTGAAATGTATATATATATATATATGTACTTTTGAGGAACGCTCAGCATCTTCTGAAAATAACACGTGTAAGCGGAGGTGACCGATACGTGTTTGACTATGTTACTACAGGATTATATCATTTTAAACTTTTCTTTCGGCTTGAGTGTTCATATGTGTGTTTATTAGAACATTACATTCGCATACGAAGGAAATAGAATAAATGATCGTAATCGTAATCTATCGAATATTAAGACCTGACGTTATCAATCGCTTAAATTTTTTACCGTTAGTATAATTGAAAAAACTGCAGTACTATATGATCTAAGAGGGTTCCGAATCCCTCTCCCCTACCCCACCACCACCAACATAACCAACGCTTTCCGCATATGAATTATGAAAAAGCATATCGAGTTTACATAAAAAAAAATATGCCAGCGATTCGATACAAAATTTATGTAAAACAATTACAAACTGTTAATTTAGTAATCATCTGCATTTTTGGGTGTTTAGGGGAAAAAATCACCCTAAAAAGAAAGAAAACCAAACCAAATACACACTGTTTTGGAAAAGTACATCACCCTGATATACATTAGTTATTATGTACACAAAATTATGAAATCAGTAATTGGAATTGAACAGTATAGCCGTGAGAAGTATAGTCTGCGTCTGTCTTCGGGTAGCTTTCTCGCAAATTTGTGACTTCTCGTAAATAAATCAATGTAATCGAAATTTACTCACAGGGGCTATGTACAGTACACAGAGTACAAAATAAATACCCCCTCACAATATATAAACAAAAAAAGTTTATGTATTATAAGGGGGGGGGGGTATTTGTATTGTACTCCTTGTGTAATATAGCCCCTGTCATTCACCGTGATTTTCTCAGAATTCTTTCAGTGGCGCCATCTACATGTATCACAGTTTCTTGCAACGGCTGTGATAACTGTATACGCAATCATTTGTTTCATTTTATGTTTGATTCGTATATTCCAAATTCATCAATTGCAGCTAGATATATAAATGTACATATATTTAAAAAAACAAACTAAGGATCATTTTAAATTAATGCTTATTGGCGTATTTAGATGGGCGTTTGGGGCGCCACCAACGAAAAAAATCGTCAAAGTAAGGTACATTCGCATTAGGTGGGCTTATACTTAAGTTTTGATGTCGAACTTTCGGAAAATTATTTTCTCTGGCTCCCGGCCGCTCGCCACATAACTGTTTGTTGTTTGAATATCAAACTGCTCTTAAAACTCTCCGTTTTTTGTCTGATTATTAAATTAAGTAAGTCAAAATATCCCTACAGCAAGGGGTGTGTACACCCTTCCCCTCCCCCCCCCCCCCCACTAAAACTCGCAGGCTTGCTTTGCTCATCAGATAATTCTCGATCATATGAAATATAGATTTTCATAACAATCCAATAACCATGATAAAGATTTCAAATGGCTATTTCAATACTGCCTTCATCAAGCAAAACGGTCAATCGCCGTAAGATAATTTTCCGTCCCCCTTTATGAAAGCCCTGGACCCCTTGGACAGGGACCCTAGTCGCTCTCCCAGACTCTTTGACTTTCTGATATTCACTACATCCCCCATCTCAAATTTAAAAGGTAATATCTCTGTCTTTTCATTCTTTTGAATGACTGTGTAATACATGCACGGATATGATTTTCAAACATCGTAATTCCCTTAAATCCTAGAATCAGTTATAGCATTAAACTGAGACAGTCTCCAAGAATAACCCAGAAGCTAAAAGACGACGTACAATACTTTATCAACGCAGATTTTCGAGGATTCATGAAATCGATTCATGGCAAAAACTTGAACAAAACAATCTTTATGAATAATGTAAGAATACAGCAATTTGTTATCTGAGAACGTTATATCATGACGTGATCAAAACGTCACATGACGTCAAAGTCAATGAAACAGAAAGCTTACCTACGTGTTTTCAAATTGCTATAAAATCGCAACGCAATATCCGATTCTCAAAATTTACACTGATTTACATTCTGTAAATCTTGTATTTTCATTGTTCAAAGTTTGCTTCATTTCTCAGATAAGGCCGATTTTGGCCCATAACGTACCTTCTCCTTTATCAGATCTTAAATGATGCTATTGAATTTGAAGACGTTTAACATGTAATGTAATTTCAATGTCGGTCAGTAACCTTAAATGTACATGATGCTTAATTTTGTTCTCTATTGTGAGTGCTGTTGAGATTATGGTCAGGATCTTCTTTAACTCATTTGTGTCACACTTATGTCGCAGCGATTCAAGTGCCTTATAATATCGTTTTGATTTTATTATCAACAAATGTTGAAAAAAATGTTTTTAATTTATTTTTCATTTTTTTTTTACAGACAGAGACTTTCATGCTGTATGCAAAATGACGCCCTCTTCTCAGCAAAGAAAATACTAGTATCATGTTTTAGGTCGCTCAGTCTAGATTATATTTCATTTAACTTCATAACTATTTTATTGGCCTCTTAAAATGATGAAAATAAAACAATTTTTTTATGTTGAAGCACTTTACTTCCTAGTGAATATAAAATGTCATTGGAAGGCGACGGTAGAATTATTTCACATTTTACCATTACGGTTTTTTTTTTATTTCCTTTTTTTTTTGACGGAATTCTTGAAAATGATACGTAGATTTACTTGTCATATATCATTCATTCATATTCAATTATTAGTCTGAATGTTTCATTCTTTTTTCTCCATCTTCTCGTATATCTTCATTTATCTTTATTTCTTAGTTTTACAATAAAGTGACATGATTCAGTGAACTAAAATCGAGAAGCTTACCAATGAACGAAATTAAAATGCACAACAATTAGCCCCACATGCATATAGGCGGATGTAGCGAGGTGGATAGGAGGGTGGTGCAAGAAGAATAGTTACTACAAAGAAGTCGCATTCCAAGGATTTAAATATAAAATAAAATTCGGATCTAATATCTCCAGACAAAATTCTTGCGAATTTCCTCAAAGATCGCGACTTCGGTCAACCCCTTTTTAAATCTATTTCTCTCTCTCTCTCTCTCTCATAAAATTTGTCAGTGGTGATGTTAATAAACTACCTTGATGATTGAATATCGATTTTTGTCTTAATTCAGATATGAAATATGTCAATGGTTTAGACTGTGTGTTTTATCAGATGTCTAATTATTATCCCACCTATTAATTGTGTATACATATAACAATTATGTACCAAATGTCGGAGAGTGTGTAAATAAAAATTGGGGATAACAAAGGCGTCAATTAACGCCCGCCTCCCGGCGTGAGAGGGCAATTAAATTATGGTGTACCCCAGCAAAGTGCGAGGTATTCCAAAAAGAATGTGTCTGAGAGAATAATGCAAAATGTATCTTATGTTTGACAACATTTATTAAAATTGAAACAATATAATATTAATAAATTAAAAAAAAAAGAAGATAAGACAGTTGACAGTGTATGAAAACTATACGGTTACCTTGTATGTACTATATAACGGTTTCTTACAATTCTTTTTTTTTATAATCATGCATTATCACTCACGATTTAATGTATAATCATGTATTTCATCTATTTTGTTTAAACACGTTATTGCAAAGGATTGGGCCGCAAGTTTTGAGAACATTAGAAACGACCCTTTCCTATGAACTAAAAGTAAACACAAATACATGTAATAAGAGGCGGATATGTAAAGTTTTAACATATTTTACATCATATTTCAGTATTAATATAGAAAATGGTAATTTACCTTTCAGGGATACATATCACGGTCTACAGGGAAGCTGTAAGGACCGAATCCAATATCCCATTTACATGTGTAAATTGCCTGAATAGACCCCCAGTTTGTGAGAGTACCCACCTAAGTGTCGGCTCAGTAACATAACTTCATGTTTCTTTGATTGCAAATATTTTTTTTTTTAAATAACTTGAGATTTTGCCTGTGGTGGCGCCACCTATTGATGGATCCGGACGAAAAACAACATCACTTGTAGGGGACCATGAGTACTTCATTCCTTCCATTCATGAAAATATGTTAAGTGGTTCTGGAGAAGAAGTCGAAAATGTTGAAAAGTTAACGACGGACGCCGGACGGTGCGCTATGACAGTGCGCATTGCTCAGGTGAGCTGAAAAGCCGAAGTTATTGTGCCTCTCTTTTTCATCGCATTCCTTTAACTTAATGTTCGTCGTGTTCATTACCTGCATATCCTTTATGAAATTTGAAAAAAAGTTGTTTAAACGTCCGGGACTTTTTCTGATAGACACCCTCCCTTCCATCAGGCATGAGATTGAAAAAAAGCAGGAAAGAACAATTAAGTGCCGGGGGCCCATACAAGATACATAATTTTGGAGTCTATTGAAATTGGGACGAATTTGAAACTGGGACGAATTGACCAAAAGTGGGACGAATTCGCTTGGGACGAATTGACCGTCATCCAAAATGAATAATAATGAATTTTTTTTTAAAACCCCGTTCTTTTAATAAAAGAATGATCTCTTCTTTATGTATTATAGAGCAACCAGAATATCAAGGCATAAAACACAGTCTTGATGTGTGGCATAAAGCAAAGAAGATTAATAAAAAGCTAGGGATAGACTCCAAGAAAAGACAAAATAAAGACATACGACCTTGGATTCGCCATATTATCAATCACTTTTGGTGGTGCTGAACAACAACAAAAGGTAGTGTGCTGAACATTCGGAGAAGATGGCTATCTATTCTATCCCACGTAAAGAACACTCACGAATGGCCAACCGGGCATTGTGACCACTCCCAAAACTGTGAACCACCAAAGGGCTGCACATGGCTCACAGAGTCATCAGAGGCATTAAAATGCTTGAGGTATTATACATAATACACATAGCAAACCAGTCAAATTTTAAGAAAGGAGGGGATCTCCAACAAAACTCGGTTGCAGCAACAATAGCAACACCCCAAGTGAAGACACATACAGCAAGAGACAAGGAACAGCAAACGAGACATCAAACATCGAACATAAAATACAACACATAAACCAACGAGACTCATGGGCAATCGGTGCCGACTTAGGACGGCCATCAGCCACGTTAGTTTCAGATGGTGTGGTTATTCTGGATTACGTGCACACAACCCTCCCACTTTTCCGGTTACCCAAAGTCTCGAAGATATGTAAATATATATATATATATATATGAATAGGGTAGGGGCGTACGAAATGCAGTCCGTGCTCTGCCGGCAGTAGCGAGCTCATGCATGTTATCACCCGAGGAGTCCGACCGACATTCAGAGAGGACAGGTAGTCGGGGCCCTGTCTTCTCCAAAGAAGTTTGGACAGGGCCCGTCATGGAGTCCCGTTGTCACAGTCGGTCAGAGTGCAAGTCTTACGGATGCGCTGGTACAAGACTGTAGATTGGTCCATTACCATGTCGAGTGTCCGTCTAGTGACATTATGATCATATCCACGGTATAAAAGGCGTTTGATGATTCTTACACATTTTCGATGGCTATGCATTCTGCCTTTGATCCTTCTAATTTTGTTTATTATGTCACCATAAAATCCGGCTGTGAAATACCCAAAGTAATATACTCTTTAGCTTGTATAGGTCCGAACTTTAAAAGAAGCTGATTGTAATTTTTTCAAGTTCCATGAAAGTATATAAATGACCGTTACCTTGAAGATGTCAAGAACTCTCAATTTTTATTGTCTTTACATTTTATAATCTCTAACTATTACGTTAAAAGAAATATCAGTACAATTTGTGTAATGTTATTATTCTTATATCGGTAATATATTCGTGAATTCCTTCTATACATGTCCTCCTATTCATAGATTCGTGAACATATAGTTTTTGACCTGTCCATTTCATATTTCATATATATATATATATATTCTTTGTGACAAGACCTTTTCATCAATACAAAAATGTACATTTTGACCTGTACCTCCTTCTGTTTATACGTACGGGGACATTCCTGTTTCAAATTTTTTTTCTTCTGATTTTCAGATGTCATGTTCAATGTAAACGTCTTCAAATTGAAGATCGCCTTTGGTGTTCCTCCCTTAGATACACATATGGAAGGTAAAATTGGTATGCTTAGGAAACGTCATACAACATTTTATGTTAGCTTTTAATTTCTTATACGAAATTCTATTGTTTCTTTGATGAACAGCTTGATTCTATAAAATGAAATAAGAAAAAGACCCTCTGATATCTATTTGTGGTGCTTTCAAAAGAAAAGAGGGGATCGCAAACAAAACCTGGTCGCAGCACCAACTGTAACAGCAAAACACCCCGAATGAAAACTCAGAGAGAAGAGACATAGATGGGACAAGGCGTCAAAACACCAAACACACAAGACTACACATAAATCAACGAGATCAATGAGAAATCGGTGCCGAGTAGCAAATCGTGTGGTTTCCGGATCACTTTAGCACAACTCTTCCACTTTCCTGGTCTCGTAGAACGCATAATTGTTATGTAAACCAATCTCCTCACTCAGTCACTGTAACGTGACCTCATAAACAAAGCAGCAAAAATACAGGAGACCAAGCAACACACCTTTCAAATGTCTAAATTAAATTCAGTCTATTAACCACGAAAATATCAAATGGAGAGGTCATAATTAATTGCAAAAACATTCACGATACCATCTTAACCTCTTTCTTCTTTCCTTCTAGAACTACCTGGAGAATCGAAAATTTCAATAGCCATACGCTGTTGAGATAAAACAAAATAAAAAAAGAGATATTGTCTGAAACGACTCTCTTTCACTTTTGATGGGTAAGTCATATTTTATGTGTACATGCTTATCATTCATTTATCTATTTCTTTGATCTGGTAAAGGCTGATACAGCTCTGGATTTGACTTGCTTAAAAAAACAACTAAGTTTCACGCTACTCGACCCTTATTCATTCGACAGAGCAAATATACTGAAATTGAAAGAAACGGATGGAAAATGATGAAATGAAAATGAGGGGTAGACGTTAAATACAGTAGAAAAACGATTATGCGTCCCCATCGTTGAATGGACCGTTCAGTTTTTTACTCGGCCAAAGGCTTGCTTGGAGTTCAGGGGGAGTCTCAAAGACATTTCGACCCCGTTTTGCATCACATCGTTATAGGTTCACTCTGTTCTCAATTACATTGCAATGTAGCACCTAGCGGAATGAGATGTCCGTCTCAAGCACAAGATACGGAAGAAGACCCGAAAAGAGGATATGAAATCGGACGCATGAGCTGAAGTTCAGGAGAGTCGCCAAGTCATGTCCGTCGTACGCCAGGCCCGAAAATATGCGATTGGAGTCGTATTATAGAATTGTATTCGTTAATTTCTCATCAATGTCATTTTATTATTTTTAGATATACTGCAAGAAATTACCTTGCGGCACTGGTCTATAACCACCACCAAAACCGAGCAAGAAGGATGAATAAAGAAGGTGACCCAATTCAGTCGTCACAGTGCTCAAGGCGGACTAAAGAATGGGTGGCCTTTCAAGACATGATAGAAAAACATTACAGCTACATTCCTGGTAAGCTAATTCAAATTGTACTGAAATAAAGATTTTGAACTTACGGGGATTTCTTTTAATTTTCAGATTATCATGTTTCTTTCTACTCAAATTTTATATGTAATCTCATATCTGTAAGTTTTAATAAAGCATATATATATACGATCCATGACCATGATTGTATTTTTAACTCCCAGTCGCATAGTTAAAGACATGCATATTTTGTTCCCTCCGTATGTATGTCAGTCTTCAAAGAATCCTTTCGCCTATACACGCAAACATTTTAGTTACAGTTTATATCAACTTACTGGAACCAATTTTTTTTGACATTGTAATCGTGACCTTGGCATCTGACTGTACCATTTTAAACCAATTGATTAGGGCTTATAGCTTTTATCATTTTTTCTTAATTTTGTAGAAGAGGAGGGGATCTCCAACAAGACCCTGTTGCAGCACCAACAGCAAAACACCCGATAGTATGAGTCGAAAAAGAGACATACGACATGTAAACATCAAACACAATAGACTACACATAAACCGACGAGACCAATGGGCAACCGGTGCCGACTTTGGACGGCCATTTGCCACGCAAGTAGCAAATGGTGTGGTTATCCTGGATTACGTGCGCACAACACTCTCACTTCTCCAACTACCCAGAGATCTCGAAGAACGTACAATTGTGGTGTAAAACAACATCCTCACTGTAAGATGACATCACACAAGCAATACTGCAAAACGTACAGGCCCCAGCAACACAAATGAATATGTAAATAGATATAAAAAGAGGGCGTGCGTAATACAGTTCGTGCTCTGCCGGCTGTAGCGAGCTCATGTATGTAATCACCCGAGGTGTCCGACTGACATTCAGAGAGGACAGGTGGTCGGGGCCCTGTCTTCTCTAAAGAGGTTTGGACAGGTTCCGTCACGGAGTCCCGTCGTAACAGCCAGTCTGAGTGCAAGTGTCAAGGGTGCGCTTGTACAAGACTATAGATTGGTGAAGTTCCTAGCCTAGTGTCCGTCTGGTAGGTTTGATTTCACTGATTATGCGTTCTTTGTATGGAGTAACCCAGAAAGCGGCGAAAATGATTGACCGTGCAAAACAAATAAGGCTTAACAACGAAAATAAAAAGAAATTGCTATGAAAATTTATCTAGGTTTCACTAATTAAATCATGTAAGTTGCAAATTGTTCTATGTATTTTATGAGAAACAAGAAATAATGAAAGTCTTATGAAAAATACGAAATAATTTCAAAGTTTTTTGATTTCCTTATTCATTTTCTTCATCTCCAGAACGGAGCACCTGTCGTATTTTTACCAGTTAGTTACTTCGGTGGAGACATTCATATCACTACCACATATTGATTCATCGAAACAATATGGATTACTCGTCAACTTCCTTAGCCTAGTCTTCGCTCAGGGATGACATGATTACTTGTATAAAAAAACAATTTATGTATATCTCTATCATTATGTCAACGGATAAAACAAATGCTATTTGTAGATACATGCACAGTACACCCCCCCCCCCCACCCTTGGCAATCATCGTAGGATGTCCAACAAGAAGTCTTTGACGAGACTGAAGTTCTCCTGTTTGTTTAACAAAATTCATCAAAATGACAGTAAGACGCATCAATTTGCAAAGACCCTGGGGGTCAGGGGTTTAATCAATATACCAGGTACACAATTAGACCACAGTACCATTTGATCTTCATTTTGAGAAGGGTCACATTACAAAATTAGATGGAGTTATATAGGAGAACATGACCGCACCGATTTCCCAAAACCATGATGGTCAAGGACACAAATTAAAACATATAGCGCAAAGTTACACCATTCACCAACCTAAATGCAAATTTTATGGTTTCAGCCGATATTGTTTATGGACAAGCAGACAGACGGACTCCGGACAACATGATGACAAATATGGATAATGACCTTATCCCTGTTTACAGCACAAAATCGATTATTCCGAAAATCAGAAACTGAAGGCATACAAAATCAGGATAAAACAGGAACCAAAGCAAACAAACAAACAAAAACCTCCACCATATGAAAAGAAGCGAACTCCCGATATTGGAGTGAGACCAGGTGCCCAGGAAGTGTATGCATCTCCTGCTTGCATGCAACACCCGCCGCTTCAATTCGGTAGAACTGTCACATCCGGTTACTTCCATTTTGGAAGACATAGAGTACAATCTTTGGTTGGATGGTTCAAGTGGTCTATGACAGAATATCATCCACCATTCTGGAGAGTGGAACATCATAGTGTATGACGAGTTCCCCATATCGACCGTAGAACTTCCTCAGTGACGATGTTAGTCGGTCACAAACATATCCCTGACTGAGAAGCTTGTCTGAAAGATATTACATTAGCCCGACAGATCTTTGACCAGTAGAGCTGAAAGTCATAAACCTGAAAATACAAATGGGAAAGCAAAATACAAATCGGAGAACATACAAGACGGGTCATGTCCGGCTGTGAAAGACGAGTTTCCAGTCAATGAAACATAATTTCTATATCAACAATGAGATAAGAATATTCTGAAGATATAGATAAAGGACTGATAATAAGCTTTCAAACATTTTTTAAATAATTGTTCAACTAACCTTTGGGTTTTTGTTAGAATCACTTGACTCTCTGCATGGTCGTTTTGGCTTAGGAACTTTTTGTTCCTTTTAAACGAAAATTAAGATTTCAAATGAAATTATTCTACATTCTCAAAGGTGAAATACATGTGATGCAATGTGGATTGAGAATGTTTAAACAACAAATTGTTTTAAAAAGTCGATACAAATGTACCATTACATTTTGAAGCAAAGGATCGTTAGTTTAGATTCATAATTTTAGCATTATCGCCTTACCTGTAATGAAAACAGATTCATGTTCCGTAAGAAAATATACCAGGCTGAGTAAGGGTGGGTGGGGATAGGGATTAATTGTTGTGGTGGGGGTCAAGTCGCTGAATTGTGACTAAATTTTTTATCCTCTATACTAAGTTTTATGTAAGGTATAATTATATTCTCAGAAAATATTAGATGGAGGGAGATTTTGTGCTAATGCATAACAATGCATCTTTTTATTCGCGCAAATCTTTTAAATAATAACCATTCTTGTATCAGTTCAATGTCATCTAAACACGACAATTTAATTATTTGATTTTTTTCTTTTGATCTTTTACATATCAGCTAATAGAATTCTCTATGTTTGCTTCACAATATATCTTTGATTACGTAAAATACGCTTTTTGTATCGTTAATACCGAACTCATCTCTTATGTTATTTGTGTCATTATTCTATCTTTCCAAGGTTCTAGTCAGTGAATGTCACGGTACGTGGGTTTGAAGCTCATCTTATATACCGAGACAAGAGCGATGTACGTGGATTTTAGGTCGTACCTTCATTAGTATGCACATGTCAACAGGTGTGAAAGGTCGCTTTAGATTGTTTATATGACATTGGACGGAAATTGTTAGAGTCTGTACCTAACAATCGCCGTCCCCAAAAGAATTCATTACGTCATTCACGTATAAATCATAGGAGCTCAACTTTAACATGAATATTTGTTTCTTTAATTCATGAAAATGGAAATTTATTTAGTTTTGAGATCAAGGACGACGTTTTCACACATCCTTGAGGTTTTGATGTCCAATCACAAATAATTTTTTTTTACTGCGTTTGGCTGCCTTGTTTGTATTGTCACCCTGTATAGTTAGAGGCTATTATACGTTATATCTGCTATTATACGCAACAACTGTACGTTCTTCGATAACCGAAAAGGTGGGATAAGTGTGTGCACGTAATCCGGATAAACTCATAACTTGCCAATAACATGACAGATGACCATCCTTAATCAGCAATGGGTTGTCAAATATTTCGTTAGTTTATGTAAAGTGTTTTATGTCTAGTGTTTTGACGACGTTTTTGGTGTCTAGTGTTTAATGTCTAGTGTATTATGTCTAGTGTATTATGTCTAGTGTTTTGAGTCTAGTGTTTTGTGTCTAGTGTATTATGTCTAGTGTATTATGTCTAGTGTTTTGAGTCCAGTGTTTAATGTCCAGTAATTTGTCTAGTACTTTGTCTCTAGTGTTTTGTGTCTAGTGTTGCGTCTCATGTTTTGTGTCTAGTGTAATATGTCTAGTGTTTTGTGTCAGTGTTTATGTCTGTATAATGTCTAGTGTTTTGTGTCAGTGCTTATGTCTGTATAATGTCTAGTGTTTTGTGTCAGTGCTTATGTCTGTATAATGTCTAGTGTTTTGTGTCAGTGCTTATGTCTGTATAATGTCTAGTGTTTTGTGTCAGTGCTTATGTCTGTATAATGTCTAGTGTTTTGTGTCAGTGCTTATGTCTGTATAATGTCTAGTGTTTTGTGTCAGTGCTTATGTCTGTATAATGTCTAGTGTTTTGTGTCAGTGCTTATGTCTGTATAATGTCTAGTGTTTTGTGTCAGTGCTTATGTTTGTACAATGTCTAGTGTTTTGTGTCAGTGCTTATGTCTGTATAATGTCTAGTGTTTTGTGTCAGTGCTTATGTCTGTATAATGTGTAGTGTTTTGTGTCAGTGCTTATGTCTGTATTATGTCTAGTGTTTTGCGTCAGTGCTTATGTCTGTATAATGTCTAGTGTTTTGTGTCAGTGCTTATGTCTGTTTAATGTCTAGTGTTTTGTGTCAGTGCTTATGTCTGTATAATGTCTTGTGTTTTGTGTCAGTGCTTTTGTCTGTATAATGTCTAGTGTTTTGTGTCAGTGCTTATGTCTGTATAATGTGTAGTGTTTTGTGTCAGTGCTTATGTCTGTGTTATGTCTAGTGTTTTGTGTCAGTGCTTATGTCTGTATAATGTCTAGTGTTTTGTGTCAGTGCTTATGTCTGTATAATGTCTAGTGTTTTGTGTCAGTGCTTATGTCTGTATAATGTCTAGTGTTTTGTGTCAGTGCTTATGTCTGTATAATGTCTAGTGTTTTGTGTCAGTGCTTATGTCTGTATAATGTGTAGTGTTTTGTGTCAGTGCTTATGTCTGTATAATGTGTAGTGTTTTGTGTCAGTGCTTATGTCTGTATTATGTCTAGTGTTTTGTGTCAGTGCTTTTGTCTGTATAATGTCTAGTGTTTTGTGTCAGTGCTTATGTCTGTATAATGTCTAGTGTTTTGTGTCAGTGCTTATGTCTGTATAATGTCTAGTGTTTTGTGTCAGTGCTTATGTCTGTATAATGTCTAGTGTTTTGTGTCTAGTGTTTTATTACACATGTTTTATGTCTAGTTTTTTGTGTCTAATGTTTTGTGGGTCTAGAGTTTTATGTCTAGCGTTTTATTACTAGCATTGTATGTTCAGTGTTTTGTGTCTAGTATTTTATGTCTAGTGTTTTGTGTCTTGTGTTTTTATCCATGTGATGTCTCTTGTCCTTGGTTACTGTGCTTTTGCATTTTGATGTTTTGCTGTTGATGTTTTTTTCTATGTTTTGCTGTTGATGCTGCAATGGGGTCTTGTTGGAGATCTCCCTTCTTTGCTATGGGTGCTATAAACGACTCTCGTTGTATACATACATATCTGAGTAATTCTATAGAATATATGAATATAGATTACATATATTTGAATAAAATTAAATCGCATATAAGTTCAGTTTATACACAGCAAATCATTTATTTAGAAATGGAATATATAATACATATATACAAATATCATGATAACTCAAAAGGAATGATTATGTCATGAGAAAAATTCTGAAGTAACAAACAGTTTAACCCCTTCCATGAACAAACATATTAGCAAATGATTCAAACACGTTTGCATGAAAATAACCCTGGTTTTTTAAACAGCTGTCAATTAATCAACGTAAACATGTACGAGGTGAAAACTTTTAAAAGATATATATGTCTTGTTTATAATCGTCAACCCTGAGTATTCCAATCGAAAGATCTTTTATTTTTCAGTTTTCCTTGTTTCCGATTGACAAGTGTCCGATTTGGGATCGAAATACGCATGCGCGTACGTGGCGTCGATACGAGGTGGTTGTTTGGAGGTTTGACGATTAAGATGATCATAATCTTCATTCTCATCTAACGTACTAGAAGAGGGATTCTCTGTTTCCATATCATCGAGTGTGACTAGATCTGTTTTTATCATAGACTCCTCATTTGTCCCCTCTAGAATATAATAGATTGGATATCCGGATGACGAGGTTGTCGCACCATGGTTCTCTAACTGCATGTCTGTAACACGAGGGCCGTCAATTAGTTCATGAATCGTAGTGTAGTGACTTTCAAGATTCTGAGTTGACAGTTGAACCAAGTCAGCCGTTGAACCATGTTGAATTAAGTCAGCAGTTGAACCACGTTGAATCAAGTCAGCAGTTGAGTTATGACAGTATGCCCCATTTGATATTGAAGTCTGTGTATTCAACAATCTAAAGTTGAAGCTGCCTCTACCTTGCTGCTGTCTGAAAGAGAATTGAGATGCTGCAGAAATTGAAATAATGTAAAATTTCCTATATTTTTTTTCATAGCAATGTTTCGATGTTTTTGTATGGATACTGCATCAGAGTCTTGTTGGAGATAGGAATGATTAAGACTTTTAATCATGCATCAGTTCAAATCCTACAGTGTTTGTTCTCTTACTGTAATGTAGTAAAATTATGCAATTTACCATTTTGCCATAAGGCATTTAAATTGATTTCTCTTTCAGTAACATAACTCAACGATACGGACTCTACACAGAAGCAAAGGAATACATGGTGTATCATTACAAACGATGTCTCACTTACTTTCTCTTGGACACGAAAAGTATTCCAATTACTGTTGCTAATAAGATGATTATAAGTACGACACCAATAGTGATAAATTGTGTTCTAGATCCATGATGCGTTCTTGAATAAACACCTGAATAAAATGAATAGAAAATAGCATCGTGTGTTTGTTGAGGTACTCTAGTACAGTTAAACCTGTTTTAAGAGACCCTTCAAGGGACTGACAAATCAAGGTCACATAAGACAGGTCGTCTCTTAATACAGGTTATTTTACATGAAAATGTTTTACTTGGGAAATAAAACTCTTGGTAACTTTAATAGAAGTTGCTTAATATAGTGGGTCGCTAAGGCAGGTTTAACTGTATTATGTTATAGAAAGGAGGGGATGTCCAACACCGTTCGGTTGCAACACTCACAGCAAAACTCCAATACACCCATTGCAAAAACACAGAGCACACATCCACAGAAAGAGACGCGGAAGGGACAAGGTGCGCCAACTCACACCACAGAAACACAAAACACCATACAAAAACCAATGAGAAGAATTAGATAAATGAGATCCTGAAGTTAATCCAAATAACTCTCTTAATAGAACACCAAATTGAGCATCGACAAAAAAAAACCTCTATATAGAAAGTGCTATGGTAACCATGTCAGGGAAACACATTTAAAACACTCACAAACATTGAAAACATCAACTTTTAAACATGTAAAACGTTGTCAAACCCACTTACTGTCAAACTCACGCCATAGAAACATAAAACACAAAAGACCACACATTGATTCACACTTAATTTTGCCGCAGAAATCGACCTCTTGGTAATCGAAAAAAGCTGGGCGCGGGTATGTTAAGGCGTCCCATGGAATATTACGTCAAAAATTTGCCGCGAAATAACGTAACGTCATTTGACGTCATAGACTCCGTGTCGTCAAGTACGGTAGCAACACAGTAATTCAATTAATTTTTATGATATTTTGTAAATTCAAAGGATGAAAGCTATCAGTTTTAAATGTCATGTACTTTAACTCAATCGCTGACACTCCGTCTATTCAATATACCTTTGAGAAGACCCCCAATCTATTGAGTGCACTTTGTGACCCCCTTGCGTTGTTAAGGACCTCTGCGTTACTGAGAAGCTTGAGAAGCGATGGAAGGTGCGATCCGACAGTTGACAAGGCGGGTGATACGAAAAATTGAGAAAATGGTATGTATTTGTTAAAATTACATGAAAACAGAGATGCTGCACAGAGAAAATATCCTAATATACTCAATCATATATGTTATCAAAGACAAAACTATTTAAAAATGTACGAAATCATTCTTTTTATGTACCTTGTTTACAGTACTGACGGAGTACACGTGTGTCATATGATGCATGTGTCGTCTATAGGAATATTATTGCATCAATGCTGTGAAAAAAGTATGGTTGTAGCGCTATTGTTATTACTTTATTTTCCATATCATCAGTGTCTGCTACGATATATTATTTAGATACAAGCATATGCATGACAAAGGTAAACTTTACGAGGAGAAAAAAATGAGGAAGGGGATGGGGTGCACAGGCGATTGTTTCATGCGAGCTCACACCCTGTGGGTGTATGTAGGAGGGTGTGAGCTCGCATGAAACAATCGCCTGTGTGTGTGTGTGGGTGTATGTAGGAGGGTGTGAGCTCGCATGAAACAATCGCCTGTGATGGGGTGGGGTGGATGTGGGACATGCATGTGTACTGTTTAAGTATGTAACAATGAAACTACTTTGTATTTTACAATTTATAACACTTATTTTTTATTCATTTGTATTTCAGACTGATGAAAATTACATATTCAATCATCTCATAAAAAAAAAACAAAACAGAAATATTTTGGCACTGGATTAGTGTTGAATGCTGCATTAGCCCAGAATCATAATTGAAAGAACTTTTCAATGACCAGGTATATATATGATATATAATTTTCTTAGAGACTTGAGTGTAAAAATATCTTCCCATATATATATACATAGTTGAAGTTTGATATAAATCTAGATCTATCTATGAATATTGTCAGAACAAATCTATAACTGTTAACATTATTTTCTTTTCTTTTGAGTTATAATAATTGACTTGTGAAGAAGTTAAATTAACAGTACACCAAAAACCCTAAACGGTTCTATTTTAATACAAAAAAAAAACTTATTTATTTACCTAAATTTGAATCTTCTTCTTATTTCAGAGATTTGCCTTTGGAAGAAAATATAACTTTACCCGAATGCCAGCAAGAAGATGTCACGTCAAGTGTCTGTCAAATGTTCAAAAATGTGTCAATAAAGATCTTTTATTGTAAAGAAGTACATGAATTTGTGATATATTTAATCCTAAACTATAAAAGCCTACATTTGGAGTCTTTCTGATGTCTATTAACATATGGATATCATGGTGTTTTATTTTAATCATGGGCTCTAGCCGCTCTATCAGTTGCGTAGCTTGGGCAAAACTAAGTGAATCCTTTCATGATACAAGGAAAATGAGTTCAGAAGCTTAGGGCATTCGAATGGCAATGAAGGATGTCGAATGCAAATAAAGATTTACCTCCAGCAGCTTACAAAAAAAAACCCCAGAGGGAGGAAAATTTTTACCGAATTGAGGAATTTAAGAGGAAGAGGTTCAAGCCTGCCCATCATGCAGGGTGATACAGCCTATAATACATGTATATAATACTGGGTTGTTGGTCTAAATATGACCATGGATTTCATCTTAAAATGAGGAAAACAATGACCGAATGATTTTATACAAAGCTGAAAGATGGAACCCCCCCCCCGCCCCTTCCTCTCACGAATTCGAAAAATGTGGTGATAAAATAAATAATATTATTGGCAGACAAAGTAAAAATTTGGTCGATGATGGCGAGATACAGGTTTCAATTAAGTATACATGTAAATATAGATTTATCTCGACAGAGTGGAGGTTTCTCCTTTCGGTGCCCCTGACGTTGAACATTGCATATTTGCATAAAATTGTATTTTCCGGCTTTTTCCTGAGTGGAGAGGTAATCGCAGTTCCACGTCACTTACATCCATTGTCAAGGGCATGGCCGGTCATGATTATGCGAGATTGGTACATTATTATAGTTTTAAAGTAGTACTGATCATATCCTTTTCCTCGAATCTGGGTGCGGTTTTTTTTTCTGTGTGTTTATCATCCCGATAAGCAGTAGATTGAAATATTTCTTCCGGAGGGAAAATTAGATAAACTTGAACTTGTAGGCTTGAACTTTAAAAGGAGCAGTATTACATACATGTATAACAGGATTCATTACCCTGCATGGGCAGGCTTGACCCCCCCCCCCCCTCTCCCCGATAAGGATCCTTCCAACCCTTGTTGTATTTCTATCGTATGTAACATGTAATTTAATGAAGAAATTACGAAATGAATATGCTTCACTTAAAGCTTGTTAAAAATCGTATATTTGCTATCAGAACCGCCCCCGCCACCTACAAATATATAAGCTAGTAATACCCCCCCCCCTCTCTCTCTCTTGTGAACGACCCGTATTATCACCAGCATAATTTAAAAGTGGAAATAAAAAAATAAATAAATAAAAAGGTTTCCTGGGTGACGAAAAATAATTTCAGAAGACTCGACGCTTCATCTGACCCCTCCTCCAAGCATTCTGACTAGCAGAAAGAAAAAAAATTGAAATGAATGGATAGTACAAATGTATCAGAAAGACATGGCTATATAGTGATAAAAGCTATTAAGTTAGTGATAAAATAATAGAGCCGTTAAAGATACAGCGTCCCTGAATTTTTTTTTTATTGAAAACGTAAAATTTATTTCGAAAGGTCTAGATTCAGGAAAAAGAAGCCATAAAATGTTTTATTTAGAAAATATGCAGTAACGACGATAACATCGTCGAATTTGTAAAATTAAATCTCCATATACCTCTGTTGTAAAAACGCAATATATTGTAGGTGGCGCTAGTGAAAAGAATTGGAGCTGCGCAGCCAAAATAACTTTTCAAACGGTTATAACTGCGAATGTATGCGTAAGGGTCGCATGAAAATTTGAATTTATGTATACAAACGAGAATATTAATGTTACAAACTTTAATTTGAAAAGAAAGAATTTGCATAATAAAATTTTGTAAAATAAATTAATTTTTAGGGACACCGTACCTTTAATTAAAATGATGGTTAAATCAAATTATGAATTTATTTGAAAATCAATAGAAACTTGAAAACATTGTCACAGATAAATATTGCAATATAGAAAAGCAGAGGGGCGCACAAAGGGTTCTTTAATGAAGAGTATTCTAATCTACTGCATTAGATCATGACTTCCGTTGGATTTGTACATTACTCTAAGTCTTCAACAACATATTATAATAAATATTGACACTCTACACTTCAAATTCTTCAAGAAAAATTAAATTCTTGCCGAATTCACTTGATCATGCCGATTTTGAGACAGAAGAATATGAATTTTCGTCGAAATGTACCTGTACTGAAACGTTTTTGAGAAATTATCTCCCCCTGTCAATCGCGAATCACTTGAACGTTTGAAATGGTTCTCGAGAGGAGAACTTTTAGGGGTACTCATAGAAAATAGATTAGCGCAAGTTGTTCCTCAAAATAAATTGAAAGAAGTTTGGTGTAAATCGAATCTTCCATGATTTATCTATATAGTTCTTGCTACGACAACTTGATTTTTTTTCATATTAAACCTATACAGGGACGTAGTCATTGAAGGTGTAACGCAAAAACCAGGGTGCGCCGTAGAATTCCTTAATTTAATCCATAAATATATGGAATTCACGACTTGTCGTAGCAAGATATATGAAATTTTAACATTTCTCTACACAACATAAACCAAAAGTTCACTGAGAAATAAGTGGAACAACTTGCGCTCGAAGCTTCTTTTTCGTACTCTGTATATGTGCTATAAATAGCGATCACGTGACTTTCAGCACACCTGCAGAACTCGCCAATGACCCTTGACTTTCCCTCTATAAATTACATATTCATACTTTTTATTAAAGTATATTTTATTGAGAGAAAGAGGTGTCCATTACAAAGGTGCGATAAAGGTGATGATATTTCCATGGGACGCCTTAACATACCCGCGGGGTTGTACGCACGTGGTCCGGATAGCCACACGGTCTGCTATGTAAACGCTGTCAAACCTACTTACTGTCAAACTCACACCATAGAAACATAAAACACAAAAGACCACATATTGATTTACACTTAACTTTGCCGCAGAAATCGACCTCTTGGTAATCGAAAAAAGCTGGGGTTGTACGCACGTGGTCCGGATAACCACACGGTCTGCTATTTGCGTGGCAGATTGCCGTCCTAGGTCTCGTTTGTTTATGTGTAATATTTTATGTTTCTATGGTGTGATTTGGTGTTCCTAGTCCCTTTTGCGTCTCTTTGTATGGGTGTCTGATCTGTGTTTTTGAATGGGGTATTTTGTGGTTTTGCCTTGGGTGCTTCGACCGAGTGATGTTGGAGATTCCCTCCTTTCGTTAAAAAAATCCGGAAGTATTCCTACTCTATAACTGCCAGAAGAAAATGTCAAACCAATTTATTATGCACCGGACACGTGTTTATAAAATATTAATATTAAATTCTCATCATTGATGCTTCTATCCAAAGTAAATTTTAGACACAGCCAAAATTCATTTTAGTAGCGCCCTCTGGATATATTTTTTGAAAATTTGTAGAGAGTATGCGCCTTAAAATTTCCTGAAGTGAGAAAACTAAATTATTTTAAGATGACGCAAATAACAGTTCTCGAAGTTCAACCAAACTATATTTCTAATAACATGAATAAGGTAAGATTCTTTCTCTATTTAAAATGTTTCTTCAAGTAACTTTCATACTTTTTGGCATATTACATTGTTTAGATTTGAGGATCACTGACAAGGGTTAAGTACCCGAAACGTTCATGTCTGGTCCATGCTGCCAATTTATCTGTTCTCAAATGATGCTATTCAAAAGAAGACGTTTAACATAGTAAGGAATTGCGTTCAATGAGATCTGAATGTCTTAACCAGTTTCCTAATCAACAAAGAAATTCAAATTGTCAAATTACTTTCGTCGTTTTTTTTAAATCTTAATTGTTTGTTGGCTTATTTATTTAAAATTTGTTGTGCCGGGAGGCCTTGTTGAATTTTGCAATGTGTGTAGGTTTTTATTAGATTCGTAGAACAGTGCTACCAAATGAGTTAAAGAAGATCCTGACGATAATCTGAACAGCACTCAAATTAGAGTACAAAATTAAGCATCGACGGACCCCTAGCAAGCTAGAGATGGGACCAGGTGCCCGGGAGGAGTAAGCACCCCTTGTTGGCTAGCCGCACCCGCCGTCGATGTTTAAGCACGAAAATGAAAACAATATATAAACTTCATGCATTGTCTGACGTTAGTGCTATGGCGACAATGTCAGGGAAGTATATTCAAAACACTTACTGTCAAACTCTATTTACCATACAACGTACAATGACAATAACTGATAGCCGTTTGAATATAGATTAACTGATAGACAAAATAACATCCACAATTATTTTTCCTCATGATAGAGTAATGTAGATGAATAAATAGAGATATGATAGTTCAATAGATGGTTTTCCATCAGCCAAATTTTGCAAGAGTTAGGTCCCTTCGGTGGTCATATTGTATAGCAAATTGTCTTATAAATATGACATATGGAATTTAATTTTGTTTCCATTTGCAAATACTTATAGTATATATGTACTTATTTCATAACTGTTATATTTAGAGTAAAGAAATTAAAGATTGCTATGAATGCCTGAAATTGGTATGATTATGAAGAAATATCACTGGCTTGCCATACAATATTGCCGACAAAGGGAGGTAATTTTGGCTCTGTGACGTCATAGGAAAACTATCTATTCTGTATTGTTTCACACTAAGACATATACTACCCGCTACAAAGATTGATCGGTTCTTTTCTACACACTCTATTGTCGTGGACTTGAGTTCATCGTTTGACATGTCAGATTCTAGGGCATTACCTAAAAAATAAAAGGTTTACATCTGTCGATGCAGCATTTTAGGGAAAGCTCAATAAAAAAGAGACAAAAGTCAACATTTATATATGCGAATATATTTGTGATTTCGAAGCATAGGACTCGAGACTGTTGTACCATTAGAAATAGTTGAATGTGTATAATGTTAAAAGAAAAGGCGACAACCGATAGAAAGAATACCCGCACCAATTATAATCAACTGTGGAAATGACCGTTGACAATCGAAGCCGCGAATATAGGATTCCAATGTTATTTTTATTTTTCATATTCAGTTTCAGAGATGAATGAATTTGGTTAGTTCGTTTCAGTGATCCTCGTTGATAGTTTTTTTTTTTGGGGGGGGGGGGGGTTGCTGTGTTAAGATGCATTTTTCATTTTATCCGTACCTTGCTCTTTGCCGTGAGGAGCTCGTCAAAAGCTCCCCGATAGGTGTTTGACAGTGTTTGAAATGATTTTCCCTGACAGTGTCGCCAGAACACTTTCTATATAGACATTACCTCAGACAGTATATATATTGTAGATATTGTTTTCATTTTTGTGCATGAACATCGACCGTCGGTGGTCATATTGTATAGCAAATGAGTTAAAGAAGATCCTGACGATAATCTCAACAGCACTCACAATAGAGCAGAAAATTAAACATCGGCGGACCCCTAGCAAGCTAGAGGTGGGAGCAGGTGCCCGGGAGGAGAAGCATCCCCTGTTGGCTAGCCGCACCCGCCGTCGATATAAATAATATATATATTAATAAAGCATGGAAATGAAAACATATAAAATTCATGCACTGTCCGACGCTATGTCTATATAGAAAGTGCTATGGCGACAATGTCAGGGAAGTATATTATAAACACTTCCTGTCAAACCCCTCGCGCGGAACTTTTTACGAGCTCCACACGGCAAAGGGCATAAGTGTGACACAAATGAGTTAAAGATCCTGATGATAATCTCAACAGTAAAGTAGCACATTTTCATCATAGATATGACATGGAATTAAATTTTGTTTTCCTTTTACAAATTCTTAGAGTATACTTATTTCAAACTTGTAATTTTTAGTGTGAAAAAACTGAAGATTGCAATGAAATCGAGCCTTGAAATTGGTAAGATTATGAAGAAATATAATTGGTTTGCCATACAATATTGCCGACAAAGGGAGGTAATTTTGGCTATGTGACGTCATATTTATTCTGTATTGTTTCACACTAAAACATGATTAATGTAAATGTAAATACATGTACTACCTGCTACAAAGATGGATTGGTTCTTTTCTACATACTCTATTGTCATGGACTTGAGTTCATTTGTTGACATGTCAGATTCTAGGGCATTATCTGAAAAATAAGGGGTATACATCTGCAGCATTTTAGCGAAAGCTCACAATAAAAAAGAAACAACAGTTAACATTAATATATGCGAGTGTGTTTGCGAGTTGGAAGCATGTTGGAAGTTGTTCGCATGAAATACGAATACCGCACCAATTATATTCAATTATGTAAATGACCAATGTTATTTTTTTATCCCTCATCAATTTCAGTGATGCATGAATTTTGTTCCTTCGTTTCAGTGTTCTTCGTTGATTTTTTTTTTTTTTGACGGGGGGGGGGGGGGGGTGCTGGGTTGGGATGCATTTTCCTTTTGTCGGTGTCTTGTTCAAGTCACTGCTATTTAGTTTTGTCTGGGATATCATCCTTATTTTAATATAATTAGGGCCTTATCCTGGTTCCTTGTACATAAAATGGTTTTAAAATTAGTTGAATTGAGATAAAAATATACCCAATTTGCAGATAAATTCGACGTTAGCGAGGTTTGAGCAATTTCTTGTATCTCGGAGCACGTTTTTCGTCCGGTCTCTGCTTAATATCTGACATTCATTCCAGACATCTGCAGATAAAAAGTAGATTAATACAACTCAACGTATATTGAGCAAAATCTGATGAAAACATGGTTATTCATTTGAATTAGAAGAAGAAATTATGATGAAACATACTTTAAATTAAATCTAAATTAAAATTGTACACAAAGTAAGTAATGATGTCAGAAATCGCTTAAGTGTTGCTGACCTAAATGATACATCTGTGCTATGGGATCGGAGTTTCATTACAAGTGATCTGTGTGCCATATGAAGGATAGATCGACTTCACTGTCTATGGCACAAATATATTATTTTATGCAAACACCTATGTATTGTGATTTATTTGAAATATGTTTACCATTGCATCTAGAAAGGTTATCAGAATAAAATATACATCAAGTAGAAAAAATATTCGCCTTTAATGTCCGATGCAAAGCAAAATCGATCTTTGTAATGACAAAGTTGTGTTTGTCTGCGTGGTTTTACTGTTGCAGTTATATCATTTGCGTCTGCACTAACTACTGTGACATGGTTTGCAAGGGAGTACTGTGGGTACTGCAGCGTGGTTTTGTTGGAGATCCCCATCTTTGGAGTGACGTTTAAAAGGGTTTAATCGATCGTCCTACTCGCTACTACCCTGTGACTGTATTTTATTGCGTATATCTTATGTAACCACGACATTCTAACGTTTTTGAATTACGTAATTTTCAGTTAGAACTAAATCGAACATTTCTAGTTCTAAGTAAATGTCTTTTGGTACATTTTTGGACATAATAATTTTCATACTTTTTGGCCATATTACATTGTTTAGACTAAGCATCACTGACGAGGGTTTAATACCCGAAACGTGCATGTCTGGTCCATGATGTAAATTTATCAGATTTTAAATGATGCTTCTGAATTGAAAGACGCTTAACATTTGAACTACTTGGTGAGTGTCACTGCTGGTGGACCAAGAGTCCCCGAGGGCACATGTAGCCAAGTTCGATCAACTTTGGTTGATCGTCTGTCTCTTCAACGCATTTGAAATTTTCTGTTACAAAACTTCTTGAAATTTCTAAACACGTGTGTCCTGTAGCATCATATCCCACCCATTCTGCTACGTCTTTTAGTACATTTTTGGACATAATAATTTTCATACTTTTTGGCCATAATAATTGTTTAGACTGAGGATCACTGACGAGGGTTTAATACCCGAAACGTGCATGTCTGGTCCATGATGTAAATTTATCAGATTTTAAATGATGCTATTGAATTTAAAGACGTTTAACATGCTATCACACAAAGTGTTCAACTGACATTCATAGAGCATACGCAAAACAGTCCGTACTCCGCCGGCCGGAACGAGCCAATGAATGTTATCCGAGAAGTACGACCAACATCTAGATAGGACAGAAAGAAACGTCGACAGGGCCCTTCATTGAGTCTCTTCGTCGCAGTCAGCCAGAGAACAATTCCCAAGAATGCTCCCGTATAAAGCCATAGATTTGTCAAGTACTAAGCAGAGTGTCCGTTTGGTGACAGCATGATCATAACCATGGAACAAAAAGCGTTTGATGATGTTGATCATTAAAAAAAATGTGTTTACTTCATGGATAACATTTCAAACCAATTTCAATGTACTAGACACGTGTTTCGCACAATAAATCCTCATCAATGATACTTTAAGCCACTGTGTTTTTAAGACATCGCCCTCTACTTTTATGTCTGAGTGCATGTTTTGTTTAGGGTGGACTAAGTAGCATAATAAAGTAAAAATGCATGATCAAAAGATAAATATATTATTATATTTTCCGATCAATGTGATTCAAATGGAATTCTATTTACCATTAGGTTTTTCCTCATATGAATTCGTATACCGTCGTTCATTCAAATAAAATAAATCCAAATTTATAGTCTGAATATTCTGCTGATCATTCGATGATATCAAGTAATTGCTTCCATTAAACTTTGCACAGTTTTGTAGTGACGATGTCCATGTTTGACCGGAGCTCGAATCTATTTCTTCCATCTGACCAACATGAACACTACCTAGATAAAGAAGCATGTTAAACTTTGCCATTAGTAAGGATTTCAGTCACGTGCTGTCCTTAAGTAGGGATTTCTGTCACGTGGTTGCCGTTAGTAGGAATTTCAGGCACGTGATTTTTCAAGCTGACAAATCGATGAAGCGGTTACCTCACTAAGCTATAATGCTGTCTTTAAGCTTAAAATTGATATTTATTCTTTATATATCTATAGTATTTTGATGAAATTATGAACAGATGCGGTGCAATTATCGAACTTTTTGTCGACAACGCACGTGTTTGTACACCACTCGCTACAAATATCTACGGCTCATGGTGAATTTAAGGGTCGATCTTTTTGGCGGCTATTTTCGCTTATTTATGAATATATATGACATAAAGCCATATATTGTTAGATAGGTTGGATTCTGATTGATAACCGAGGCTGCGCAAAAGTTGAACTCCAAATATAACGAAATTTTTGATATTTTTTTTTTAGTTTTCATGGAAGTATGTTTTAGTTTTGATGTCATCCTTTATATTTTGCGCACTTAAATAATGAAAAGTTTAAACATTTTTGAATCTTTTGATATATAGAACACCAAATTTGATTATGGTTTACCTTCCTGCACCTCGATCCCTTTGATTATTTACTGCGTGATAATGCTTTGCTGTTGACACTACAACCGGGTGTTGTTGATGACTCCCTCCTTTCTTCCATGTCGATTTCACACAAGTTATCAAGAAAGTATTCGATACTCTTTAAAAGGGGATTTTATATACATTCAACTGTTTCATTTACGATAAAATAGATTTTTTTTTCAGAACTGTTGTAGGCACTCTAAAGTATTCGATCATGAGTATTCTTTGTGACTTTGTTTTGTCGGGGGGACGGGGGTCTTATTTTCGCAAAATGTCAGACTCGTTAGATCGTATGTTGGTATTTTCTCTTCCTCCTCCTAAGTTATTTTGTTTCTCTTTTTTTTCTTCAAATAAGGCTTCATATAGCCGAAAAGAACAGCTATATAGGTTTATCGAGATCTAGATACATGTGCTACTTACAATAAATTATGTTTTCACGACAGAAAAATTATCAAGGACTTATGGTATAAATCCTTGAAAATATGCATTTGTAAATTCAACGATTTCTCATGTATACGTATTGTTTTAAAATTATTTGGTAGACTTTTTCAAAGAAGTCTGAGTTTAAACATATGGATTTGAACGTAAATTCGACAATTTCGCAGAAATTGTTTTAAGATTATTTATTAGATTATTTCAAATAAGTCTTTGTTCAAACATATTGATACAGGTGAAGAATTGATAGACAACAAGAACATTATGATGCATGGTATATTTCTTTCAATGATGTGTATATAAATGAACGATGGCAAACAAATATTATATTACACCTGGTTGAAATGGCGGGTGTTGTATGCAAGCAGGAGATGCTCACTCTTCCTGAGCACCTGATCTCACTCCTTCGCAGGGAGTTCACTTCTCTTCATATGGTACATTGTTTTTATTTCTGTTCCTTTGCCTGAGTTCTGTTTTGTTTTTTTCTGGTATTTGTATGCCCTTGGTTAGATCATTTTCTGTTTAACGACTTTGTACTTCTTAATAGGGATAAGTTTTCCCCATATTTGTCATTTACAAACGTTTTTACCCCTTCCCGCTTTCCGACATAAGTAAAAGCTATATGTAGTCTGATAAGATTTCCACATACTTGGCTTTCTTGAGACATATGGTTGAAGCTTGTTAAAATGAAAAATCATTGTTTTTACCATGGCAACCAAAATGAAGTGCTTCGAATGCAATAATCACACATTTTTAAAAAATATATTTCTTAAAATACTTTGTCCAACACGTGAAAATAAAGTTTATAAAATCAGATTTTTAAGATATGTATATTTCAATTTATGGTGGTAATTTTGTTATTAAATGGTTACCATGGCTACGCAACTAAATTGTCGTTTTGATGTGAGACGAATAGCTGAAGTCTTTACAAACAAAATTATGTACAGATCATTCAAATAGCAGTAAGATAAAGAGAATCCCCTGTCTCAGTCATAACGTCGTGATTGATTATTTTTCTCACTCACCTCGTTTTATCATCACTATAATGAGTTGTTTTTAAAATTAGAATCGATACCAAAACCTACAAAAATCTAACAATGGCGTGTCGTTACATTCGATGACGTCATAATAGGAGTCACGTGGAGTGTGAGACAAGTGAATCTCAAACTGCTACGTCTACGTTTTTTTTTTTTGTCTCACGACGTGAGTGAAAAAAAATTAAGTTATAGCTATTTCAGTATGCTGACTATGATCACTTCAAAATTAATTTTGACGTTGCAACATCTTTTATATTGCCTACTATGGGAAACTGCGTCACAAAAATAAAACCAATCATGAAGCTTTCAACTTCATTATCTCTGTACTCGATCAACCGATTTTGTTAATTTTTTTCTGCAAAATGTTTTTATTACACAGAGCAATGTAACAATCTAATAATATATGAATCTTAATGATTAATGAATTTTAAAGTAAAATCCCTACCGTTAGATCGTCACATAGCTTGAAACATAAATTGACAATTAAATTTTGATAAGCTTACATTTTCATGAAGTATTAGACAATTAACTTTTTTCGTACTTGTCATTATTTTCAAATTTCTGACAAAATCAATCTCATCTTGCATTCTGATATAAAACTGAATTGATATGCAAAAAGAAACCAGATTTCTTACGACAGGCTATTATATCTACTAGAATGTCTGAATCGCATGGGATTGCTTTTATATTCCTCTCATTAGCTTTCCAGTCATATCGAAGACAATTACCCTTTCCAAGAACGCCATCCGCTATCAAAGCTGAAATTAATGTAGATAGAAATTAAATATTTATGGTGCTAGAATAAGTGCACAGAAGTCGAACACAAAAAGTCGGAATCAGATGAGTTTGGAAAAATAGAACTTACAATTTCTCACGCGAAAAGAATTAATGCATAAACAGATGGATACAACGGCAGAGCTCAGCTGGAAATTTATTACACAAAATTTTGGTTCTATGAAACAAAAGAGGGGATCTCCTACAACACCAGGTTGCAGCACCCACAGCAAAACCCCAAATGCAAAAAACACAAAGCAGACAAACACAGAAAGAGACGCATAAGGGACAAGGAACGTCAACGTACAAAACAGAAACATCAAACACACTTAGGACGGCGATCTGCCACGGAAATTGCAGATGGTGTGGTTATCCTGGATTACGTGCCGCAATCCTCCCAGTTTTTCGGTTATCCAGAGGTCTCGAAGAACGTACAATTGTGGTGTAAAACAACCTCCTCGCTATGAGTCTTCGATTAATATGATGATTTTTCAGTTACAGAAGAAGGAACTTTGACATATATTCAATTTCGCAGCGTATGTCGAAACTGATAATTACCGTAATTGCCACTAACATAACCAACTTAAACAGAATAGCGACATCGTTTATTTCATAGAAAATATTTAAGGATTGTTTTTCAGCTTTTGCGCTTTATCGGTGTGTATTGGCAGTAGGGAATGGAAACAAAATATGTAAAGCACGAAGTGCTTTTCATGAATTTTGTTTCCATTCCCTACTGCCAATACACACCGATAAAGCGCAAAAGCTGAAAAACAATCCTTATATTTACATTTAACGTGTTAACTAAGTTATTTCTGCCAATTTTTCAGCCAGTTTCTTTACATTTGAAATATCATTGCGGAGGGAGAACGCCATTTGACGTAAGAGCAAACGAACGTTCGACGTTTTCGCTTGATTCGAAGTAGTACCTTCTGTACGGAAACGTTGTTGACAAATGAGAAACTGAATTTTGTCCTCTTGCTGTATTTTGAACATTATAATTAAAACTGAAGAAAATTGAATCGTGGAAATTCGTGACTTTTGTCCAACATAATTCAGACATGGCGGAGAGTTAAACTGGAGACATTTCACAGAACTGAAGGGAAAACTTTTGAAAACTCTTTTTAACAAACTGTTATACCTTAAACTGCTTACTAGACATATGAAATCAATCGGTATCATTGTATTCAAACTTCTGTAAATACCCCATTTCATCTGGAAGTAATTAGAATAATGCAAAAGTCGAGTACAGCCGTCGAAAACGCGAAAACTTTCGGTATTTTCATGACTTACCTCAACATAATGGCTAAAGATTCGCTGATACTAAGTATTTCTGATATTATGAATCCATAAAAAGCAAAGATAAATTCACTGTTGATAATGACACAAGTGAATCAAATCCTCATCCTAAATACTGAATATTTGATCCACTTATGCCTGAATATTCGCTCATCCAAACACGGCATCTTTCTGCAGAAAACAATGCAGTTCGTCCTTGAACTTCGTCTACTGACGCGTGATCGACTAACTACGTCACACTTCTTGGAAGTGTACATGTGGGTGACCTAGATTTTGACACATTTAATCACTGGGGGTAGACGGCGTCGTTTGATAATGGATACATGTTTTGAATCTGTATTAAAGCAATAAATAAAATGGGCATTTTATCAGAAATTAATCCGCGTAAGTTCTAAAGTCACGTGACAGGCTCTTGCGATTATCGAGAAATAAAGCAACAGTTGGTTTGGTACCTTTATATAAGGGAAACGCAGTAGGAATGTAAATATTAGCGCTTAAAACCCTAACTCCTCTTTCTGAGAAAGGAGGGAATCTCCAACAAGACTCGTTTGCAGCACTCTGCGAAAATACAAAGAAACAAGCACAAATGGGTCAAAGAAGATCCTGAAGATAATCTCAATATCACTCACAAGAGAGCACAAAATTGAGCATCGACGGACCACTAGCAAGCCAGGTGCCCGGGAGGAGCAAAAATGCGGAAGGGTAATAATGAGTAAGAATCATCCCCTGTTGGCTAGCCGCACCCGCCGTCGAACAACATCACAAAAGGGAAAAGGAACACCAATCGGTGCTGACTTAGGACGGTAATCGGACACGCCAATACCAAACAAAGGAGGGAATCTCCAACAACACAAAGTTGCAGCACCCACAGCAAAACCCCAAAACACCCAATGCAAAAACACAAAGCAGACAAGCACAAAAAGAGACGCGCAAGGGACAAGGAACGTCAACGCACAACACAGAAACATCAAACACAAAGGACTACACATAAACCAACGAGAGCAATGGGCAACCGGTGCCGACTTAGGACGGCCATCTGCCACGGAAATAGCAGAAGGTATGGTTATCCTGGATTACGTGCGCACAACCCTCCCATTTTTCCGATTACCCAGAGGTCTCGAAGAACGTACAATTGTGGTGTAAAACAACCTCCTCACTGTCAGATGACCACACACAAACAAGACCGCAAAACGCAGGGGCCCAAGCAACACAGATGAATATGTAAATGGATATAAAAAGAGGGCCTACGTAATACAATCCGTGCTCTGCCGCCGCGAGCTCATGTATGTTATCACCCGAGGAGTCCGACTGACATTCAGAGAGGACAAATGATGTAGTTATCCTGATTTTTTTTTTGTTCTTTGTTTGTTTGCTTTGGTTTCTGTTTTATCCTGATTTTGTATGCCTTCGGTTTATGATTTTCTGAGTTATCGATTTTGTGCTGTATACAGGGATATGGTCATTATCCATATTTGTCATTTGTGCACACCTCTCCAAATTTTCTAGTTACCAATAAATCTCGGAAACGCACATCTATAGTGCATAGTAACCACTTAACTAGCTGTAGATTCCCACACAATCAAAACAGCAAAACGCAAGGGCCCAAGTAACACACAGATGATTATGTAAATTGATAAAACAAAAAAGGATGTATGAAATGCAATGCGTGCTCTGCCGACTGAAGCAGCATATATGTCATTTAATTATGCAAATGAATCGACCCTACACAAAATTTGGAGCCGCGCACTCTCTGCAAAGTATATGTACAGATTTACATCAAAACATAAAATAAGAGGGCTCTGCTTAAATACACTTGCTGTGTCAGAAAATCACTTCGGTATTTAATAAGTTCCAGCTAAGAATAAAGCTGCGGCATCAGGGAGATATTCCCTAGATTAAGAATAATAAGCCTAATAAATTTTACTCCCTAACGGGTCCTAACCAAACCTCTTAAGAGAAGACAGGGCCCCGGCCACCTGTCCTCTCTGAATGTCAGTCGGACTCCCCGGGTGATAACATACATGGCTCGTTACAGCAGGCAGAGCTCGGACTATATTACGTACGCCCTCTTTTTATATCCATTTTCATATTCATCTGTGTTGCTTGGGCCCCTGCGTATTGTGGTCTTGTTTGTGAGTGGTCATCTAACAGTGAGGAGGTTGTTTTACACCACAAATGTACGTTCTTTGAGATGTCTGGGTAATCGGAACACTAGGAGGGTTAAGCGCATGTAATCCAGGATAACCACACCGTCTGCTACTTACGTGGCAGATGGCCGTCCTAAGTCGGCACCGATTGCCCATTGGTCTCGTCGGTTTATGTGCAGTCATTTATGTTTGATGTTTCTATGTGATTTGGCGTTCATTGTACCATTTGCGTCTCTTTCTGTCCGTGTCTGCCTTGTGTTTTTACAGTGGGTGTGCTGCTGTTTGTGCTGCAACCGAGTGTTGTTGGAGATCCCCTCCTTTCTTACAAATGTATACCAATTCAAAGTAGAAGCACACTTAAACTATGCTAAAGATTTTCTCAGGGACTTACAGTCCACCTCCAGAGATCCCAACCTAGATTGTTACCCACCTTCTTTATAAATATTAAAGTAACTCAGGTTCGAATAGGAACCACAATATTCCCCAGGTTTGTTGTTACACTCTAGGATACAGTTTGTTGTGTCCACGAGACGGAAATTTCCCTTCGTGTCTGTTTCCAAAATACATGCACATTCATTTTCCTATATACAGAAATGTAAAACAAACATGTGAACAGACAGGCAAATAGTTTACTTATGATTTAGTGGGGAAGAGTACTAGAAATCTGTATGTATTTACAATGTATACAACAATGTTTCCAATATAGATCTAAACAAAGAAATCAAAGTTTGTCATTTGTCGTAGAATGAGTAATAAACTTTGGGTCATTTTATGCATATATAACACCAGCGTTATAAGTTGAGAATATTTCCGATAGTTATTTGTTTATCTCATATAAGTATATTATAGCGTTTTGCACTGAACTTGATGTGTGAATGGCTATATCAATGTAATGAATTGTAACAAGGGTAATCATGCTATTTATTGATTTTTTTTTTATTTTTACATTTTTTACACAAAATGACTTTGTAAATAGTATTTTGGTGGAAAATATTAACGGGTGTTCCATGCAATCAGGAGACGCTGACTCTCCCCGGGCACCTGGTCGCACTTCGGCATTTTGTTCATTCCGAGGTTCGCAACCGTTTCTGTGGAAAATCTAATGACTTTGCCTTGCCTTTCTGACTATGAGACTGAATAACTGATGGGTACTTCTGTAATGTATATTATATATAACCCGAGAAATGGTAGAGTTTCTGTTGTTAAAAACAAGTGAAATGTTTAAGGTCTTCAAACCAATGCCATAGACATATCAACAGAGCAGACCCAAGGCTTTATATTGCTTTATTTCAAGTTAACAGCAAAACTTACCCTAATTGCATATATATAAGATGGATTTGAAGAATTGCAAAAGCGTTGACATTCAACAACATTCATCCCCTCCTTCACTAGTTTAGGTGTTTCTAGAACATTATGTCTTTCAAAACAACCTGTTGATATAATACTTGATAATCAATTTAAAGTATACTGGAGAAGACATATCAATCCATGAACTTAAGGGAATATGGCACTATTGTGTAAGTCTTTAATAAAAAGGCAATCGCGAATCCCCATATTGAGGTAGATGTCTGGGAAGAGTGAGAGTCCTATGACTGCATGCAACATCCGCCGCGTATACCATACAGAAACGTGTCAAATTCTGATTTTTGCATTAGGCAAATGATTTAAGAAATTGATATATTTTTCTCTTGATGCAGGTATCACCCGTAAATTGCACAGAAAACTACATCAATCGCACGTAGCGATAGTTTCATCTAAGGGAATAACATTTGGTGTGCATATATTTTAATTTGAACGTTGTTGAAATATCTCTTGAATAAGCAAGTACATACTAGTATAATTGATTATTTTACTCAGTTAAAACATATTCCATTTCGTATTGAACTTTTAAAAATTTTGCTTTTTCTTTTAATCTATCCCTCTGGGCAAATATATTTGCTTTATATATACCTTTTTTATTTCTACCCGACAAATATTTTTTGTATGTGAATACAATACAATACAAATTGAATTCTCATCAAACGAAAAAGTAAATTATCAAAAGAAATATATTCGTTTGGAACTGGCTTATTAAAGGGACGGTGTCCCTGAAAATTAATTAATTTTACAAAATTTTGTAATGCAAAATCTTTCTTTTTATATGAAAGTATACATTCTCATTTGTACAAATTCAAATTTTCAGGCCAATCTAACGCTAGTCCTGCTTACAAGACTCCGGTATACTGCTAACGCACCGGAGTCTTGTAGCCCGCGCCATTTTGGTAACGCGTTCTTTACGCATCGGATGTTAGCGGAAACTAGAACAGGGAAATTACGATGATTTTAGCACTGACAGCGAGTAAAATTAAATTGAAAGGATGGATTATATATTAAATTATTATTGACTAACCTTTAAAATGTTATATAAAGTCCAACACTTAGTGTAATCTTGTCATTATCTGACCACATTGGATTCACCAGTGGAATTTAGTGATACAAAAACTCGAGTCCGAGTTTTCATTCGGATCATTAGATTTCAAACAAATAACATATATTTGATCAACGAATTAATTACAATAATAATAATTATGATTTAATTTGACAATTCAAAGGTAAGAAAATGGTGTTTGTTTAACATAAAGGCGAAATAAATATGTTTTATGCTAGGCGAAATCCCTCTTTGCCATTTAAGAGCTGACAGATATAACCTTGCGTCTCGCAGCAAGGTTATATGTTATAGAACTAATCTAACGCATACTTTCGCAGTTATAGACCTTTAAAAACGTCCTTTTGAATTTGGGGTGCGCAGTTCTAATTCAGTCCACTAGCGCCACCTACAATGTATTGAGTTTTTACTATAGAGGTATACGGAGATTTAATTATTACAAAATCGACAATATTAGAGTGGTTACTGCATATTTTCAAATAAAATTTTTTCTGGCTCATTTTTTCCTCTATCTAGACCGTTTGGAGTAAAATTTACATTTCAATAAAAAATTATTTTCAGGGACACTGTATCTTTAACAAAAAGAGAACAGAAGTGTTTCGAAAAGGATAATAGGTGTAAATATAATTTCGTATTCATAATAATCATTATGAAGGCGTTTTAACAATCTAGTATCAAGGAAGTATTATACCAATCACCAATTAGCACACACGAGAATAATTTCGAAATCAATTTGAAGCGGTTTATTTCTTCCTTATTTTTTTTTAACTGGGTATAAAGTCAGTAAAATGTACTTATGTATTCAAGGGAGATATCATGGTGTGACATTTCAATTCAGTTAAATTGCCCACTTGATAATTCATGATGTTCACAGATATATTTCCTTTTATTTTGTCAGTTAAGAGTATTGCTCCCACATTTAAACTTTTTATGCGATTTAAAAAAAAAGACACCTAATACTATTCAGGAGCAGAAAATACCAAACAAGAAAATAAATCAAAACTGATTCAAAATAATGCAATTATAGATAAAAAAAACCAGCTATACATTCATTATGAAAAACAAATTCATTGTATAAATGAATGAATTCGCTAGAATGATTAAGGTATTATTGAAATTAATTAAGCATATGTAAGAAATTTCGGCATATTCCTATACGCTCCGTTTTTCTGATACATTGTGTTTGAATTTTGGAGGTATTTCTTTGTTATATTGTAGTTTTTAGAATTTCAATCTTTAAAAGTTATCAAAGCGGAAATTGTGGAACAAAAACGCAAGGACGATATTCTTTAATTTTTTAGGCCCTACATTGATCTAGATTACGAATGTTTATCTAAAATACTAGAACGCTATGACTGTGTGACGTAAAATGCATATTTAATTATGGAATGCTTCGATGTTTCTTTGCATTTCAGTATTCCTTCAAACATTTCGAAGTGTAAGATAAGTATAAACTTTTAATTCAACCTATCAAAAACCAAGTGTATACTATACTTTACTTCAGATGTTTAACATTAACGAGGTTGCAGCTGTGTAATTGATTAATATATACTATACTTTACTTCAGATGTCTAACATTCACGAGGTTGCAGCTGCGTAATTGATTAAGTACAGATGCCAGATATAACATGTAAACGTCTTCAAATTGAACAGCATCATTTAAGAACAGATAAATTGGCAACGTGGACCAGACATGCACGTTTCGGGTACTTAACCCTCATCAGTGATCCTATATCTAAACAATGTAATATGCCAAAAAAGTATGAAAGTTACTATGTCGAAAAAGTGTACCGAAAGACGTAGCAGGATGGGTGGGATATGATGCTACAGGACCCACCTTTTAGAAATTTCAAGAAATTTTGATAACAGAAAATTTAGAATTCGTTGAAGAAACGATCAACCGAAATTGATCGAACTTGGCTACATGTGCCCTCGGGGACTCCTGGTCCACCAGCAGTGACACTCACCAAGTGGTATAAATGTAAGCGTCTTCAATATAACAAGAGCTTGGCTGGATTTTTAATATAACTAAAAATACCGAAAGGTCTTAGATAAAAAAAGTCAATTGCTCAGAAGAGATAAAGAAGATCAAGACGACTATCTCAACAACACTTACAATTGAGCATCGACTGACTCCTAGCAAGTTTGATGTGGATCAGGTACCTGGGAGGAGTAAGCATCCCCTGTTTGGCTAGCCCTACCCGCCATCGATACTCAAGCACGAAAATGAAAACATTGTCTACATAATATGCACTGTCTGAGGTTATTTTTATAAAGAAAGTATTATGGCGACCATGTCAGGGTCAGAAACATTTAAAACACTTTTGCTTGTTTGCTTTGGTTCCTGTTTTGTCCTGATTTTGTATGCCTTCGGTTTCTGAATTATCGATTTTGTGCTGTATACAGGGATATGGTCATTATCCATATTTGTCATTACAGTCAAATCCCTCTCAGGGAACCTTTTTTACGAGAAGTAGTCTCTACAACGTAATCTGCATATTTGTTGAAAGAACATGTCAGAATATTGCTAACTTATTTTATAACCTGTATTCTCGATCCAAGATGATATAACTTCAAATCCATTCCACAATGTAACATTTGGTCGTTGGTCGAACAGACGGTTTAAATGTGGAGAAGTCTGATCCTTAAAGATCGTGATATTTCCTAAATTCTTTTTACATTGTGTTTTTGCATCCTCCAAATTCCTTCCCCGTATGAAACTATACTGACCAGCCTCTGTAAAATAGAACACTACAAACATACGATAACATGAGAAATTATTTTTTTAAATCTTAACTTTAACTCCACTATGGTCTCAAACCATGTTCAGGCATAAGGATGGATGACCTACAGCCCATACTGTAAAATGTCAAACGTTTTCAAATTCAATGGTATCATTAAAGAACAGATAATTTTGCAGCATGGACCGGAAATGCACGTTTCGGGTACTTACCCCTCGTCAATTATCCTCTTTTTAAACAATGTAATAAACTATATAAGCTATTAAAAAGTGAGGGACAGCTGTATTCCGCCATACGTTTAACGAGGAGAGAAGATGATAGGTAAGGTCAGGTATATATGTATATATGTAATGTTTGATTCAGTCTGAGAATAAGAAATTAGCTCATTCGTGTTATCTAAACTTTCCTTATTAGTATTTTGAGATTTTGACGTTTCTTAAAATGTTTGAAAAAATCTACTTCCTTTAATGCCTTAACGCCATTGGGAATCTAATCAGAGGAAGACCTCTTACACGCAGATCGAAAGAAAGCTGGTTATCCATATTGAAGTGTTATCAGATATTCAAAGGCGAACAGGAAGCGATAGCCGTTTTATCGCTCCATTGTTCACCGAATAAAAGAGATCTTCAACGAATGAAATTAAGAAATCGTTTTTCTTTGATACACAATTCAAATTTCTAGGTTAATTGTAAGAAATGAATAATGAATACAAACCTGTCATACAAAATCCTAAACACAAAATGAAAATCGAAATGTGTGTCTTCATATTCTATAGTTGATATGCGAAATGATGTTTTTTCCTCGGAAACAATCGTTTTAATGTAACAAATAATCATTTCGAGTGATTTATTTCCGTTTTCAAATCCGAAACGTGTGATCATTTAATTGACATGAACTTTGATCAACATCATGTATCTTCCGTGTTTAGAATTCCATATGTTATATATCGGGGATGTGATATTTCAATAGGAAAATGTGAAAAAAAAACCATTTCATTTCATAATTTATTTTCTTGAATCCCTACATCCCTATGTATCACTTCAAGATTTATCTCCATTTTTATATAAATTAGAAAATGTGTATATTCATCTGATTCGTTCCTTATGATACCAAAACACCGTCGCGTAAAACTCCCCAAGTTAAAAAAAAACCTAAATATTTTGAGAAGTTTGTTGATATTTAGCTTGATTTTAAAGTAACAAATGGTTTCGTCGAAATCAAACCATGAATAATCTATTTTTGCCAAACACATAATGGAAGTGAGTCTTTCATTTGGACGGCAATTTGCTAATTGCGTGGCAAATGGCCCTCCAAGGTATGTACCGGTTGCCACTTGGTCTCGTCGGTTTATGTGTAGTCTTTTGTGTTAGATGTTTACATGTCGTACGTCTATTTCCATATATTCTCATACTTTGCTCGTCTTTTGTGTTTTGCTTCGGGTGTTTTGCTGTTGGTGCTGCAACAGGGTGTTGTTGGAGAAACCTTCCTTTCTTTCGTGATAAAACTTTAGAAACGAGCAGGTTACAACTGTAACAGATGCCCTCGCTACCGAGCTATAAATTATTGCTTATAAAATGGGTACCCTAATATAACATAGTTTTCTCCGTTGAACTCCGAATGCGAAGACGTGCAAACCCTTGTTTGAGGATCACTGACGAGGGTTAAGTACCCGAAACGTGTATGTCTGGTCCATACTGCGAATGTATCTGCTCTTAAATGATGCTATTAAATTTGAATACGTTTAACAATTGCATAAGGCTAGTATACCGTATCAAATAATAATACTAATGAATAAATAAAAACATGGCAGACGGATAACACGTGGGACGAACAAGAATCGACAATCGGTCAGAATCTGAGAAGAGAATTGTTATAAACGATGAAAAGAAGAACTAGAATTTGCTGGACATTGGACAACTGGGGACCATAGAGGACGACCGTGACATTGAAACTGAAGTCGGACGACGAGCTTCAGTATACAGTACGTGTATTTGGCATAGTTATATTCATAAGATGTATAGATATAATAAGATGACAAATGTGGATAATGACCATATCCCTGTACACAGCCCAAAATCGATAGTTCATAAAATCAGAAACCGAAGGCATACAAAATCAGGATAAAACAGAAACCGAAGCAAACAAACAAAAACCTTCACCACATGAAAAGAAGCGGACTACCGATATGAGAGTGAGACCAGGTGCCCAGGAAGAGTAAGCATTTCCTGCTTGCATGCAACACCCGCCGCTTCAATTCGGTAGAACTGTCACATCCGGTAACTTCCATTTTGGAAGACATAGAGTATAATCTTTGGTTGGATGGTTCAAATGGTCTATGACAATATCTCATCCACCATTCTGGAGAGTTGGACATCATAGTGTATGACGAGTTCCCCATATCGACCGTAGAACTTCCTCAGTGACGATGTTAGTCGGTTACAAATATATCCCTGACTGAGAAGCTTATCTGAAAGACGCCTAGCTCTTAGAGCAAAATCCGTATATGTGGTACTTGCTCTGGCATAGCGTATCAACTGAGATATGAACACCATTGGAATTCCGACAATTTGCTGGAAGACCTTTCCTCCAAACACAACAAAAGTGCTGTCGATCAGAAAGTTTAACATCTGAATAATATCAGTTTCGGTGTACTTATTTTCAGGATCGGACTTTTCTTTCACAAAGTAGGTTTTTTCTAGTTAACAACAATAAATTTGTATTTGCGATTACCGTTCTTACTTGTAAACGCATTCCTTTAAATAATTTTTGCAAGTCTCTCTTTCAATTTAGAATGTGGAATTGTAGTGTAAAGTGTCGCAAAATCAAAGGCTTTGATCGAATGGACTCTCCTAAAATGAGTGGATTTCAGATGTTCTAAAAGTTCCTTCCAATTCTTTAAAATCCACATCTGGTTGATACCACTTCGAGAATAAACTGTCGAACAATATTTTTGAAGCCCAAATTTAATTTCAGATAAAACTTTGGTGAGTAAGATCGATACCGATTTGGTAGAACATTTTGAGGAACCAGCGATGAAACGTTGTTTGTACGGATTCTTATGCATTTTAGGTATGCAGTATAAGTATGGTAAATCTAAATTGTTAATGTCCAAGCCAAAGGAAGCAAGAGCTGATTTGTGGTTATCTATTATAACAGAGGCAGAAAGGTTTGTTGGGTGTAAGTTGGATTTCCAGGTGTCGAATTCAAACCTAACTCTTTAACTAGACTGTCGAAATAGTACTTTTTGCAAGTAAATGTGTAATTATTTAAGGCTTTATCCGCTGGTGTGATGACATTATGTTCTTGGAGGTAGGTAAGCTCTGTGATAACATCAGGGTCTTTGAATATAGACTCGAATCTGGTTTTCACAGTTGATTTCAATCGGTTAATCCTAGATAAAAGTAACCTTCTGATGGATTTTATCCATTCGGAAAGGGTTTCGAGTTGTACATCCTCTTTCTTTGCCCAACGCCTTGCAAATTCGTCACAAGAGTCCATGATAATTTTGACATTTTGGTTCCATGTAAAGGACATACGTTCTCTGAATTTGTGACCCTTTTTTAACAATTCTCTCAACTTGTCGTTCTTGACTATACTAAGGTCGACAGTAATAACGTGTCCACAAGGAGAGTAGTTGAAATCCGATGAAGAACATCCGAACGCAATATAATACGTATACATGAGATAACCATTTGTTTATTAATTAATTTCGAAATTTAATAATATATCGGTCCGACCTAGAGTGAGTATGTTGTTATTTCATATATCGTGAGAACTTTAAAATGACAGCGGAGACGTGGTTTCGTAGTAATCCCAAGATGTAAGGTTCATTCAAGCGATTGGCTGATTGCAGTAGCTTGTCACTCTGACCTTGGTATGTGGCATATTTCAACATAATCTATATGCAAATAACAATTTCCGAAATTCGCCGAAATCGTGTGTACCCGACAAAAAAGTCTATTTAAACAATAATTTGACAGACAATTTATGCAAGCAATATTACGAAAGCCTATTGAGCTCAAATGGTAGATGAGAAAATTATTTTTTCGCGTTATAACGCGAAACTTTCGCGATATAAAGCGAAAGTTTCGCGTTATATCGCGAAAGTTTCGCGTTATATCGTCACGATGAGCTGGATCTGTTCTGTTTTACCTAACATGGTCAATCAAGTGTAAAATATAGGTCAAATTCAGCTTCCCTGCCATGCATTGCAGGGAGGATTCTGAGATGCATAATCAACACAAATTTTGATGATCTAGGACTTATTATAGACTGGAAATGGACCTGTCCAATTTTACTTAAACTGGTTTTTCAGGAATACAATATAGGTCAAATGCAGTATACGTACCGTGCATTACAGTATGCATCCTTACTAAAGTAGATGCATCACCCACGCAAGTTTGGTTGATTTAGGACTTAGGATATGCTGATAAAGGACCTGAATTATTTCACTTAACCTGGTTGCTCAAGCGTGAAATATAGGTCCCGTTTTCTTTAGTGCGGACACTAATGCGGCATAACCCCCTCCCCCTCCCTCTTCTTCGTCGAGGTGAATCTTGCTTGGGCCATGTAACTCAATATAAGCTTTCGTACCAAAGTGAAATGATGTCCGATTAGTCTCAAAATCTTGTCGCAATTAAAAATATTAGTATTCAAATACATAAAGGAAGGGAGATGCCTAAAAGTGTTTACCGGAAGACAGCTATGATTGACGTATTACATTTCATACTGATGTGTTTGGCAGGGCGTTCGTTCATGACTTTTATATGCATTATATCAGATTCAGATACATATGTATCACCTGAAAGGTAGTTGGAAATCAACACATTTAAGGCATTTTTAAAAGCATTATCGAGAAAAGTTAATGGTTTTAAAAATACTAATGTTTCTTCTACTTTCGGTTTATGTTTACAAGTACTTTGATCATCAATCATGTTAGATAAGTTCTTGATTGATACTTTGGTTTTATGTTCATTCTGCATAAAATAATAAATTGAACCCTAAATTTGAGCAATATAGTTTGATGGAAATTATCTAGTCTAGCTTGAATATTTCTATTCATTTGACATAATTATTCCTTTTTACTTGTCAGAGAGGATACTCAGCATCAAAGGAGCAAATAATCAATGGTTTCAAAAGGCAAAAGAAGACAAAAATACGCTTAGAAAATACACGTACAATGTAAACATTCATGAAAAAGTCAGGAAATACATGAAAAGCCTGGACAACTTCAGGAATTCTATGTAATGACCGATCGGTACAGGCATTACACGAAATCCCTTAATTTCAGGAACCACGTAAAATCTCTTATTACATTTATCCCTGTAACATATACATGTACATTTGTATATTAATATTCCTGTAATCAAGGGATTTCGTGATATTATGTGTATATGTTACAGTGAATAAGTATAATATGAGATTTTAGTACTTCCCGAAATTAAGGGATTTCGTGTAATGCCTACATCTATCGTTCATAACATGTAGTCCCTGGAATTGACAAGGTATTTCATGTTAATCTTGAAATTTTCTTGAAAAATTTACTCTTGTTTTCTGATTGAAATTTCGTCGTATATATATACATGTATTTCACAATAATCTTATAAATTGTTATTGCTATGAAACTACTCTGTGCCGGGGATATCCAACCGGGGCTCCGATTTGAACTCTTTCACATACTGTATACATACAAATTTTCGCGTTATAACGCTAAAGTTTCGCGTAATAACGCGAAAGTTTCGCGTAATAACGCGTAAGTTTTGCGTTATAACACGAAAGTTTCGCGTAATAACGCGTAAGTTTCGCGTTATAACGCGAAATTTTCGCGTTATTACGCGAAAGTTTCGCGTTATAACGCGAAAAAATAAATTTCTCAGCTACCACTTGAGCTCAATAGGCTTTCGTACAATATATAGATGCTCAAGTGGTGGTATTAAAAACTCATTTATGGTAAAACTTCTTTATTGTGAAACCATTTGTAACTTTAGTCCTCAATATAGAAGGTAGGTAATTAGGAGATAAATGCACTGTTTTATGGTTCCGGCAGGTATATGTTGGATACAATGTTAAAACGCAGCTATATACCGTCGGGGCTTGTCCCGACCGTATAACCTGTTTCCAATATATGTGACATATTTCAACTCTGTATTCCTTTCAGAGGGCATCATCTGTCACGTTAGAAGTGACGTTGCCAGGCGGGGGGGGGGGGGACACCGACCAATAGAAATGAACTGCGCTAAAAAATCTTCAATGCATAACAATGTAAACGTCTTCAAATTGAATAGCATCATTTAAGAACAGATAAATTGGCAACGTGGACCAGACATGCACGTTTCGGGTACTTAACCCTCATCAGTGATCAGCTTCGTCTTTATAACAATGGCGAGAGGCCAAATTTTGAACAATAATAAGCGTGGAAGTTTTGTTTAAAGAACTTAATATTAGTTCTCTGTAAGGACCAAAATAATTTCAATAGCACGTGGAAACAGCATGTCTCCAATTTTGAAGATTTTTTGTGTGTGGGAGGTGTATATGATGTACTGATACAAAAATAAACTTTCTTTTTACAAATTAAGTTTTCGTTGCCATGGAAACAATGTTTGAAATTTTACGCATCAGTAGAATACTTGTAACATGGCATTTTCACAAGGCTCGTTTCCATGGTAACAGCTATTGTACTCAACTGAAATTTCCTTAATTTTTCTCTTTATATCTTTAATTGTATAAATATTACACAAGAAGTATGTTTCTGCCCGCTATCCTCTTTGTCAATATGCTTGAAATGTAGGCAAAAACCTGCATTGAAGAGTCCCTTTTTAAGACCAAAAAAGCTCCTAATTTAACATGATTTTGCTCAAATTTAAGGGCAAATAATCTGAAATGTCAGGCTAACTTGATTTCTACTGCCAATTATCTTTATAGTTTAATCCTCGATCTTTAAGAAAATGTTAAAATTTGAGTGAGACCTCTTCACAATTTTATTCAAAAGAGTATAAAAAATGGTTACCATGGTGACATTCTGTTCAGTGCTATTACACATAGAGTAATTTACTGGTAAATTTTCAGCTGTCTGTTATATATATTTTTAAACATTTTTTTATCAGTGCAATGACATCCTTGATTTTTAGCTAGTATTTCATACATACACATAAAAAAATGTGAGATTATCATGATTTTTGACTGGGGCTTATTTTTTAAGAGAAATGTTCTGGACAAAAAATTGTAATGTTTTTCCATCTATATATATACAAATATATGACAGTCAAGCCTAAATTTAGTAACAACAAAATGCAAATTTTATTGAAATTGGAACATGTAATTTGAATTGACCTTGAACGTAGAGTCAATGACCTTGACAAATTTTGGAAGTCCTCAAAGAAAGAATAATTTCTTCTGTTGTCCCTAAGTAAAGCTTAAGCAATATAAGTTATTTAAACCATGCTAAAATCAATTCGAAAAGATATAGTCATCATGTGTCAAATGAAAAGTTACCATGGCAACCATTTTGACCTCAAAATGTAGGAAAACAAAACAAGGTCCAACTTATTTTTTTTCAGTGATTATATTTGTCACATGAAATCTATTTTGTTCTGACAACAGTGATGGTGTTATCAGCCTGACATTTTGTGTTATTTTTGCTTAAAAATGGTAAAAATTGGTAAAAAAAGGCCTTGATTTTGACCTTATTATATGGCAATTTTTTACTGATTTTGATTTGATAGGATCCGGCTAATGAAAGAAATGTCAAAAATTTGTTATTTTTTCTTAAAATAGAGGTTTTTAAGATTATAAGTTGTTAATACCAATTAACCCTGACAATGCTTTCCATGGCAACATAATAACCAAAGATGACTTATTTGACCACTTATTTAGTGCTATAAATAGACAGACCTCGTGTCCATGGCAACCGGAAGATTTATTTTCAAAAAAAAAGTTATTTTCGTATTCAGGGCATTATACATACCATTTATAGAGAAAATCATGAAAATCCCTGACATGCTGTTTCCAAAATATTTTGGTCCTTACAGAGAATTGATGTTAATTCCTATGTTGTTTAAACGTGTAGAGCACTGTTTTCAAGCATATTACTATAGCTATACGTCACACGATGACGTTATTTGATCCCAAGATCACAGAGAAGGATGACATCATACGTACAAATTGCGCGAAAGCTTTCAACTTGCAAAGTTTACGTAGGAATACATTTATAAAATATGTCAAAAGAATCGGTTTGCTTTATGAATATCGTCGTTGTACATACTTGTAGAAATGCTGTGGACCAATCAGAATGCGTGAAACAAAAAGAATGCGTGAATAATTATTCGCGGTGTTTTATTGTGAATGCTTTCTAAAGATGAGTTTCAAGATTTCTTCCAAACAAAGTTAGGTAAGGCTTGATTACTGTTATAATGTTACTTCATTTGTCCTCTGATAAGATTGTGCTCTCATCAATAACCAGCAGGTATATTGAGACCGATCATTAGTCGTATGATGCATACATTTCAAATGTAGAAAAAAAATTCGTATATTCATCAATATTCCTATTACTAGTAGATTTCCTATGTTAAAGATACAGTGTCCCTGAATTTTTTTTTTTTTATTGAAAACGTAAAATTTATTCCGAAGGGTCGAGATTGAGGAAAAAAGAAGCCATAAAAAGTTTTATTTGAAAATATGCAGTAAAGATCATAATATTGTCGAATTTGTATAATTTAAATCTTCATATAGCTCTATTGTAAAGACTCAATACATTGTAGGTGGCGCCAGTGGAATGAATTAGAACTGCGCACCCCAAATTCATAATGACGTTTTCAAACGGCTATAGCTGCGAATGTATGCGTTAGATTCGCCAAGCTTGAAATTTGAATTTATACAAACGATTATGTATACTTTCATATGAAAAGAAAGATTTTGTATTCCCAAAATTTTGTAAAATTAATTAATTTTGAGGGACACCGTCCCAGCAAACAAAGGAGGAGATCTCCAGCAACACCAGGTTGCAGCACCAACACAAAAGCCCAAAACATCCAATGCAAAAACACAGAGCAGACAAACACAGTAAGAGACGTAAAAAGGACAAGAAACGTCAACGCACAACACAGAAACGTCAAATACAAAGGACTACACATAAACCAACGAGACCAATGGACAACCGATGCCGACTTAAGACGGCCATCTGCCACAAAAATAGAAGGTGTTGTGATCCTTGATTATGTTAAACGCCTATTAGGCAACTACAATTATATTCCAATGATTTGGGTTGCTATTGTGACGTCACGTTCAAGTTTTGCATGTAGGGAGAATATTGGCTGATATTAGATCAATAAATCATTCTTTTTCGTTAGAAACAAAATGTAAATACAAGATTTCCATGTAACGCATATATTGAATTTGAAGACGTATAACATATATTTATTCCGGTGATTGTTTTCAAACGTAACGCAATAGTTTTCTGAAATTGATATGAATGTGTGACTGAATATCTGTTCCATTTGTTATATCTATTGGACAACATAACATTTTCATAGTTTGTGATGAATTATTGATTATATTTTTGATTTCTGGAGGATATATCTATAGGGGACGCACAAAAGGTGTCCTACATACATCCCTCCCATTGAATCTGCCATTGTATTTTTACTTTTAAGATGAGTTCAATGCATTTTTTCTTCCATATCATTTAATGGTAGATGTAGGTCGTATTATCTTGTATTAACTAAGTTTTGAATCCTTTCAAAGTTGAGAAAAAGCCTAACAACTATCCAGTAAGAAAATATAAACAAGCACACAAAACAAAGCTGCCGATTTGCAGTACTTGACCATACGAGGTTCGATATTTGGTCGTTGTTTGGGCCAAGCGTAGTGTTGATCGGAGGAAACTTATCAAAAGACAAATTATAATCAAAACATAATAATTTTCTAAATTCAGCTCTTTATGTTGAAAGTCCTAATCTTGATAATTATGTAATAACTTGATGATGAATTAATCTTTGGGTTTTATCCTTAAAAGTGTAATACGCAACAATCGTTCCAGCTCGCAAACTTACTGGCTTTGAAAACGTGCTACTGATAAGCTCTACCCGTCATTGAAGACAAACCAATCAAAAGTCGGTTACCTAACTCTATCGGGAAGTATCGAAGTTATATAATTTCATATTGCAATATAGTTGGGAAGTTTATTAGTCGAGTAGTCAACAATAAAATGTAGCAATGTAGCTGAGCTCTTTGATGACTTCAAATGAAGAAGATATAGAATTTGAAAATGAAAATTGTGATTTTTATTTTAATGATGTACATATTTGACACATATTCCATTCCGGAATTTTTCTTCGACCATCAATTTAGCCATGAGACTTTAAGGGTTTCAGACTGCAATACTGTAACAACACAAAGCATTTCAATGTGCATCTTCCTATGTATTGAAAGGCAAACATGTTTGAATTTTGCATTTAGCAAATCGGAGGCAGTGTGTAAATATAATTGTCGAGTCTTCTGGAGTAGAACTCCGACGGATACTACTTTCATCTTCTACGGTAAGTTTTTTGTAACGTCTCTTAAAATCCATAACTGTTCAGTCGAGAATACATTATCTTCCCTTTTTTTATGGACAATCGGGGTTGAATAAGAGACTGATAGCCAAAGACATAGCAAAGAAAATTACGAAGCCTTGAATGATACAAACCTTAGGAAAATAACTGAACATTCTGCAAAGAAGTAGAAGTGAACCCTCAATGTAAGTGAGATCAGTATTCCTGCTTCCTAGAAACACCTGGTACATAAGCCGTGCACAAAGCAAAGTAATCAGAGCAGAGGCACACATAATACTACTGCGATTGGTGGATTGGTGTTGCATGCACATGATCTAACTTCGGAATTGTTCATTCCGGGGTTTGCAACCGTTCCGATGGGAATTCTCAGGATTTGGCTTTGCCTTCTCCACTTTAAGACTGAATAAATGTTAGATACTTCTTTGATGTTTATGCAAACAGGAGATGCTTAGTCTCTCCGGCACCTGATAAGTCTCGCCTCGAAAAATTGTAAACGTTAGCGAAACGTGCATGTTAAGTCCATGCTGTAAATTCATCTGCTCTTAAATGATGCTAATGACTTGAACACGTTTTTGCACCACTTGGTGAGTGTCATTGCTAATGGACCAGTTGTCCCCGAGGGCATATGTCGCCAAATTCGATCAGTTTCGGTTGGTCGTTTCTTCAAACACGTTTGAAAATTATTGTTTACAACATTTTCTTAATTTTTTTGAAACCTGGCTCCTGTAGCATCTTGCTACGGTTTCAGGTATATTTATGACATAATTTTCACAGATACTGGCCATATTACATTGTTTAGATTGAAGATCACTGACGAGGGTGAAATACCCGAAACGTGCATGTCTGGTCCAAGCTGTAAATTTATCTGCTCTTAAGTAATGCTAATGAATATGAAGACGTTAAACGCTTGCACCACTTGGTGAGTGTCACTGCTGGTGGACCAGGAGTCCCCGAGGGCACATGTAGCAATTTTTGTTTTTTCAGCTCTAAAATGATGTTTATTAACTTGAAGACGTTTAACATTTGCAACGGTTCCAATAGAAATTCTGATTATTTTTCTCTTGCCTTCTCGACTATGAGACTGGCTTACTCTTTATTTGAATATACTCCAACATAGGAAAAATGTGTAAACGAGTTTAAAAACATTGATCTCAGTTCCATTTGGGATTCACCTTTTGCTTCTTTGTAGAATGTTTACGTTGATGGTATGCTTGTTGCGTGATTTTTTTTATGTTTTTACTCTTTGGGTCGTAAAAACCTAAATCCGTTAAACCATATCAACTCATGTAAAAGTGGGTATATCTTTCTTTATAGAGCGAGCTTCGCAAAACATAGCCAAACTAAAGTCCACGACTGTAAGCTCCGTATGGAACAATAAGCAGGTACACTTACCCGAATTTGCAGTTGACGGACATCTATCTTCGCTTATTTGGGCAATGGAATGCTTCCATTCCAGCTCAGAAGTGTCACCATGGATACAAGTAGACTTGGAGGAATTGCTAAAAATAGATTACATAAAAATCTACAACCGATGGGAATCCCTTGGTGAGATGATTTTTCGATTAACGATTTTGTACTTCTTGAGAGGGTTGTGCGCACGTAATCCAGGATAACCACACCATTTGCTACTTGCGTGACAGATGGCCGTCCAAAGTCCGCACCGGTTACCCATTGGTCTCGTCGGTTTATGTGTAGTCTTTTGTGTTTGATGTTTACATGTCGTATGTCTCTTTTCCGTCTCGTGCTGTACTCGTCTTTTGTGTTTTTGCATCGGGTGTTTTTGGTGTTTTACTGTTGATGCTGCAACGGGGTCTTGTTGGAGATCTCCTCCCTTCTTCTTAATAGGGATATGGTTTTGTCCATTTTTGTCATGGTAGGGTTTGTGTAGATTTATTTCAATACATTTCCTATTTATCAATTCAGTTCAATGAATGAACCACTTGAATTTCCTTGAATAATGAAATACTATGCTCTTTTATTTAAAAGGTTGAAAGCAAGGAACAGAAATCTTTCAGATATTTTTTTTTTTGTGATGTGCAATTTCCCTCCTTTTATATTTCTTTTAATTCACAAAATCACCAAGATTAATGAAATCAAAACCATATAATCTGAGGGACATCATAAGAAAACAATATGATCTGAGGGACATCATATGAAAACCATATAATCTGAGGGACATCATATGAAAACCATATAATATGAGGGGCATCAAATGAAAACCATATAATTTGAGAGGCATCGTATGAAAACCATAAAGTCAACGAGACATCATATGAAAACCATACAATATAAGGGGCATCATACGAAAACCATATCATCTGAGGGGCATCATATGAAAACCATCAAATCTAAGAAACATCATATGAAAACCACATGATCTGAGGGACATCATATGAAAACTATATAATCTGAGGGACATCATATGAAAACCATATAATCTGAGGGACATAATAAGAAATCAATATAATCTGAGGGACATCATATAAAAACCATATAATCTGAGGGACAAAATATGAAAACCATATAATCTGATGGTCATCATATGAAAACCATATAATATGAGGGACATCATATGAAAACCATATAATATGAGGGACATCATATGAAAACTATATAATCTGAGGGACATCATACGAAAACTATATTATCTGAGGGCATCATATGAAAACCATATAAGCTGAGAGACTTATCTGTTAAAACAAATTGCGTTGTTTTGGAACTACCAGCACAAAAATAAAATGTGCAATAAATGTAGGATTTCATTGTTGTTAAACAAATAGGTTTCAAAAAGACTACATTAATTTCGATTTCCGTAAACTTTTCCAGTTTATTCAAAATCAACTATTTATAACAAAAGAAAGTCGCAATAATATTGAACTCTAAACCTTTTTGAAGAAAATTTAGAACCAATGTATTATGCACCAGACACGTGTTTCGGATATCAAATTCCCATCAGTGATGCTTCCAGCCTAAGTGATTTTCATAAGCCGCCATAATTTATTTCAGTAGCGCCTCCTGCTTATTTTTGTTATTTTCAATTTGTCCATAAGTCAGCTATGGTTTTCTCGCCAGAGAGTATTGTATGTGTCGAGAATAACTTATATGTTGAAAGTGGTATCAAGCGACGTCCTACGTTTTAGTGAAATTAGAAATAAGGTGTCGAGAGGTTTTTTTTAAATTATATTATAGTTAAGATGTAAGGTGTTTTCATTACTATATTTTCAACATAAGACAAAAACAGTAAAGGAGCTGTTAAGATAAGACGTCAAATCTGCCCTGAAAGTGAAATTTTCATTAAAATTGAGAATTCAAGATTTTTTTTTTCGTGAAATGATTACCTTTAAGGCATCCCATCAGAATATGAAGTTATTTTAATCCATTTTGCATAATATTGCTATTTATTGGGTCTAAACTTGTCTTTTTCTCATAGAAATCAATAGAAAACGGAAAAGATTTTATTTAACATTGTTCCCTTCGAATATGCAGAACGCCACTTTTACAGGGGATGCATTGCTTACTCCTCCCGGGCACCTGATCTCACCTCTAGCTTGCTAGGGGTCCGTCGATGCTTTATTTTGTACTCTATTGTGAGTGCTGTTGAGATTATCGTCAGGATCTTCTTTAACTCATTTTACTGGAGGTGTATATCCATGATACAATTCTTTTATCAAATTTGGGACCTGTATCTCCGGGGAACACTACTCCAGAGACGAAAACCAAATAAGAGAAAGGGTGTATTTTTTTAAGAATCGACCTTTTAGACCATAAAACATAGCACATATGACTATTTTGCCTCTTTGATCTATATAAGAAATATAGTAAATATGATTGAATGAAATATACCATTAGGAACGAAATAAGCAAGAGTGATATTTATTTCTCCAACAATGTGTATTTCGCTTTTAAAGGCTGTCATTGTAACTGCATCGTCGGGAACCCACGGCATCTTCTCTGTTCTACTACGTAAGATACCGTGGGACAGTCTATTGGGAAACCCTAGAATTCCGAAACGATTCTAGTAGAGAATTTAAGCCAGTCAGAACAAGCGTTACAAAATCCCTCCAACACTTAAGAGCTGATACTATTCAAACCGACTATTTCATTGGTTAGTTTATATAACCATATGACGCGGTAAAACGAGAATTCCCTGACAATTGCGACCACGGCTTATAATTGTAGGGCAATAGGCTGTGGGTTTCCGACGATGCCAAAAATGAGACCGTATTTTCAATTCAGGATGCCATTATCTATTGATTAAAGGAGATAGAACGTTCGACATCTATTTCTGATATGAAATGTAGATATATTTGATGTCTTTATGTTAATATTGATTCATTTTAGGTAAAATATTCTCAAATTTGTACGTTTTTGTCGATCTTTAACATTCCCTAACTCTCTACCAAAATTTTAGAATCTGAAGAGTTCTTGAAAGAAATGTAAATCATGTTAAAGGTCAGCAAATCTATTATGTTTTAATAATAATTAAATATTTTTCTATATTGAATTCGTCCTGCAGAAGAAATATGTTACGAGATCCAGGGCTAAATACGGCCCTTATCTTATTAGCTCCTGATAATACTGCATTGTTTAATGAAATTCTTATTTTATGATATCATATATCGAACATTTCAGGTGATAGGTTGCATAACATCAAAGTACAGATTGATGGAAGCCAAGGGGATTGTGATGATTTCAGAGGACCTGCACTTGATTCTCAAGTTGTTTTTATCCAATGCAAACCAAACATTATAGGGCGCCACGTTAAATTGTTTATCGACGGTAAATCTGGGCAAAGCAATTATCTTACAATATGTGAACTTGAAATTTGTCAGTTTACTTGAATAGTTTGTTTATGTTTGGTATGTAGCAGTGAGTCATACATTTGTTAGAAATGAAAATAAATTGTTCCTACGTAGTTCTATTACGTAATAATGTATTTTCTCGTTAAGTGACCTATACAAAATAAACTGCAATGATTCCACCGTAGATGACACATTTTAAATTTACAAACGTATATATTGACCATTGGTCTCGTTGATCTGTGTGTAGTGTTTTGTGCGTCATATGTCTATGTCGTGTGTCTACTTGCGTCTCTTGCTGTGCTTGTCTTCTCTGTGTTTTGTGCATCATTTGTCTATGTCGTCTGTCTGTTTTGCGTCATTTGCTGTGCTTGTCTACTCTGTGTTTTGTGCGTCATGTGTCTATGCTGTGTATCTGTTTTGCGTCTCTTGCTGTGCTTGTCTACTCTGTGTTTTGAGCGTCATGTGTCTGTCGTTTTGCGTCTCTTGCTGTGCTTGTCTACTGTGTTTTGTGCGTCATGTGTCTATGTCGTGCCTATTTTGCGTCTCTTCGTGTGCATGTCTACTCTGCGTTTTGTGCGTCATGTGTCTATGTCGTTCGTCTGTTTTGCGTCTCTTGCTGTGCTTGTCTACTCTGTGTTTTTACATCGGGTGTTTTGGTCCTTTGTGTAACCATATGGCATCTCCCCCACAATAATTATGCAAATAAGTTATTTGATCTTTTGAGATATGTTCAATGACTTCTTATGATATATGACAAAGGAGGGGATCTCCAACAACACCTGGTTACAATACCCACAGCAAAGTCTCTTTGTTGCGGAGGGACAGAAAATTTTTATAATGTCTCATTACAATTTTCTGACTCATTTGATTAAGGTAAAGGTGAATAAAATAATTAAAGGGACGGTGTCCCTGAAAATTAATTAATTTTACAAAATTTTGTAATGCAAAATCTTTCTTTTTATATGAAAGTATACATTCTCATTTGTACAAATTCAAATTTTCAGGCCAATCTAACGCATACTATCGCAGTTATAGACCTTTAAAAACGTCATTTTGAATTTGGGGTGCGCAGTTCTAATTCATTCCACTAGCGCCACCTACAATGTATTGAGTTTTTACTATAGAGGTATACGGAGATTTAATTATTACAAAATCGACAATATTAGAGTGGTTACTGCATATTTTCAAATAAAATTTTTTTTTCTTGCTCATTTTTTCCTCTATCTAGACCGTTTGGATTAAAATTTACATTTTCAATAAAAAAATATTTTCAGGGACACTGCATCTTTAAGTAATGTAATTTTAATAAGGATATATAGAATTATTGTGAATAATTGACAATCATTCCTTTATCAGTTATTGACTTCATATTGAATTATGTAGCCAACTTTCTATATGTTTATAATCCAATAACCCTTTCTATCCCCAAAACCAAGGTTTAATAGAAAAAAAGAATTTTTTGATCAGTCTTATGTAATTGTCCAGACATACTGCTCAATAAAAAAGGATATTTCGATCACAGTTTTATGTAATTGTCAAGACATACTGATCAATTTGGAGGGATGGAAGACTGAAATGACAGACTGACATATGGACGGGAATACACACATAGTTCGTAGACTAAGTATGCTTCACAGTTTACAAAAGAAAAAGAAAAAAATGAAAGTCTGAATTACATCAAGCTTACATCTTTATACACCAACGATGAATCTTTGAAACGTCGACTATCTGATACACCACAAAAACCACCTGCAAAAAAGGCGATGCTTGATGGTGCAGAAAACCCGATTGAGGAGTCCGAGGTCCAAATAAATGATGAAAACAAAGATTTCTTGAGCATGGAGAATTTACGATCTGCTGTTTTAAGTGCACTAAAAGATGAGTCGGTAATTTCGGAATTGACTGGCAAAATTCTTCATGGTGTGAAAGATGCAATCCGTAAAGAAGTTGGAGTTGCAGTGGAGAAAAAAACTTCTGAACTAAAAGGCATTATACATGGTCAAAATGAAGAAATATTGGCTCTAAAACGTAAAATCATGAAAATAGAAAAAAGGGCCGAGGAGCAGGAATAATACACAAGACGTAATTGTTTACGATTTTCGAATGTACCGTACAAGCATCCAGATGGGACCACGCCCAAAAGTCCATGGGCATTGGACACGGACAGTATTGTGTTGTCAATTTGCAACGATACTTTGGGGATCCCTATCAAACTAGAAGACATCAGTCGTTCGCACATTGTTGGTTCTCCGGAAAATGGTCGTTGCCAGATCATTGCTAGATTCATCACTTACCGCTTGAGACAGCGAGTCTTCTCAGCCAAAGCCAAACTCAAACATGATCCAGATAAGCGGTAGATCGTAGAGGACCTAACAAGGTACCGATTTCAGATGATTAAACGTCTTGGGGATCTGCGCAAAAACAGGAAAATCGCACAATACTGGACATTTGATGGACGCGTCTTTATGCGTATTGTTCCTGATGGTCCAAAAATTCTCTTGACCTCGATGGAGGACATTGACCAAAAACTAGGTAGATAGACGGGCCATCCTTGTGAGTAGACTTTGCCTTATTTGGGTATCACATCGAGTATAAGAACTTATTTCGAATATTGAACCGAATGACAATGTTACTTCATTATTTTATCCATTTTCTATATAACTTTTGTGAATTCTGAGTACTGATTCATCTCTCTGAAATCAGAATTATATGTTATCAAAATCATTTATCTCAATTATGAAATTATAATTGAATGCTTTACTAGTAATTGCCAAATATATCACAGAAAAATAGACAGTTCAAAATCAATTAACTGCTGTGAACACCATTTTGTACAGAAAGAGTAACTTACTCCTTATCATAAGTTTTCATACTTTGTTTTTGTTGTACATTGTTGTTTTACACCACAACTGTACGTTCTTCGAGACCTCTGGGTAATCGGAAAAGTGGGAGGGTTGTGCGCACGTAATCCAGGATAACCACACCATTTGCTACTTGCGTGACAGATGGCCGTCCAAAGTCGGCACCGGTTACCCATTGGTCTCGTCGGTTTATGTGTAGTCTTTTGTGTTTGATGTTTACATGTCGTGTGTCTCTTTTCCGTCTCGTGCTGTACTCGTCTTTTGTGTTTTTGCATCGGGTGTTTTGGTGTTTTACTGTTGATGCTGCAACGGGGTCTTGTTGGAGATCTCCTCCCTTCTCTTTGTACATATGCTCGCACCTATTGAATTCCACTTCACACTTTCCTTTTCCTTTGTCTTCTGTTCAGAGAGAACTGCTACATATAGTACCTCTTATGTCCCCGATAAATGGGAAATGACCTAAATGCATATAGATCGGCGATCGGATGTCACTATCACTCAATCCAAGTTTTATACTTACCTTAGATATATCATTTTAGGATAAACGTAGGTAAATCAATTGTTCAATTTATATGTAACGTAAGCTCTAGATCATTACTGTTTCTACGCTTAAACTTGCATGACATACAGTTTTGCTTATTACTGATGCTTATTTTAAAGCTGAACTAAGTCTTTAAAAACCCCCATGACGTAGTAAATTTTTTTAGGGAACGGAAATTGTTAGAAGTGAAACTAACAATCTCCGTCCCCTAGCTAAAAATACACTTGGTCATGTGTTGATTTGAACTTTCCCCCTGATGACGTTTTGCATACTAATGTATCGTGACCCAATATCCACTACCTCGAGTACTAGAGCGGTATATAAAGAAGCCTGGACGCGTGGACATTGTCATGTGTACGAGATGTCGTCTACCTGTAAAGATGAGTTCAGAAATTAGAAAATATCAAAGAAAACCATACATTGAAATAGAAAATGGATAAAGTAATCATGAAATCTTCAGTTTTACTGAAATAATTAAAAGACGGGTACGTAATCTTGGGAACTTGTGGAAGGGGATGGGTGGAAGGGGGTTGTTTTAGAACGGGATGGGGACGGGACCGGGTGGGTAGGTTTTTTTTCATATGTTTTATATGAAATATTGCGAACCAAGAAGATGAATTCAAAATATCCATAGTTACATGTATTTACAATGTCAAAAAATTATATGCTACGGTTTACATTGATCAAAATTTGGTACATATGTGAAATAGTGGTGGGGTGGGATGTTGTTGGATTCAAGTATATCATTCAAACCAACAGACATGAAAGTAAATTGAAATGATTTATCACAAGCAAAGGAGATCAAATATACATGTAGATGAAGAGGGAGCCCAATGTTTATGATCAACCAAGACATGTTGGGCCGGAAAGGGGGGGGGGGGGGCGGTTAAGTTATTGAAAATTCATATTATCTGAAGTGAAATAGTATATTGATCAGTGTTTACTGCTAAAAGTTTACATCATAGAATGGCATGCAATTTATTAGACGGAAGAGTAGTTGGGAGGGGGATGCCGGTATGTGTGTGTGTGGATTGGGGGGGGGGGAGGGGGATGTTATATCGAAACATTGTCATGCAAAAAAGCACAATAAAAGTACATACATTAACATACTAAAATACGATAGTTAAATTCTTCTATAATATTCTATTTTCATTTATACATACGATTTTGTTACATATACCTGTATACTGTGAAGGGCAAGTACATAGCTATTTCTCTGCATTTTCCTCATTTCAAAATTTCTTTTAGAAAATGTAATTAATCAGCTAAATTTCGAGAATACAAAACTGCATGATAATTATAGTGTTTTACTTACATGATTTTTTAGAAAATACAATCCAATACAGGCCAATGGTCGGTATACAATTTTCTACAACAAACATGACCTCATTGTGTAGACACATGTGAAAATCGCGTGTTCGATTAGACTATTCGCATAATGAAAATGGGCTTTTATAAATTCATATCAATTAAAATACAAAAGTATACTAGTTACCGAATATTTGAATAAGCTTCATTATCCATTGGAATTTATATTTATGATCGTTTGTATGATTATTTCCATTGATGTGTTAAGGGGGGGGGGGGGGGGGTGGCGTGAACGTGGAGACCTTGGGATGCAACAGATGGAATTCGCATCGGAAATGGGAGAGAAACAATCTATAGAATTCTTGACAATCCTATTTATCAATAGTTTATAGGTTTCCTTTGTGTTGAAACTATTTTTCGTCGAACAACTCTACCTGGGCCATGTTTTGGATCCGTTTCCTCCCAATATCCCCATCTCAATAACTACCCCCCCCCCCCCAATCAAATTCTGTACAGCCCTTTCTTTTCAGGGCCGGGTCCAAAATTTATGTTGAGGGAATGGGGAACATAGTGGCCTTACAGTCTACACACTTTCCCGATACCATAACCATGACTAGGTCAAAGCTCCAGGTCAAGGTCACTAGGTCAAATGTTAAGGCATAAATTGAAAGGTCTTGTAATGGGCAACCTTCATGTATGATATAAAGTTTCTACTGCGTAATGTTCCTCAGATTTTGCTGCAACCAGAAACTTTAACCAAAATGTTGACGACAGACGGACAGGCAGACAGACAGACGGATAGACAGGCAGACAGGCAGACAGACATCGTCAATCTATAGACCGGATTTGCTGTGCAATCCGGCCAATTAAAAGTGGCGAGTTGGAGGGGTTTTGTTTGGTCTAAATCATCCATGAACGATCATCATATGCACTACTCTGGAGAAGAAATGTTGGAAGATAGAGTAAAATTACTTTGAATTTCTGTGATTTTTTTTTTAAATCCACATTAAAAGTATAGGAATTGGAATTTAAAATTAATTTCATCTGAAACTCATCAAAGCTTTTATACATGCATTCACATGGTTTCATTTTTGAAAAGCTATTCCTTTTTTCCCTTTTATCAATGATTTTCGAATTCATGAGTTCCCCAAAACTACTGAACGTCTCGTTCTCAGCGAGGCATGTCTGTCTGTAGGCATGGTCCATTTAATATTATGGGGGGGGGGGGGGCTTTGGATTTTTTTGTCGGAGCATGATTATTTTTTTCGCCCTATACCGGAGCAAAATAATTATTTTCTTGCAAAGTTGGAGCAAGGAATTTAATTTTTTTATAATAAGTGATGTGCAATATATAATGAATGTTTGTGTTAGAAATTCTTGATTTTCATTCAAAACTCTAATAAAATATTACTTTATTTCTAAGAAAAATTTAATTCACTTATAAACAGAGAGATAGAAGTATTTACAATAAAATCCTCAGTAAACAAAATTTATATCTTGTAAGAGGGTCTGAGGGAAGGATTTTCTGGACAAATTTTCGAATTTAGAATTGTAAATTAGGGGAAAAACTGAAGTTCTCCTTCGAAGCTTGTATATGAAATTAGACTTTATGGTGAAACATGCATCTATTGCATGTAATAGTAATGAATTATATTCATGGTATATTTATAAGCCTCTAAGGAAGCCCTTTTTCCCCATTAACATGCATTCGTTTGATATTTTCAAATATAATCTTTGCCATTAAAAATTAATGTTTTGATAGAAAACTACAGCGAGCGAAGCGAGCCAAATTTAATTTTATATAAATTGAAAACTGTGACGAACGAAGCGAGCCGGAAAATTTTCAGGAATTTTTAGCGAAATTTTAAGGTAATTCTTCAAATTTAGACTACTTGTGAAAACAAGATTATTTTTTCTGACACACCATAAGCAAATAAATTTTTCCATCAAAATTCAGAGCAAAATTATTTTTTTTTTCGAAAAAAAACCCAAAGCCCCCCCCCCCCCCCCCCGAATATCAAATGGACCGTGCATTAGTTTTTCGAATTTTATGAAACTTTTATTGTATATATTGAAATAAGTTTTGATATGTGAGTATATCTTAGATTTATAAAGATAGAGTTTTAGTCTTGATTCCTTTTTACACGTCGAAGAGTACATATTACATTCATAATATTTTAACTTTTCTGGACTTTTTTTCTTCATTATTGAATCTATTGTACTACTTTTTGGTACTAGTATGTGAATATATGTGTCGGTGTACTTCAGAGGAAGTTCAAATTAGTTTCAATTGACCTATTTGTACAAGAGTTCTTGTTCTTGGACTTAGTAAAATTCAAGTTTTTCCTAGATTTAAGAATTCAGACTTTTTTTTTACTGTTACATGTATCGCAAATGTTGAACTGTGTTTTTGGTTTGTGATAGATCGTGTTCAATATTTGCTGAAGCTGACCTAGTTTTAATAGAGTTAGTACCCTTTGACTTTGTTATTTTCATTACAGTTTCAGATTTCTTGTCTTTTCTTTATTGATACTATTACAGATACCGAACTGGTACTTGTCTGCACATGCATTGAGTTCAGTATTGGTCTCAGATTTATACCGGTAGGTGATTTGTATCGCTTTACGATAAAAAAGGTTGTTGGTTCTAAGTAAAAATAAAATACTCCCAATATGTATATAATATTCAAGTCCATGAGCGTGTATTTCCTACAGAAGCCTTTTCGTACCATGTCATAACTCGTAGTTGCGATAAAAATTGTTGTAGTTACGAGAAAAAAATCGTAGTTACGAGAAACAAATTTTTAAGTTACGAAAAAAAAAATCTCGTTGTTACGAGAAAAAAATGGAGGTAAAAACTATTCATTTTTATCAAAAATCGCTGAAAAAGGAAAAAACTCAATAATTTCACCGTCTTTTGGACAAATTCACATCAGAAGCTTTAGATATATGTAAAATATGGTAGACTAACGTAATTTGAAAGTTGAAGTTTGATATTTGCACTTATCTTTGGAAATTTTTTTTTTTTTTTTTTTTTGGAAATATGGTATCCCCATATAGATCCGATTTCTTCAAGATACCCCAGAGTTGGAATCGCTTAATTTGATTCAATTTGCAAAATTGAAATGTGATGACTGAAAACATTCATTAACTACTTTTGATATGAGTAATTGTCCAAAGTATGTAAAGACTCAAAAAAAAAAAATTGAATAAAATAAAGCATTTCCAATTTTCAGCATTTTTATAAAATTTGTTATCTTTAACCCAAAATTTCAACGAAATACCTGAGTTGGTAAAGTGTACATGTAAATCAAATTCATTCTTGAGTAGGGCCCTTATACTTTCAGAAAATACTTTCAAATCCCACAAACTATGGGGGCCCTCCCCCTCATTCTTGTGATTTGTCCAAAATTGCTTGTTTTATCCGTTTTCAAGTTGAATTTTACTAGTAACCATATATATGCCCATATGGGGACACCCCACCCCTACACTGACAGCGACGACTTGGAAACAGCCCCCCCCCCTGGAAATGTATTGATCGCTTTAAATCATCAAAATATGAGCCATTTTGATTTAGATGTATCACTCCTGATTTTGTTCCAAACATAGAACATTAGGATAACGAAATTGTGATCTTACTTACATATATTATTTACAAGACAAGTATTACTAAAGCTCTAATCGAACACGCAGTTTTTTTCACATGCGTGTAAAATGGTAACATGTGTACCGATCATTTGTAATATAGGATTGTATTTGCTTTATCAACATGTAAGTAAAACCATGCAATGTGCAGTTTTTTATTCTGATATAATTTTAGAAGATTGAGACAATGGACTTGTTAAAAATAGATTTTGAAATTAGGAAATTTTTGTATTTTAGACGTTTAGTAAACAGGTACAATGTAAATATATAATGTGGGTCACTAAGTGTATTTATGTAATTGTGTAAGACTGTAAGATACAGCTATACTGAAAATGAATATTTTATAGGCAGACATAGCTAAGAAGCATTTCAGTATGTAAAAAAAGTGTAATTTTGAATTACATTTGGAGTATGCATTACTTCCTCCCTGTAACGCGCACCCCCCCCCCCCCCCCACCCCCACCCGCGAACTCGAAACCTCACAACGCTTCTTTTTCCCAGATCTTTTTTCGTCCGGATCTATTATGTAATTTACAAGCAAATAATATTTCGCTTCATATATTTTATTTCAACGCTTTGATTTTGGGCTACCATTCGATCAACCCCCCCCCCCCGAACCCCAAACCCTCTTGATCTGTCCAAATTTTGAAACATTGAGTTCCCTACATGCATATGCATTGTGATAAGTTTGTGATCATGTTATCTTTGTAAATAATCATTTGTTATTTACAACATTTCATGATGATTTACTTGTAGCAAATCTTCCCCCCCCCCCCCAAACTTTTCCAATCTGTACCTTAATTTTGATTTTTAAACATAGTACTTGTATATATTATTATGCATACGCCATAATTTCTTTTGGAGGTGTTGTATATGTGAAACATGTACCGGAGCCCCCCCTCCCCCCCCCAACTCCCGTCCCCCGAGTTCCCCTCCCTCTATCACGTACCCGGGGCAGATCTCATTCATTATAACTATATATGAGAAAATAATTTTATTCTTATTTGAAAATTATATATTTTAATGTATGATTTTCTATGCAATTTACTAATTTCTGAACTCATCTTTACAGGTAGACGACATCTCATACAAATGACAATGTCCACACGTCCAGGCTTCTTTATATACCACTCGAGTACTCGAGGTAGTGGATTTTGGGTCACGATACATTAGTATGCAAAACGTCATCAGGGGGAAAGTTCAAATCAATACAAGTGTATTTTTAGCTAGGGGACGGAGATTGTTAGTTTCACTTCTAACAATTTCCGTTCCCTAAAAAAATTTACTACGTCATGGGGTTTTTTAAAGACTTAGTTCAGCTTTAATGTTGGCAAATGATATATCTGAAAACCCTGGTCCATATTCCTCTGATTTTACTATTTTTCATCTGAATATTAGAAGTATCAGAAATAAGATAGAAAATTTGGTCGATTACGTGGATTCATCCGACATTCTTTGTTTCACAGAAACCCACCTAGATAATACGGTACTCACTGAAGATCTTATGATTGATAATTATGAGACACCTTTCCGCCGTGATCGAACTAATCACGGAGGCGGAGTTATGATTTACTACAAAACGGGACTAGCAGTGAAGCGTAGATATGACCTTGAAAGTGATTCAGATGAAATGATTTGGTCAGAAATCAAACTTCCTACGAAAAAACTACTTTTGTGTACTTTGTATAGACCTCCAGGTCGTCCAAATATAATTTTTTGGGAAAGATAAGAAATTAATATAGCTAAAGCTTTTGATGCGTCAAACAATGTAATACTTAATGGTGATTGGAATATTGATTTTCTAAGGGAACTCCCCCCTTATCTCAAATACATTTTACAGCTTTACGATCTTTCTAATGTTATACATGAGCCCACTCGGGTCAGTATATTATCCGAGACAGCACTTGATCCATTCATAGTATCTGAATCGATATCTCTCCTAGAATCAGGTACGTTTGAAATTACAAATGACATTAGTGACCACCACGCTACCTATACTGTACTTAACGTTAAAAATCCACTTCCAAAAAAGTATACTCGTAATATTTGGGCTTATAAAGATGGGGATTACGACTCCCTAAATGATGATCTAGTGAATACCGACTGGCCCAACATGTTTAGTTCAGATGATATCACATGCTGTGTCCATAAGTTTAATAAACATGTTACTGATTTATGTAAAAAATACATACCACAAAAACAGTAGTTATACGCCCCGACGACCGCCCATGGTTCAACTCCCAAATACGTCATGAAATTCGTGTACGTGATCGCTTGCGTAAAATATTTAGAAATTCTCAAAAGCTTTGTGATCGAAATAAATTCAAACAACAACGCAATAAAGTCAATAATATGATTAAAACTTTAAAGGAGAATTATTTAATCTCTATCAATGATACTCTAGATAACTGCAAATCATCCAATCCCAGGCAATATTGGAGCATGGTTCACTCGCTTCTTAGAAAATCCAAACCTACATTTAATATTCCTCCTCTTGTACTCGGTGATTCTTTGGTTTATTCATCTGATGACAAATCCAATGTTTTTAATGATTATTTTTGTGATGTAACAAACCTAGACGACAGTCATTGTGAGTTACCTACCTTTGATGCTCGAACGGATTTGTCATTTTCGACTGAAGAAATTTCTGATATTATTAAATGTCTTGATATTAAAAAAGCATCTGGACCAGATGACGTCAGTCATATACTGATCAAGAAAATTCAACGATCAATTTTAGAACCTTTATTTTTACAAAAAAAAAAGGGAGGAGATCTCCAACAAGAACCCGTTGCAGCATCAACAGTAAACCACGATGCAAAAACACAAAAGACGAGTACAGCACGATACGGAAAAGAGACACACGACATGTAAACATCAAACACAAAAGACTACACATAAACCGACGAGACCAATGGGTAACCGGTGCCGACTTTGGATGGCCATCTGTCACGCAAGTAGCAAATGGTGTGGTTATCCTGGATAACGTGCGCACAACCATCTCACTTCTCCAATTAAAAAGTCCATAAAATTAGGTAAATTTCCCAAGCAATGGAAACATGCACATGTTATTCCAATTTTCGAAAAAGGACGATAAATCATTACCAAGTAACTATAGGCCAGTTTCATTATTAAGTTGCATAGGGAAGATATTTGAACGCATTGTATTTAAGCAGATTTATAATTTCTTGAATTCAAACAATCTACTATATGACTTGCAGGCAGGTTTTTGTCCTGGGCATTCAACCGTAACTCAACTAATTGAAATTTATAATCAAATTTGTTTAGCTTTAGAAAATAAAGAATATGCATGTTTCACTTTCTGCGATATAAGCAAAGCTTTCGACCGGGTATGGATAAAGGGTTTGATTTATAAACTTGGCAAATATGGATTTAATGGGTGTCTTCTAAATTGGCTAAGCGATTATTTATCAGATAGAACACAACAGGTTAAAATCGAATCGGGAATTTCAACTTTGGGAAAATTGGGGGCGGGCGTGCCCCAGGGGTCAGTATCGGGCCCCTGTTGTTTTTGACCTACATAAATGACTTACCCGACGGACTTAATGGACTGACGAGACTGTTCGCGGACGATACATCTAACTCTCATATCTCTAGCTCGATTGAAGAAATTGTTAATTTAAGTAACCAAGATATGGTAGCTATAAATGAATAGGCAAAAAATTGGTTGGTATCTTTCAATCCTAATAAAACTAAAATGATGGTATTTGGAGCCAAAAACAGAGAATTAGAAAATATTTCCTTTACATTTGGTGACACGCAGATAACTCCTACTCCTACCCATAAGTATTTAGGCGTTATGTTTGATATGAATGGTAAGTGGTCTTCTCATGTTGATTATATTATTGAAATGGTAACTAAACAGATTTCTGTGTTGAGAAAGTTGAAATATAGTTTTAACAGAGATACATTGAGTAAAATATATATATCTTTCATTCGACCACATTTCGAATACGCCTGTGAAGTATGGGATGGTTTAAGTAAATTTGATATTGACAGACTTGAGAAGATTCAAAAGGAGGCTTTGAGGATTATAACTGGTCTACCTGTATTCTGTTCTACTGATGCACTGTATTTTGAAACTGGCTTCCAAGCTCTTCAGGCACGACGTACAAACAGAAAGTTATGTATGGTATATAAAATACACAACAACTTAGCACCAGTGTATCTAAACAGTCTAATACCACCTATGGTAGGCGAAACTACTCAATATCCATTAAGAAATGCCAATTATGTATCCATTCCTCGATGTCGTCTAAATGTTTATAAAAATTCTTTTTTCCCCTCCTCAATAACTGCATGGAATAATCTTTTAAATGAAAGCAAGGATATTGATCAGTTTAAAAAGTTTAAAACAAGTATAAATCCGAGAACAAGTCCTCCCTCTTCTTATTTAAGTGTTGGCAAGTCTAAACATAATTCATACGCAGTTGAGACATAATTGTAGCAGATTAAATGATGATTTATATAGAGTTAATTTAAGCGGGGTACGCAATTGCAATTGTGGGAATGGACGTGAGAATGCCGAACACTTTTTCTTACAATGTCCATTTTATACCAATTTAAGAATTGACCTAAATAATGTATTCATACGATTTCACATTCAGCCTAATATAAACGATATTCTCTATGGTAACCTGAACCTCACAAATGATCAAAATCTTTACCTAGCAAAATCAGTTCAGACGTTTATCAGCAAGAGTAAAAGATTTACATGTTAAACATATATAAGTTTAAATAGCATCTCTCTCTCTCTCTCTCTCTCTCTCTCTCTCTCTCTCTCTCTCTTACGCGTTGAAACTCACTTGTGGGGAATCGGGTGTTTTTATCACATTGTGGGGAAAGTGCTCTCTAGTAATAAAAACAGTGATTTTTCGATTTTTTCTGGTGGAAATTAGGGTGATTATGAATGTCACTCACTTACTTTTTTTGAGTTGAGGCTTAATATTTGAAAGAAAGGCATCTCAATATTGTGGGGAAAGAAAATTATCTCTTTTAGTTGCGGGGAATATTTCGGAACCCCTCTAATGTTGACGTATGCTACTTCCGCCAACTTATGAGGAAAATTTATCACTGAAGGGAAAAGGGGGTCTAGATATCGTGATTTGTAGACATACGCTCATTTATTATTAGTTTTTATTCATTTGTTATTTTGATTGAGACGATATCTGTTAAATAGAACTGATTTTCAAACTTAGGAATGACATATCTCTATCATTGACATTTGTGGGAAATGTCTTCGAATGCCGCCACTCAACATTTGACGTAACTTCCGCCGACTTACGAGGAAACTTTATCACTGAATATTCGTAAGAGGGAAAGGGGGGGGGGGGGGGAGACAAAGTGATACAACGTTGCTGTTCAAAGGACTTCTGAAAATTGAAAAATGTGAAGTTTGAGTATTTATTCAAGACGATAACAATTTTCCTGGTTAACAAAATTGATTTTGAAAATTAGGAAAGATATATCTCTATCATTGAAATTTGTGGGGAATGTTATCTATCATCCGCCAACTTGTGAGGAATTTTTATCACTGAATTGGAAGGGGGGGGGGTAGAAATAAACAATGATGCTGTTTAAAGGACTTCTGTAAATTGAAAAATGTGAAGTTTGAGTATTTGTTCAAGACGATCACAATTTCCCTGGTTAACAGAACTGATTTTAAAAATTAGGAAATATATATCTCTATCATTGAAATTTGTGGGGAATGTCATCTATCATCCGCCAACTTATGAGGAATTTTTATCACTGAATTGGAAAGGGGGGGGGGGGTTATAAATATACAATGATGCTGTTTAAGGGACTTCAGTAAATTGAAAAAAAGAAGTTTGAGTATCTGTTCAAGACTATCACGAGTTTCGAATGAAAACGCTATTTTATTCAACTAATACTGATACTTTTACAATAATGCACTGGATGGTCAGTAAACGCTTTTCTTTCAAACATTGTGACAAAAGCTGTTGACAACCACAACATGTATATCAATCAGATCTCGGCCATGAACATGACTACTTTCGTACCATCGTGCCATCGCTAGCGATGTCACGATGGCGATGTTACGATGTTACGATGACAATGTTACGACGCTACGATGTTACGATGGCGAAGTTTCTGTGCAACGATGACGAAGACACGATGTTACGATGGCGTAGAAACGATGTTCACTTCGTGACATCGCCATCGTGACACCGTATTATCGCCATTGTAACATCATTGCCATCGTATCATCGACATCGTATAATCGACATCGTAACATCTTGTCATCGCCATCGTAATCGCTATCGTAACTTCGTTTCATTTTACGCATGCGCGGTGGATTATTTTTCAAAGGTCAAGATAGTGTAAAATTAAGGCCAAGATATTTATATCGTGAGACATTATGTATCCTTCATTTTTTTATATGATAATTTATCATTTATTAGGTTTCCACTTTTATTAGAATATCAATACGTATACATGTAATTGTCTTAATTTATGACTTTCCTAGCGTGTTTTCTCATGAAATGAGTACAAAATAGACCATGAAAAGAGGAAGTAAAAGTAGTCAAAATGAATCCCAATTTTCGATCATTACATGAATCCGTTTCCAGGGGTTATCAGACAAAATAATTTCAATACTTCAAGTTTAAAATGGTTCAGCTTCTATCTGTTCGGACATAACATGTTGGTAGCCCCACCCCCTAGTTTCTAAGATAATCATCCCCTCCACAACAGATGAAAATCGGTCGATCCCCGCATATTTTATATACCCATAAATGTTTTATGTGTCATGCTGTCATTCTTGACTGTATTATATTATGTTTATTATATCAATATTGTAGGGAGAGGGCACTTAATAATGTTGTAAAAACTTAACGCCCGATCCCATTTCATTGAATTGGAAATAAAATATGTTCAAATCAAAAACCCATATTCTGAACGTGCTTTTCAAGTTCTATCAGAAGCGGATCTTAAGGAGGCAAGGTCGGTTGGGTCTATAGTTAGAATAGAGAATGTATCAAAAATGCTGATTTTTCCGGTTTCTTTGCATGTATTATTACGTCTTATTAAAATCAGACTTCGCCAAACGAGCAGGGCGAAGTTCGAGGGGAGGGGAGGGGGCGCTCCTTGATGGAAAAATCATTTAATGTGAAAGAGCCGATGTTATGTAGTAGTCTCTCCCCCCCCCCCCCCCCCCGGAAAAATGGCTATATATTAGTGGTTTTTCCCCCGGAAAATCTATTATATAGTAGTTTTCCCCGGGAGGAATTCTGCTATATAGTAGACTTTCCCCATGTTATAGTAGTTTTTCCCCGGGGAAAATCTGCTATATAGCCATTTTACCCCCCTCAAATGAATTCCGGAATTTGATTTAATTCATGTTATAAAAAACACGACAATAATCCTCCAAATCAAAACACAGCCTAACTAGAGAAAAGATTTGAAATAAGATATTGACTTTGACATTGAAAAATGTACGGAAGCCAGTTCGTGCCATGTTATATTTTTTTACTATCTCGTAGTTACGAGAATCTTTTCTCGTAGTTACGAGAAAACATTCTCGTAATTACGGGAAAACATTCTCGTAGTTACGAGAAAAAATCTCGTAGTTACGAGAAACGTTTCTCGTAGTTGCGAGAAACTTTTCTCGTAGTTACGAGAAAATTTTCTCGTAGTTACGAGAAAAAAATCTCGTAGTTACGAGAAACGTTTCTCGTAGTTACGAGAAAAATTTCTCGTAATTACGAGAAACTTTTCTCGTAGTTACGGGAAAGAAATCTCGTAGTTACGAGAAATAGTGCGTTCGAATTTTTTTTCCTCGTAATTACGAGATTTATTTCTCGTAACTACGAGAAAAGTTTCTCGTAACTACGAGAAAAGTTTCTCGTAACTACGAGAAAAAATTCTCGTAATTACGAGAAAAAGTTCTCTTAACTACGAGAAACGTTTCTTGTAACTACGAGAAAAGTTTCTCTTAACTTCTAGAAAAGTTTCTCGTAACTACGAGAAAAGTTTCTCGTAACTACGAGATATGTTTCTCGTAACTACGAGAATTTTTTCTCGTAACTACGAGACTTTTTTCCCGTAACTACGAGAAAAGTTTCTCGTAACTACGAGAAAAGTTTCTCGTAACTACGAGAAACGTTTCTCGTAACTACGAGTTATTAAAAAATATAACATGGCACGAACTGGCTTCCGTAATAATGTAATTATAGTGGAATATTGCTTGGATAAAGAAAATTATGAGTTGACTTCAAGATTTCAATTATTTCAAGTGTTGACCTCGACATAGACATTTGACCTTGAAGATACAATATATCGTAATGTACATATTATATATCAAATATTCCGCTTAAGGTAGCTCGTACCTCAGCTTATATTCTCCCTATGATATTTTTTTTACGTGCTAATCATCCTTGAACCTTTTCAAATAAACCCTAGATTGTAGGGTTATCTTTATCGTCTATAAATTCGAATAAACCTATCTTTAACATTACACCCCAAGGAAAAATCCATAAATCCATATTTCTTACATTGTTATTAAACATTTTTTTAACCAAAAATATGTATTTGAAACCTATATTAGCTTAACCCAATGTGTAATAATATGAAAAGAAAATATGGGGTGTCAATGCATAATTTTCTCCGATTTTGGACCTGAGGTACAGTCTACCTTGAACTTAGCGATATTTCTAAGCAGGTAGACCTGATTTCAGATATTACCCTTGACCTGGAGATTTGACCTTGACCTATTGTATTACACTTCATTGTACCAAAACTTTATGAAATATCACATTGACATAAAAACTGTACAAAAAAAAACTTGATTAATTTCAAGTATACTGACCCTGACCAAGAGGATTGGCTTTAAGAAATTTAATTTAGAGGTTTAAACTGTACTGACCCATACATTTGACCTTGAGCTAATTTTTATTAAGAAGTATCTTAAAAAGGCAGACAGTTGGACTGACAGAAAGGCAAACAGATATACAGAAATCAGACAGATAGATAGACATATGCATAGATACACAGACAGACACTAGTAAAGTCACAGACAGTCACATATAGACACAAAGATAGGCCCATAAATAAAGTACACTTAGACAGACATATGAAGAAAGGGAAATAAAGACAGACAAACCCAAAGACAAACAGGTAAGCACATATAGATAAATAGTCTGACAGACACACAGCGACAGACAGACAGAAAACCACTCAGATAGACAAACACAAAGGCGGAAAAAGACAAAGACAAACAGATAAATAGACAGTCACAAAGACTGACACAGAGATAGAAACATACACACATACACAGAATCTCACAGACAGACAGAGAGACAGACGTACTCACTCGTAGACATATATTGACAGATAGACATAAGAAAGATAAATACACATGACTATAATTTTTTAAATCACATCCATTTCCACAGCATTTCAGAACAATTTCCATTGACATAAGGAGTGTTAAACGACATATAAAAAGAAACAAATACAGACTGAATCAAACATACGTCCTTTCAAAAATACAGACACGCAAAAAGATAAATATATGCAGAAAGATCCAGGTAGAAAAACTTACATATACACGCACAGACAGACACACACAGAACGAGATCCAGACAGAAAGTCAAACAGACACAAAGAAAGATATACAGAGACACTCATCATCAGGAAGATAGGAAAGGACAGACATAAAGACAGACACGAACAGATCGTCAAACAAACAGATACACAGGCGGATAATATAAGACAAACGGAGTGAGCATTTAGAAATTGAAAATCTCTATTGAACGCAAGATAATAAAGAGATAAAATCCAAGCCAGTAACGGTAGGGGGACCTCTGCTATGGGGGAAAGACTACTTTATAGCAGTTTTTTTTTCCGGGGGGGAAGCTGCTATGGGGGAAGAACTACTATATATCACCGGCATTTGTAAGATAAGAAAATACTGAAATGTAGTATTAGCAATTGGAAATCTTGTTTGGAAAGGAATCATTCATTGTATAAAATAAATAAAATGAATAAATTTGGCGACAGGGGTATAGCCAGGCATACGTTTGTACGTAAAACCGTCCTCATCGTTTTCGCAAATAGAGGAAGTGTCCTCCTCGGCAATACTAAAAGAAGTACTATTGGCCATTATGACATGTTTTTAAAGCAAACTACTGTCGGTTAAAGTTCAGAAAGCACCGATTTGAATACATTTTATTTCAAAATTTTCGTAGGTTTATACAATGCACATTCAAATTTGCACACACTGATCGCTATCAAACTGCGTGCTTTCAGTTGAGACATTGAGGGTATTCAATATCTGGATGTGGACGTACATGTATGCATATCGATTTTTTTCTCATCTTTATCTAAATATTAGGTTCACCATACGCTTGATCGTTTTGAAAAGTCTAATTTCAGTAGATATTGTGCCTAAAAAGCCACCCTTTCCTTCATTTTAAAAAATGTTTCTCTGGGAACTTTCTTGTCTAACAAATCATCCCCTTCTGTGTTGACCCCTCTATAGATGTCCACGTCGAAAACACCCTAGCTATACGCCCCTCGGCGAGTGAAGGGGAAGTGGATTTAATTATTACATACCAAAAATCCAATCCCCTTTGCTGTTAGGGTACCCTGTCTGAAGTTTATTGTTACAATTATCAGAAAAAGACCAATCAAAAAGCAAATTTTAGGTGTAGAAGGGTTTATACATAACTTCATGAATTTGATACACAAACAATTGTTTGGTTTGAAATTTTATTGCAAAGTTAACCAAATAAGGTTAGGTGGCTGCAAAAATAATATATAATATGATGATTTTTTTTAGCTCCGAGCTTATGCGATCGCCCTGTGTCCGGCGTCCGGTGTCCGTCTCTTTGTCCGTCCGTTAAAGTTTTCTCGTGAACGCGAATCCTCTGAATCTGTGAATGGTATTTTTGCATTATAATGGGTCTATGGTGTAGTTTTGTTTGAGCCCCTGAAGTCAGGGTCTTGAAAAATGGTTGTGGTCATTTTCTCCTGTAAATTCTATGTAATTTTGTGAAGACCAATTCTCAAAAAGTATGAATGATAGAGAATTAATTATTTTTGCATTATAATCAGTTTGTTGTGCATATGATATTTTGATAGAGCGCCGGACCCCTAGGGTCTTGGAAAAGGGGAGTGGTCATTTTCCTCTATTTAACTCTATGTAATCTTGTGAAATTTCATTTTCAGAAAGTATAAATTGATAGAGAGGTAATCCATTTTGTATAATCCTAGGTCTGTTATCTAGTTAATCATCTGATATTTTATTTGAGCCCCATGCTCCTTGGTGTATTAGAAAAGGGGTGTGGTAAATTTCTGTTATGTTAATCTTATCTTTGGAGCACACATTCTTAGAAAGTATAATTGATAGAGAATATTATATAATATTATACAGGCCTAGTATTATACAAAATGGATTACCTCAAATTCTTTTTGTAGTATAGTTACATGTAGTCTTTGGTCTAGTTGTTAATCTGATATTTTTTTGAGCACCTGACCCCCAGGGTCTTGGAAAAAGAGTTAGCCACTACGATAAATCTTACCAAACAACCGGTAGAGCTTAAGTCTTGTCAGAGACCTAGTTTTCTTTCAATTACGCTACTTTTCTGGAAAAAATCTTTTCTGGACAATCTTTCTCTTTTCGGAGTATATTTTTCAGTTTTGGGGTTGCACTAATGGACTTTCATAGTAAAATACTCGTGGGGTAAAGTTACCGTTATGCTATGTTACGATGGCGTTGACAAGATGTTACGATGGCAATGACACAATGTTACGATTGTGATGACACGATGCTACGATGGCGATAACACGTTGTTACGATGGCGATGACATGATGCTACGATGGCGATGACACGATGCTACGGTGACAAGATGTTACATTGGCAATGACACGATGTTACGATGGCGATGACAAGATGTTACGATGACGATGACATGATGTTATGATGACAATGACATTATGGCGATGACAAGATGCTACGATGGCGATGTTTCGATGGCGATGACACGATGCTACGATGGCGATGATATAATCATATCTTCGCCATCGTGGCATCGTAACCTCGCCATCGTAGCATCGTCATCGTGACATCGCCGTCGATGGCATAATGACACTTAGCGGTCCAAACAGGATTCCATAATGTCCTCTACAAAGTTTGTGTTTTTCGTCCCGATCGGAAATCAAAGATCGCTGCTCTTGTCGTGTGAGCGACATGGCTCCTTTGGGCCTCTTGTTGTAGTGTTGGGGCGGTTGAGAAGAGAATAGAGAGAAGTTAAATGATTTTAAAATAACGTGACACTTTTGTTTCGCTTGATTACTTCTCCCAAAATGCATACAAAAGCATAATGTGTCTCCCAAACTATATATGTTTATACCATATTTATCATCTATTTCAACACCAAACGAACCCAACATTTGGGTATCTGACCGTTGAATGTATGTTCTTAACATAACCGAAATGATCAGGGTGGACTATTACAGTATTGCGTATATTCGGAATAACATTGCGTATATTCGCAAAAGTACTGCGAATATACGCGATCCTATTACGAGTATATATATATATGCAAAATTACTGAGAAGATACGCAATACTATAGCGAATATCTGCCATTCTAGTGCGAATAGACAATGTGCGCAATGTTTCTGCGAATATATGGAATACTATTGCGAATATACGTAAAACTATCGCGAATATATGCAATGTTATTGTGAATACACACATCGACTTGTAAACGACATCTTTTCGAGAAACGAAGACTCTAGTACGAGAAGATAAGAGATCAGTACGAGTTTGAATTTTTACGAATTTATACGAGATGTAACAACATACATACGAGTTAAGCACGAGCTAAGAACGAGAAATGTACGAGCTGAAACATTTTAACAGGGATTGAATTTGTCATTATGATAGCATTCGACCACCGACTAGATTTGTCTTCCTTTTGCACGTTTTGCATGTATTGAATCTTCATTTTCTTCCTCAGAGCTGCTGCACAATTTGAACGAATTAGTCTGTACAAGGTACAAACAAGATACACAGATTTATACAAGATTTCTTCTTTTTATACTTATCTTAAGCTTCTTTCGAGGATAGATTCTGGATTGTGCAAATTATGTTGAAAAGTTTCTTCTTATGATATCTAAGTATCCAAGAAGCGTGCATATTCAAGATTTCAAGATTGTTCAACATCTAAGAACCCTTTTGACTTTTGGATTATATATGTACATGGTAAAATCATGGATTTTTATTACTTTTAAACATTTTTATGGCTGAAAATTACACGTAAATTACGTACAAAATGTTCCAAAAAGTATTGAAGGTCCTGCATGTAACACCAAAAGGAATTAATCTGCCAGTGGGGGGGGGGGGGGGGGGGGGGGAGGGGTTACATTTCTTTTCAATAAAACCAGACACGAAGTGTGTTATAAGTATCTTTAACGATCTGATTTTGATACTTTCAAGCTTAAAAACGTTTATAATTGATGTTTTTGAATTTCTTGCATGAAATGTCACCAGATCTTAGAAGGAGTATGTACTCACTGTCTTTTACGAATAAATATTCCATTATAGTTGAAAGACGGACCTTTTTCTTTCTTTTTTAATTTATTCATTATGACAAAATGATCTAAGTTATTTGGACAAACTTAATATGATTGATTGATTTTTTTTCCATTTTATCCATCCATCCATCCATCCATCTATCTATCTATCTTTTGGGGGGGGGGGCGGAGTTCGCATGGCCTGGACCCTTGAATATGTCAGCCCATTAGGGCCTCTTTTTCTTTTTTTTTTTTCGTTGACTCATGTATACTATGAAAATGAAAACATTAATGTAAGAGGAAGTGAGGGAATCATGGGAATGGCTTTGAATACTCAAATCGGCAGAGCTCGTGAAAATTTCGCGAAAGTGTCGAGCAGATGTCGATGAGGAGTCGTAACAACTCGCATGATGTAGTGTATACATCTTACTCATGTACAAACTCGTCGCCTCTCGCAAGAGTTTGATTAATACTGTAACTTCCCGTCCCGTTACCGACCAATTTCAAGTTCTCTTACGGTCTGTTACGTCCTGTCACGTTTTGTTGCGAAAGTAGGTATCTGCGCCTCGGCGGCTGTGGCAGATGTTTTGACAGTTTAAACATTTGCCCCGACAATCACGGCTAGTGACTTTTGTCGATCCCATTCCCCTACGTTGTCCATCACGGTCACCACGTTTCGTCCACGGTGGCTTGAAACGTGGCTACCGTGACCGCCGGAAACACAGTGTGATACAATGTAATTGTAATAGCATCAAATTGTATGGAATCGGCGCAAAATTCAGGGAAAACTAGATCTACCCTACAGTGGACGAATTACACCCCCTACACTTATCAAGTTTTGTTGCGATCTCTTACGATGCAGGACTACGATTTGCCGCGCTCTAACACGATTTGATATGAAATAGACAACCAGTTTCAATACTACTTGCAATATCCGAACAAGATTAAACTTTATTGGGTCGATGAAAAAAGTTGTATTTGGGCAAGAACATCCAGGAGGTGAAGATTTTATATCGCAAAACGCTGGAAATGGCATTGATGAACCTTATTTGATCTTTCTTTTTTCGATTATTAAAGGTAACATTTTTTATTGAGCAATTCAAATCTTTGATTGCGTGTATACATTTAACTCGTTCGAAGACAATTAATGCAGCACCGCACTGGTTAACAAGACTTCTTTTCTTAGTCTTCTTCGTGTGTTAGAAATTGTTGCGAATGTGGAAAACTCGTAATCCATTATAATTTTCATGATAGGAATCGCAACGAATATTGTACATCGTGGACTGAATCGTGGAAATCGTAACAAATCGTCAAAGAGCGTGAGTGAAATCGTAGTGGATCGTTGAAGAACGTGTTTCACCAAGATCTCCTACGATTGCATATTGCGATCTGGTGCGCTTTGTCAAGATCTGTTACGCTATACTACGCTCCATCACGTTCACTATGCTCCACTACGCTCTCTCACGATGTAAGGATCAATCGGGACAATCGTAGTAAATTTTTTGAGAATCAAAAATTTTGCCACGATCTCCTACGATCATCACGATTCCACCACGCTCTCTTACGATCGTCACGATTCAACCCCACGCTCTCTTACGATCTCTACGATTCGCCTCAATCGGGGCGATCGTGTAAACCTAGCATTAACTTCGTTTGCAGGAGGGGGGGGGGGTATAATAATTGCTTTAAATTTAAAGTGATGATTTTTGAAAGGAATTTCTGAACGTAGTAATTCTGTATGTAGCACAAATTGAATAGTGTTGTGGTATGTCATCATCATGTCCTTCTGTCTTTGTTTTCTCCTTATATTTTGATGAATCCAAATGGCATTTTGTATTAAAGAGGTTCTCTAGAGTGTCAACAAGGTTTTTTTTTCTATTACATGTATTGCCAATTGTGACCTTGGTCTTGTCTTGCCTTCTTACGATGGGCAACTAATACTAGTACGCGAAGTTTGATGAAGATTGGAAGTAATTCACTATGATGTCCTCAAGCTTTTCGATGATTACCAATAGTGACATGACATTGACTTTTGACCTTTAAAATCAATAGATGTTGTCTTCTTACCATGGGCAACATACACAAAGTTTGATGAATACTGGAAGTAACTGGTGACCTCTACTTGAGTATCCACAATGATTTCATATTATCACCAATTGTGACCTTGACCTTTGATCTCTAACCCTGAAATTCAAAAGGTCTTGTCCTTTTACCACGGACACCTTGTATGCAACTTTTGATAAAGATCTGAGGTAAACTGTGACCTCTAGAGAGTCCAAAAGGCTTTTGTATAATTATGAATAGTGACATTGACCCTGAAAATCAATGGTGTTGTCTTCATAGACATCTTACATGCAATTTTTGATGAAGATAGGAAGTAAACTGCGATATCTAGAGTGTCTAAATTTTTTTCTACTATCATCAATTGTGACCTTGACCTTGAAAATCAACAGGTATTGTCTTCTCGCTATGGGCAACTTACATGCAAAGATTGATGAATATTAGAGGTAAACTGTGACAGGTCCGACCCTTAAAAACAGTAGGTTTTTGTCCTTTTGCTGTGGACGACTTCTATGCAAAGTTTGATGGAGATTTTATGAAAACTGTGACATCCAAGAGTGTCCACAAGGTTTTTATTTTTCAATAATTACAAATAGTGACCCTGACTTTTGACCATGAAATTTAATAAGTGTTGTTTTCTCACCATGGACAAATAACACATGCCTGAAGAAGACTGGAAGCAGAATGTGACCTCTAGAGTGTCCACAAACTTTTTCTATTATCACCATTTGACCTTTAATATCAATAGGTATTGTCTCAACACGGACAAATTGCATGCAAAGTTTGATGAAGATTGAAAAAAATTGTGAGTGTCCACAAGCATTTGTAGACCTACATACTCACTAACACACACACTAACACAAGGTGGAGTATATATATCCCATTGTACAACAGAAAAAAGATCTGAATTGGGATAAAAGATGACAATTTTCACAGACAAAAATTCTGGAGGCCAAATTCAACTTGTAATCTGTGATAAAGTTTTCCATTTGAAGTGGATAAAAAATAGTCTACACATATCAAGCAGAACACAAAGATCTAATTCCACATTTTATCTTTTAAATATAGCCTACATATATAGTATGTAATACTAGATAATCAATATAAGGTTGAACAATATGTTTGTGTAACCACCAAAGAAATGGAGGTATTGGGACAAACTTAATTTGTGATACAGTACCTACATATAAAGCTGATATCAGTCAACAAAATGGGTAAAAACCGAACTAAAATCAACGCTTTCATACCAATTTCATGACGCCAGATACTCTCTCAATTGGAAATGAGTCGTATTTCCAAAAAGACCTTGAATTGTACAAATTCTTTTATTAATCATCTTGGTTCTTCAGTGATGTCAATGATTCTTTAAACCAGAAGTCTCTAATGAGACTGAAGCTCTACTGGCTGTTTTCTTAAATTCACTCAACTTAAAGTGACACCCATTTCAAGACCCTGGGGTCAGGAGCTCACACAAAATATAAGGTGCACATTTACACCACAGACACTTGTAAAATCATGCAAAAAGAATTTACACTTTTGAGAATTGGTGTTCACAAGAAAACATTATTATAAGGCTAATGTATGAGAAAATGGCCACACCCATTTTCAAATACCCTGGGGGCCATGGGCTCAAACAAAATATCAGGTAAACAACTAGTCCACAGACTCATGGTAATGCAAAAAGAAGTATCTCTCTATCAAGTTTACTTCATGAGAATTGGTGGTAACAAAGTTATATAGACTTACATAGGAGAAATGACCACACCCCTTTCCAAGACTTGGGGGGGGGGACTGTCAGAAGTTCACAATATCCGAAACATAAAAAGACCAGAGGGTGATTATAATGCAAAAAGAATTATCTCTCTATTGATTATACTTTTTGAGAATTGGTGTTCACAAGATTACCTAGACTTATATAGGAGAAAATAACCACACCCATTTTCCTAGACCAGAGACTGATTATGAATATGATGCCAAAAGAATTATATCACTATCAATGAACTGGCATTCACAAGATTACATAGACTTGTATAGGAGAAAATGACCACACCAATTTTCGAAGACCCTGGGGGTCAAAGGCTCAATCAAAAGATAAGATTAACAACAAGATCAGCAACTGATAATATTGCAAGGAGAATTAACTCTCTGTCAATTACACTCTCTGAGAACTAGTGTTAACAAGATTACATGGAGTTGAATAGGAGAAAATGACCACATCCATTTTTTAAGACCCTGGGGGTTAGAGGCTCATTTAAAATAGCAGATTCACAACTAGACCAGAGGTGGATTATATCACAAAAAGAATTAACTCTCTATGAATTATACTTTATGAGAATGTGTTCACAAGTTACAGAGTTATATAGGAGAAAATGACCACACCCATTTTTGAAGACCCTGGGGGTCAGAGGCTCAAACAAAATATCAGGTGCACGACTAGACCATGGATCAATCTAAATGCAAAAGGAATTAGGTTTCTATCATTTGCGGTTCCAGAGGAGTTGCGATCACAAAAAAATTGTTAACAGACAGATGGACGGACAGACGCCGGACAACATGGTATCACATTAGCTTGACTGGTCTTCGACCAATAGAGCTAAAAAATCATACCTTCAAATTCTAGATGTCAACTCCATTTTAAAAATCATGACACTTTTAAGTCAAGGTCCATTTCTTTACACATTTTGTATAATACCGTGAAAAAATCACATAAATTTCTAAGGATAAGTAGAAGAAATAAAAGCATACAATTCAACTGCATATAATAATGTTTAAAAAAAAACCTTGCATATAGATTTCTCAACCAATCATACTACACAGTATATTATTATCACTAAAAACACGTAACTCCAACCATTTTGGCAACGGACAATAAAAAGTATGTGACATTTCCTATTTGTTTGCCCCTGGATATTTGACCTAGACCCTATTTGGGTGTTGAATCTAATCATAATTGACCATCCCTGCACATTTTCCCAGAATTTTTCTGCTCATTACAATAAACACGTTGTCAGCAATTCATAATTTTTTGTTAAATACACTCAAGAAATATTAAAACATCACAGATAGTTTTCTGTTTCATTACGCTAGCACTGCTTGGAGAAGAATTGAACTTTTCATCAGCCATCAAATCATGATCAACGTTTCTTTTACCAGGATGCTGCAATTTTATATTGTCTACGATGACGTAAGCTGTCAATATTGTCACCATTCAGTAACATGGGAGATTTTGTTTGCATTTCTATACTGTCTAGTTTTCCTGATTCTCTCCCCTCAGATTTTTCGCCTTTGCTCTGAATGGTTTTAAACGGATTGAATTTTGAGGATTTTGTTGCAGATTTAGGATAAGCTGAATCGACTGGATTCCCATGTTTGTGGATCAAAGGCAGTTTATTGGAGGCTTCAGGATAAGGAATAACCTCTATATCATCTGAAATTATACATCCATTGTTCATTAATAATTGTAAATAAATAGTTGGCAAGATAAATATACCTTAATAAATTATACATGATAAATGATAAAAGATTTATAAGATATAAAACTTATTCTGCAGGTCACCTTGAGCCTAATAGGGTATTGAGTCTTATCATGCTTGACCAACCCTGCAAGTGTGATTTAAGTATAACATACATTCTAATTCATTCTGTTTGTTACACGCATTCTGATTGGTTCACAGGATTTCTACAAGCATGTATAACGACGATATACATGCCACAAACCGACTCACTTGACATACTTTAAAATGTTTTCCTACGTAAATGTACCTACAAGCTTTAGCGCACTTTTTGCGTATGACGTCATGCTTCCCTTTGTTCTTCGCTCCTGTGACGTCATACTGTGACGTAAAACTACAATGTATGAGCTTGTTAATGGCGTTCTCTGCCTGTAAACAGCAGAGCAAGTAAGTTTATTATTGATAACACTTTGATTTTTCGCCATTATAATAAATACGAAGCAGTTGTATTTCGTATTTTGCAGCGCAATAATTTCTGTTGGTCGTTATTAGTACTCCATAGCAAGGTCACGTCTCAAGTGATACGTGAGACCCTCTGAGGGGTATAAAAAGTTAAATTATATCACATGAATTAGAATAGGGATAAACGTACTGTGTTTTGTGGTTCCGACAGGTATATGTTGGATATACTGTTGGAAACATACGTTATACTGTCGGGGGCAAGCCCCGACAGTATAACGTATGTTTCCAACAGTATATCCAACATATACCTGTCGGAACCACAAAACACAGTATGTTTATTCCCTAATTAATCAAGTTATAGCCATAATGTGAATGTGTGGCTACAATACCCAACAAGCAGACAGACTGACAAACAGTTTAACAAACAGATTGGCAGATGGATTTTCATGGGACAAAGTGATCCCTATAAACTGCTCATGCATTTGAATTGTCAGATAGGCTGTATGAAACAGATAGACAGTTGAACTAATAAATGGAGGTCCCATATATATCACAGCCATAAGAAAACTTAAAATATGTCAAATGCACAGTGAAAGAGTGCAAAACAGAAAAAAAAATGAAAATGGAAGAAAACCATTTTTTGGTCAAAAATGAAATTAAAGGTATTGAGATGATTTAAAAGTGCATAAAAAGAAAAGGTGACAAAATTGAAAAAAATGAAAAGGGAAGAAAAAATCAAATTCAAGGAATTGTGGTCCCCCGCTTTTGGGTGTTTGTCTTTAAAGAATGTTTACAGACCCCCCCCCCCCTTCTTAAGTTTTCATAATATATTTCATATATTATCAACATTCTAAATATGAAAGATTAAACTCCAAGTAAAGGTCAAAGGGTCCAAACTTTTGTTTTGTTACCAAGGGACAAGGCTTATGAAAAGTAGTACGTATGCACATGTGAATGTTGTTACCAACAGAAAGGTCTTGTCACAAGGAATACATATGTGAAATGTGAAAGCCCCATCACTTTCCATTCAAAAGTAATGGTCAAGGTTAAAGTTTTTGAAAAGTATGTCAAACTTCAATGTCAAGGTCACAAGGTGAAAAATTTTGGTCTCCATGGAAAGATCTTTTCACAAGAAATACACATGTGAAATATCAAAGCCCTATCACTTTTCATTAAAAAGTTATGGACGAGGTTATAATTTTTTGAAAAGTAGGTTAAAGTTCAAGGTCAAGGTCACAAGGTCAAAAATTTTGGTATCCATGAAAAGGTCTTGTCACAAGGAATACACATATGAATATATATGTGTAATATGAAAGCCCTATCACTTTCCATTCAAAAGTAATGGGCAAGGTTAAATTTTTTAATAAGTAGGTCGAATTTCCAAGGTCAAGGTCACAAATTTTGGTACCCATGGAAAGGTCTTGTCACAAGGAATACACATGTGAAATATCAAAGCCCTATCACTTACCATTCAAAAGTTATGCACAAGGTTAAAGTTTTTGTGACTGACGGACAGACAGACAGACGGACGGACGAACCGGTTTTAATGTCCCCGCGCTTTCGCTAAAGCGGGGTGTGAAATATCAAAGCCCTTTCACTTACCATTCAAAAGTTATGCACAAGGTTAAAGTTTTTGTGACTGACAGACAGACGGACGGACGAACCGGTTTTAATGTCCCCGCGCTTTCGCGAAAGCGGGGGACAAAAATTTGGGGTGCCAGTGCCGGGACTTGAACCCACAACCCTTGGGTCCATGTGCTCAGTAAACATACCTATTCATATTTTAAAAAATCTATAAAAATTCAAAAAAAAAAGATGATTATAGCATGTAATGTATATAGAAGCGAATAGTAACTTAAATATGACAAACATATGCTAAATGAGGGCACAAAACCTCACATTTCAAACCACAAACAGTTCAACTTCCAAAATGAGCATTTTTGACAAAGTCCAATGTCAAAAACATGTCAAAAATTTGACTTCCGACAGGAATCAGAAGCAACAACACTTGTTAAGACATCCTTCTAGATCATCCAGATGCTTTTGTTTTGTCATATGTGCTTCGGTTCTGAAAAGAAGTTTGTCAAAGGAGGGTACCCCTGTGACCTAGTACCTACTTTGCATTTAGTTGCGGCACCTTTTGACGGATCTGGACGAAAAACAACAACACTTTTAGGGGACCATGAGTACTTAATTCCTACCAAGTTTCATCAAAATTCCTTTGGTGGTTCTTGAGAAGAAGTCAAAAATGTAAAAAGGTTACGACGGATGGACGCCACGCCATGACAATAGCTCATGTGAGCTTTGCTGAGGTGAGCTAAAAAATAGTGATATCAAAGATAGCAAGTTCTTACTGTAAATCAGCAAACTTCTAAAATCTATAAAAAAAAAACCTGTGTTTGTGAAACACAAATGCCCCCGTTGGCATTTTTGTCAGTAAAACAGATCAAAAGTAGTATCATATTTGAGGTCAAGGTCAAATTTAGTGTCCATGGAAAAGTCTTGCCACATGGACTTCATATGTGAAATATGAAAGCCCTATCACTCACCATTCAAAAGTTATGGCTAAAGTTTAAATTTTTGAAATTAGGTTAAGCTCCAAGGTCAAGGTCACAAGGTCAAAAATTTTGGTATCCATGGAAAGGTCTTGTCAAAAGGAATACACATGTGAAATATGACAGCCCTATCACTTACCATTCAAAAGTTATGGCCAAGGTTAAAGTTTTTGTGGACAAACAGACCAACAGACAAACAAACAGATTGACGGACAGACCAAAAACTAAAGGCCCCGAATCTTCGATTACGATGGCATAAAAAAGTTTTATCAAGAGCAGACTATGCATCTAATATTAGCAAAACCTTTAGAGAGCTAAAGATATTGCTGAAGTATGAATAATTGAAATTATAGGTTAAGGTCAAGGTCACTACATTAATACCTTATAGTAGAAGAGGTACATGTATAGCCCAGATTACAGTTTTTTTTTAAAGGAAGGTCAAAAGGTCAAACGACAGTCTCAAATGAAAGGTCTCATCAGAAGGTATATTTGTATCTACATGTGAAATATCAAAGCTCTACCCTTTATAGTTCAAAAGATAGTGTCTGAAAAGTAGGTCAAAGTCTACGATCACAGTCACTAGGTCAATAGACATGGTCTCATCACAAGGAAACTATATGTGATGTCAAAGCCCTATCCCCCTATAGTTCAAGAGATATAGCCCAAGCTAAAGTTTTGAAAAGTAAGTCAAACTTTAAGGTAAAGGTCACTAGGTCAAAGGTCATGATCTCAAATGAAAGGTCTCATCACAAGGAATCTGCATGTGAGATATGAAAGCCTTTACCCTTATGGTTGTATAAGATATAGCCCAGGTTAAAGTTTTTCAAAAGAAGGTCAAAGTCTAAGGTTCAAGGTCACTAGGTTATGGTCTCAAACCAAAGGTCCCGTCATAAGGTATCTACATGTGAAATATGAAAGCCCTACCCTTTATTAGATTAGGTCTAGATTTGGTCTAGATCCTATCCATGGGTAAAGAAGGAAATATGTACAGACAGACCTACCCCTTATAGTTCAAGAGATAAAGCCCAGGTTTAAGATTTGTCTACGGACGACGACAACAACGACACAATGTCGACAACGACGATGCCGAGGGTATGGCATTAGCTCTCCGGACTTTTTCGTCCCGGCGAGCTAAAAATTACATAGCTCTCAGTAGCAGGTTTTTGTCAAAAATCAAATAACTTCCAAAATACAAGAAGTATTGTCATGAGGATTCTATTCATCTGATGTTAGTCTTATCTCTTAGAGAGCTGAAGAACGAGTAATTAAAAATTAGGTAAATGGTTAAGGTCACAAGGTCAAAGGTCATGGTCTAATTCTAAAATGATAGGTACCATCACAAGGAATCTACATCATGGCGTACATGTGAAATATCAAAGCCCTACACTTATAGTTCAAGAGATATAGCCCAGGTTAATTTTTTTTAAAGTAGGTCAAAGTCGAAGGCCACAGTCACTAGGTCAAAGGATATGGTCTCAAATTTAAGGTCGTACACAAGGTATCCACATGTAAAATATCAAGGCCCTGCCCCTTACAGTTCAACTTCAAGAGATATAGCCTAGGTTAATTTTTTTTTGAAAAGTAGGTCAAAGTCAAAGGCCACAGTCACTAGGTCATGGTCTCAAAGTAAAATATCAAAGCCCTGTCCCTTACAGTTTAAGAGATATAGCCCAGGTAAAAGTTTTTCAAAAGTAGGTCAAAGTCCAAGGTCAAGAGGTCATGGTCTCAAATGAAAGGCCTTGTAAGAGGGTATCTCCATGTGAAATATCAACGCCCTACCCCTTATAGTTCAAGAGATATAGCCCAGGTTAAAGTTTTGACTACAGACAATGACGACAACGACGCCAAGGTTAGCTCTTCGGACTTTTTCATCCCGGCAAGCTAAAAAGGTACAATATCCAGATTGTCATGCAGTATTCACAAAAAAAACACAACTCTGAAATCTAACAACTTTCTTACCTGGTAATTTTTTGATTTGGAGATAGCATGGCCTGAGGAGGAGGGTGTTGTACTGTAGTCATGCTCCGTACTCGATTGTCGGAATCTGATGGAACAGACTGCAGGGTGTTTGTCATAGCATATGTAACCTGAAGTATCATAGTGTTATTATTTAAAATACAAAATTATAACGGAAGTCCTAGGAGTGAGATTCTGTTAAAAAAAACAGATAAAAAAATTGCAAAAATATATATCATTCTGTCCCTTATTGTATCTGAGGACTTGTCTATCTGCACTTTTACCCTGGGGGTCAGTGGCTCAATACGTAAATTATAGATATCAAAATATTTTAACTGTACTGTACCTCCATGAATAAATGTGTGCTTGTGAATGCAATATAGCAGGATAATTAACCCAAAAGATACCTTTGTTCAATGTTTTCCTGGAGTTGTTCTAGGAATTTGGTCTTAGCACTTTTGATTTCTTCTCTCGAATCCTGAGATCTTGTGTTCATTGTAGAAATTGGACTGTATAGAGCCCCTTTGTGTCAATCAGGGCTTCAAGACTGTTCTGGCACTCCTCAACTTTAACTAGTGTTGTATAATCTGAAAAATTTCATAATCGATTATCGGTTTATAATCGGAGAGGATTTTAATCGATTATTTCGATTTAATCGGAAATAATTCTTTCCTGTTTTTACAGAAAGGAATATTACAAGCAATGAATAAAATTCACTGAATCTTATGCTAATATACATAGCAAAATGTCTAGAAAGAACTCCAACTATAGAATGATAAAATCCTGTCTAGTAGTCAAGATCACAGCAGTAATGGAGTCAAAACAAATATGAGATTGTAATAGTGGACATCTTTATACGGCAGATGCAGGGAGGGGAGGAGGGGGGGGGGGGTTTCCATACGACCTAATTGAAACGAAAGATTTTTCTCGCAATATCTTCGTGGAGTTTAGGCTAACAGTACTGTGAAATTCACTTACCTTGTCTTTCTTACAAAGCTCAGGAGTTCGGCGTAAAAACTAAAAAAAAATTTTTTTCTAGACGAGTAGGGCCACAATTAAAAAATTGTTTGTTTCCCCTCCCCCCGGGTCTGTTTTTTCCAAGTGACCCGGCAGGCGGGTACCTTTTTTTTTTTTTGCTGCCACAACTACCCGTATCAAATATGTTTAAAGTCGTTTGAATCCAAATTGCACATTACTGGACTCCTTACAGCTGTGCAGTCACACTCTGTGTTTCTAATTGATATGATAAAGACTAAGAGCTGACAGCCGGCGATTTCTCACCTCTTACTTCGGGAAAAATCGCCGCCTGCTTTCCGTAAAACATTGGGTAATCAAAGATTACATAGTTTGCCGTTGTAGGTTTTTGTCAAAATTCAAATAACTTCCAAAATACAAAAAGTATTGTCATAAGGATTCTATGCGTCTAATGTTAGTCTCATCCGTTTGAGAGCTAAAGATACAGCCAAAGTATGAGTAATTGAATAGTTAATGGTGAAGGTCAAAGTCCAAGGTCAACATCACTGGGTCAAAGGTCATGGTCTCAATTGAAAGGTCCCATCAGAAGAAATCTACATGTGAAATATAAAAGCCCTACCCCTTATAGTTCAAGAGATATAGCCCAGGTTAAAGTTTTTGAAAAGTAGAACAAAGTCCAAGGTCAAGAGGTCATGATCTCAAATGAAAGATATCATCATAAGGTATCTACTTGTGAAATATGAAAGCCCTACCCCTCATGGTTGAAGAAATATAGCACACTTTAAGGTTTTTGAAAAGTACATGTAGGTCAAAGTCCAAGGTCACTAGGTCAAAGATCATGGTTTCAAATGAAAGGTCTCGTCACAAGGTATCTACATGTGAAATATGAAAGCCCTACCCCTTATGGTTGTAGAGATACATGTATAGCCCAGGTTAAAGCTTTTTCTACGGACGACGCCAAGGGTATCATGGCATTAGCTCTTTGGACTTTCGTCCCGGCGAGCTCAAAATATACGTTGTGTCTCAATTTCTATCGCTGGTTAAGTATGAAATGTTTATTAATTACGTTGTCTTGTAAACCTATTCTATATAAACAAAATTGTCCCAAGATACTCGATAAATATTTCCGCAACAGGTGCATCAAGTGTTTCAGCGCGGCGTAACGGGTCATTTTACGGCAACGTCAAATCTGCGAGAATAAGATGCACTATAGAACGATTACATCTCGACTTTTTTACGACTTGTAAATATTGAATTTGTATAGATATTGACCACACGCAACCACGAGTCACGGACTATAAATGACCGGCGTTTTCCAGTGCATGTTAAAGATGAAATAAGTTTGTATACCTTTCTTTCTCGGTCTGTTTATTGTATGTAAACAGCGTAAGTGAAAAATAATTATAAGAACACATCAAAAATTCATTGTAATATTGAGTCTATTGATAATGACATTCACGATGCAAAAAATTAGCACGGATCGCCGACAACCCCTAGAGAAATGTAGGTCAATCATAATAACCGAGTGCTTTGATCAGGTAGTAGTTTTCTTATTCATTCGATTTTATGCATTTAGATATTGTCTGAATTTTGGCCCACTCAGCGGATCCTTCCAAATAAGCGATGTAGTCGGGGAGCCAGTGGGGACCCCCATGCACCCCCTTGAGTACTTTTTTTCACGGGTACCATAATGTTGCTTAGGGTCTACAGAATCGGTTTTCAGGATGTACTCAAAAATCAACTCATTTAGGCTATGTGTTTTTCGACCGTTTCCATGGCAACCCCCTGCCAAAGTCATGAAAGCACTATTGGTTAAGGAAAATAGCCATATCTTGGCCAAATGTTGAGCTAAACATATGTAACTGATATCAATACAACGAGGAAAGATTGTTCTATTAATCAAGTGATCATATGCAAATTAACTAATTTGCACATTCCTGAATATTCATGAAATGAAATAAAAATGCTTGAAAAATATATAAAAATCGACACTTTTCATTTTGTTTAATCTCCTAAACTCTATGGTTTTATCTATGATTGTTATTAGGTTATATAATTAATACAAAGTCTTCTCTCTCCTATGACACAACATTTGGCTCAATATTTTAGTTCAATGGCTTCTAAATTGATGTTTTTTACAGAAAAATAGCTATTTAAAGTAAGATAAGCTGATTTTTGTATACTAATTATACAATATTTACTACTTATAAAATCGAATATCTGAACCTGTTTTCTAGTGTATTTTCATGTTCTTCTCATGTAATAAATGTTTACAAAACATGATATACGTACTTTTCGTAATTTTAGGGCAAAAACCGCATTTTTCAGTAAAAAAACAACAGATATCTGGATATTATCTATAAAAGGCAAACAGTTCCTTTAACCCATAGATGAAACGTATATGCTGATGTAATTTCATGGTTCTAAGAACAATTTTTGTATTAGAAGCAAAAATACTACTTTTTTCTGCTATTTTGGGTAAAAATGTCGGTTTTTCATACTAAAATTACAGATTTCTGAGAAGTATTCCAAACATAATTTATATTTGTTTTAATATAGGATATGAAACTAAATGTATTTGTACATATCATAAGAGGATCCAATTAGAAAAATAAAAACGTAAGAAATATAGAAATTCATACCATAACCACAGAACAACATTGCAAAAACACTCAATGAATCGTGAATAACACGGTATGACCACCCAATAAAGTAACAGAGCAACTCAATAAAAACCAATAACATAGTAAAGCAACTCAAATTATGGCCTTTTAACCCTACATTATATATACACAACTTAATAATAAAGTATTATCACTTGATAAAATAGCAAAACCACTGAATAACATAGTCGTTTGATCCTTTATTACATAAGAAACACTTAAGTATACAGTGTAAACACTCAATGACATAGCAAACCCCTCAATAAAGTGGTTGTTAGACCCTTTACTTTATCAAAATCACTTAATAATGCAGCATAATTAACCAATGGTTTGAACATTTGCTATAACAAAAATTTTAAATAATACCGCATAGCTACCCAATAACGTAGCATTACCACAAAATAGCGTGATGATTTGATCCTTATCTTAGCAAAACCTCCCAATAACACAGCATAGCTACACAAAAACTTGGCATTACCGCTCAATAACGTGATTGTTTGATCTTTAAATATAACAAAGCCACTCAATAACATAGTATAGCAACCAAATAAGTTAGCATTCTTACTCCATAACGTGATGATTTGACACTTTATTATTACAGAACCACTTAATACCACACGATAACCACCAAATAACTTCTCAATATCGTGGTTGTTTGCCTTTTTTTATAATGAAACCACTCAAGAACAAAGCATAAGTACCCAATACCATTACAAAACCACCAAATAACGTGATGGTTTGACCCTTTATTGTATCAAATCACTGATTAGCATGTCTGTTTGATCCTTTATTTTGCTAAAATCCACATTAAAACAGTCCTGGTTCTTTAGAGAGAACGAGGAAAGATTGTTACTGAGTGGTAATGCTAAGTTATTGGGTGATTATGCAGTGTTATTATGTGGTTTTGAAACAATAAAGTGTCAAACCATCACGTTTTTGAGTGGTAATGCTATGTTATTGGATGCTTATGCTGTGTAATTGAGAGGTTTTGATATAATTAAAGGTCAAACGACCACCTTATTAAGTAGTTATCCTACGTTATTGGGCGGATTTGTTATAATAAGGTGTCAAATCATCAAGCTATTGATTAGTAATGCTATGTTTTGGGGTATTTATTCTGTGTTATTAAGTGGTTTTGTTATAATGAAGGATCAAATCATCACATTGTTATGTAGTAAAGCTAAGTATTAAGGTGGATATGCTGTGTTATTACAAATGTAAGTGGTTTTGTTATAACAAAGGGTCAAACCATCACGTTATTGGGTTGTTTTTTATGTTATTGGTTGGTTATGCTGTATTATTTAGTGATTTTCATAATATAGTTAAGAGTCAAACAGTGTCTTTATTGAGTTGTTTTGCTAAGTCATTTGAGTGTTTACACTGTATTGAGATGTGTTTTCTATGTTATAAAGGGTCAAATTACTTACTTGTTATTGAGTGGTTTTGCTATGTTATTGTGTGGTTATACTGAATTATTAAGTGGTTAGGGTTGAAAGACTATCTTATTAAGTGGTTTTGCTATATTATGGGTTGGTAATACTGCATTTTTGAATTATAAATCATATTTAGAATATTTCTCAGAAATCTGTAAATTTAGTATGAAAAACTGACATTTTAACCAAAAATAGCAGAAAAAAAGTAACATTTTTTACTTCTAACAAAAAAACCGATCTTAGAATCATGAAATTACATCAGTATATACGTTTCATTTATAGATTACAGGAACTGTTTGCCTTTTATAGATAATATCCAGATATCTGCTGATTTTTACTGAAAATGCGGTTTTTGCCCCAAAATTACCAAAAATACGTATCTCATGTTTTGTTAACATTTATTACATGAGAAAAACATGAAAATACACTAGAAAACAGGTTCAGATACTCGATTCTATAAGTAGAAATATCTTATAATTAGTATACAAAAATCAGCTTATCTTACTTTAAATAGCAATTTTTCTGTAAAAAACATCAATTTAGAAGCCATTGAACTAAAATATTGAGCCAAATGTTATGTCATAGGAGAGAGAAGACTTTGTACGTATTTATTATATAATCTAATAACGATCAAAGATCAAACTATAGAGTTTAGTAGCAAACAAAATGAAAAGGGTCGATTTTTATATATTTTTCAAGCATTTTTGTTTCAATTCATGAATATTCATGAATATGCAAATTAGTTAATTTGCATATGATCACTTGATTAATAGAACAACCTTTCCTCGTTATATTGATACCAGTTACAGATGTTTAGCTCAACATTTGGCCAAGATATGGCTATTTTACTGAACCAATAGTGCTTTCGTGACTTTAGCAGGGGGTTGCCATGGAAACGGTCGAAAAACACATAGCCTAAATGAGTTTATTTTTGAGTACATCCTGAAAACCGATTCTGTAGACCCTAAGGAACATTATAGTACCCGTGAAAAAAAGTACTCAAGGGGGTGCATGGGGGTCCCCACTGGCTCCCCGACTAATGGGTCTTCATAGCGTTCAAACGCCTATCCGTGAAAGAGATTTCGTTATTTGAGGAACTAGATTGTGCACATGCCTATACATGTAAAGATGGGAGCCCACAATACCTGTCGCACTCGCAGAATTCGAAATAGGCACATGTTTGTTTGAAATTTTACATCCGTAGATCGAGCGCTCGTCTATCATGACTTACGACTGAACATGCTCAGTGTTCTCAAAAACTTTGGGAGGATATTTACAATAGGCATGATAGAGAGACATAATTATTGATGTACCAATAATACGTAAACTGACGGTTCAAAGCCAACGGGAATGGGGGGACGGGGGGTTTACAGCAAGATTTCTTATAATTATGCAAAAATGAGAAAGCTATTGAGATGAATTACAATTCTATTTGGATACAATATTGTAACGTTGAAACTGAAAATGGACATAGCCGTGATTCGATTTCTGAAAAAAAAAAATATCGGACTTTTTGGCTATAAAAGAATCTGACTCGGTGGCGTTTTCCTGACCCGGTCGGGGCGAGGGGAAACAAACAATTTTTTAATTATGGCCTAGGTATATTGACGTATCGAAGGACCGTATCAGATCTGACGATGGAGTTTTCTATAAGAGTACTTTTTATTACTATTAAATTCAATGAGAATCCTAATTCTATCCATTGTATGCATTAGAGAGTGTATCCTTTTCAAATTATTTACACTACGCCCGGAACTTTAACTCCTAGAAACAATCGTTGATCTACTTTCGTTTTATTCGTACTTGTCATACGCAAATTCAACCGAAAACTATGTCATTCTTTTCCACGTTGAATATTTCCGATTATAATCGATTCTTAAAAACATAATCGATTAATCGAAATCGAAGGGTATTAGCGATGATGTCGCCGATGTCGGCGATAATCGTTACAACACTAACTTTAACCTAAATGTATATGTTAATGTCATCATAAAGGGAATTTAAACACTGAAATGCACAGCAACCTTTTCCTAGTGAGATAGAGTTATGACGGGGATGATACACAGGTTTTTTTTTTTTATTTTGGGGAAGGTGCCTGTGCCTGTCTCTTTTGGGAAAATTTGCGACATTTTGCTAAAATTGGGAAAATTTTGGAACAAATTCTCACCAAAGTATAACTCTAAAGTATCATTTATTAACACTGATAATCTATTGATTTGCTTGAACTGAACAAGGGATGAATAAAAATCTTTTAAAAATGCACTTCGAAATAGGACATTTTGTGCTGACTTCCAGGTTTTGAGTCTTATTTTCTCAGGTGATTTTTTGATAATTCCTTTTTGGGAATTTCAGGGTGATTTTTTAGGTAAAATAGAGGAAATTTGGCATTGGGAAGGGGCCGAAATTCGGCCCCAAAACAAGGAAAAAAAAAAACCTGATACACTATATCAAACAAAGACCAAACAATTGGGAATTTTTAGAGTCTAACATTTTGTCTAAATTGGGAAAAAAAAGATACTTTTTTTGCATTGGGAATGGGGCAGAATATCGGCCCTAAATCAGCCCTAGCGACGGCCCTGGCATGCCGTACAAAAACAATACAGCATCAGATATTGTCAAAAAATTTTAAAACATAATAATTCAGGGATTTTTTTGCCCCTTTTTGGGGCCGTTATTCGGCCCCATTCCCAATGAAAAATAGTATCTTTTTTTCCCAATTGTGACTCTAAAATTTCCCAATTTCATTCAGATGGAATTATCAGCGAAAATAGTGAAAATTATTATTATAAACTTACTTTCAAAAGTAGCAAATTTACTAATTATTTGCCATATTGTTGTTAAAATCATATAATTAAACATTCAATTCTTAACTTTTGATTGTATAAACTGTCATTTTACTTTTACTTTGATATTTAGTACTTCCCAAATATTCCCAAATGTCGTTAATTTTCCCAATTGCAAAGGCCCCGACCCCATTCCCAAATTACTGAAAAAAATCACTGTAATTATCTGTTTATTAAGTCCTTCCACTGACTGAATCGTGCAGCCTAATCCCTTCTAAATTCAGCTCAAATATGCTTCAGATTCCACCAAATTGCTTCATTATTTCAAAATTTTCTCGGACCCCCACTCTGCCCTTCGGGCCTTGAAAGTGATTCCCATCAAAAATTGTATGTGCCCCCCTCCCCCCCCCCCCTGGCAGTTGAGGTTCTGAATCCGCCCCTGATTACATGTACATATAAGTTATAGTCACTATAATTGTTCTAGTATTAAAAAATCGTCAGGGCTTTTCTATTTCCCAAGTCATAAATGAGCCATACAGTCACTGGTCCAGGGGTTAAATTTAGGGCTGTCACGATACGCTAAGCTTATGATATGATAATGTTTCATGATATTTACTCACAATACGATTTGTATCATGAAACATCATTTTAGTGGCAGATCCAGCTTTTCAGTTGGGGGCCCAAAGAATTGGCATGGGACCGGATCTTGGGACCACCTAGGTCCCCAGCGGGTCCAGGGCAGAGCCCTTGTACTGGTAGGGGAACCAGGAAGGCCAACCCCCCCCCCCGGGATATTGGTTTTATCACTCCATAAAGCATCATATCGACCTCATCACTGTGCAATAATTGTATAATATTTACTTTATTACTTTAAATGATCGTTTCACCCATGACTGGAAAATTTTAGGGGGGGGGGCGTACGCAGGCACCTGTTGATCAGTTTACATAAAAAATGAATTACTTACTGTATCGTTGTTTTCCAGTGCAGGTTCTGTAGGATCCTCTATGCTGGGCTCATCTGATAACGTAAACTTGTATGTATAGTGCGGTATGAAGAAATAGTTTTTGACCATCGGACAGAATTTCCTCTGATACATCAGCGGCAGCCCCTACTTCTGCATTTTTCGCGCTAGGCGATCGATTATTTTACTTCCAAATCAATTACCGAAATCGGATGACTACAACACCCCGTTAATCGATAATTATCGACCCATCATGACTGAAATATCGATAAATCAATCAGCTCTACATCACAAAACAAAAAAAAAAAAGGCTCCGAACAGAAAAATTACCCAGCATGCCAAGACACCAATTTTACGGTGAAGAGATAATTTTGATCGTACGAAAGAGAGAGAAATTCCCCACAAAGAAAAATCCCTCCTACCATTGGTATATACGCTTCTGCGATGCCTAAACTCTTTACTGACAAAAATAATACAACAAAACTATCAAAAAATATCTTTTTTATTGCCTGTGGTTACCTCGAACCATTTCGAAATACCGATTAGGTTTATGGGGAATGGCGATTTTCCCCACAATTTCCAACATTCCTCACAAGAAAGGTCATTTGACAGGTGTGAGTTCCCCACAAGTGGGATTTTGCCAGTGCTCTCTCTCTCTCTCTCTCTCTCTCTCTCTCTCTCTCACACACACACACACCCTCACACAAACACACACAAATAATTTTGTAAAAGTTCATATTATATATTTCTATTTATCTCAGCTAAATATTTTGTGTATATAACTTAGATAATTATTGATATCTTGCATGCGCAATTTTTGTTTTTCAATGTTAAACGGAGAGGGCAAATCTAAGTTTGACAACTTGTGCCCAATCCGATGCAATGTTATATTTGATTGCAATAAATATGTTTAATCTAAAAAAAACCAACGTCCTTTTTTATGTCCATGTTACGTCAATTTTTTTATGTACATGAATTAAAGAAGATCCTGACTATGTAGATGTCACGTCAAATTTTTTTATGTCCATGTTGTTTCCCTACATACTTTCCATACATTACTGTAAAATCCTCTCAGGACTGCAGCTTGATTGCAACAAAAATTAATAACTTAAATTGCTTATCTAAGGACAGTGTAAATCTTCGTGTAAAATTGAAGACAAGTTTAAATATTGTGATATATATGCACAGCCAATGTAATTCCCTGAGATGTTACTATTGAAAGGAACGTGCTGCAATTCGTGTATTAACACTCGTGACGTCACAATGCAAAAGATCTAAAGAAACATGCCGCGACGGCTGTTCGAACCTGCAAACTGAACCTGCGGCGAGATGAATTTTGACGTCGCCCCTTTTACCTAGAAAAGGCAATTTCAGAAACCAAGAATGAAACAGACAACTATGTTGCATATTTATAGAATAAATGTCATAATTTATGTTTTGTTACGGGTATGCAACACACATCAAGTGCATGATAAATGCACTTGCTGTGTGTTGCATACCCGGAACAAAACACAAATTAAGACACTTATTCTTTTTATATTCTTATTTGTACAGCTAAGTAACTTTCTTCAATTTTCCTACAAGAATTGTAATTCTAATTCGATCAATATGCTTTTCTTTATTTTAACAAAGTTTCATCCGTGTTGAGAGCTACATCTTTCATGTCCTGAGGACACTTGAAACTATGTATTTAGAGTGCAATGTAAGAAACTGTATGATATCATTTTATGACAAATGAGGAAAAGTCGTGTAACTTTTATGAATTCTGTCTGGAGCATGCAGCTGAAACAGAGCATGAATTCGACTGGTCATTTTGTTTAAATTGAGCAAGGTTATGCATTATGAAATTTTGGTTGTTGTGTGAACTCCCCGACACTGCTAATTAAGAAATAATTTCATTTATTTCCCTTTTCTCCAACAATGATAGGGACCATCCTTTAAAACAAAGCAGTCAGCTTCGGATGTGACAGTTCTACCGAATTTAAGCGGCGGGTGTTGCATGCAAAAACAAAAACCTCCACCACATGAAAAGAAGCGAACCCCGATATGGGAGTGAGACCAGGTGCCCAGGAAGGGTAAGCATCTCCTGCTTGCATGCAACATCCGCCGCTTCAATTCGGTAGAACTGTCACATCCGGTTTCTTCCATTTCGGAAGACTTAGAGTACAATCTTTGGTTGGATGGTTCAAATGGTCTATGACAGATTATCATCCACCATTCTGGAGAGTTGGACATCATAGTGTATGACGAGTTCCCCATATCGACCGTATATTTTAAATCAGTGTTGATGCTCTGATAGTATCCCCATTATTTACTGGTAAGAATAATTCTCTAATTTCGTCATAACACGATTTAAGCAGTGATTATTTGAAATATTGCGTCCACCTATTCCCTTCTACTCTAAATTAGGAAAAAAGTTTAAATCATTGCAAGTCATCGCTTTGATAAGAACGTTAGGTAATATATTTATTAGATAATATGATATGGTATAATATAATATAATACAATAAATTATTCAAGTTCATGCATAATTTAGTCCATTCTTACATAAACCAATTTGAGAATATGAAAAAGCGTAATCATCCTATGAAAATCACTTCGGTGGGAAGCATCACTGATGAGGATTTGCTATCCGAAACACGTGTATGGTGCATAAAAAATTGGTTTGAAAATTTATTCAAGATGGTATAGGGTTGGAACATTTCCGTAATATTATGAAAGGTCCTCGATGTAAAAAGATAATATGAAACTTATTATTTATTTATACTTGGCAAATTAGGTTGTAGTTTGTATGAAGCATTTTTGTTTTATCACAGTGGGAAATCTCGCAACTCAGAACAATCGGTTTTTTATATTTTGTGCAGTATAAATCATTTATTTCAAAAAGGGGATGGTGATGCAGTGTAAATTTAAATGCCTTGGCTATAAGTCGATACAAGATAAGGGGAATATTAGCATCTTATAAAACACGATCGGCGTTCTATTTTCATAAACATGACAGATCGTACGTCCCCTCGGTAGGTAGATGAGATGAAATATTGATTATTACTGCACTTTGTCTTATTACATTCTTGATTTCGTGGATTATTGAAACAAACGTATAGATTAAAGTGCAGACCATAAAAAAGAAGCGAAATTGAAATTGATCCAAAGATTAAAAATGCAAACGAATAATGCAAGAGATATGCAGGTAGTACGTGAGGACACAAAATATTCTTCATGGATATTGTAAAAGAATTACGATCATTTAAGTCACATATACATCCTTTGGTCCATACAAACCAGCATAATGAAACAATGATAGTAAAATATTAACCAACCGACTGACTCTATAAACGGAAGTCCATAACAGTTTTTGTCCAAACCGCGTATCTTAACCTAAAGTGGACTCCATTAGTTATCTACGTAAGCGGGGTCCGGCATCATAAAGTCGTAATTAAAAATACCGTACGTAACAAAGCAATGAAGATATGAAATATTGAGTTAGTCCTTTCTGCTCTACTCAAAAACAAGAAAAAATTAATTGAATAAGCTCTAAAGCACATCCGGTACAGTCAGGCCGTAATACTCGTAACCAGTAATAAGACGTGGACAACAACATGCACAATATAAAGTGTCGTCAAACTGCCGATTCTGACAGTCAGTTCAGTCTACAAGAGGGTGCTAGTGAAATTAATTTTGGCTGCTTATCAAACGTAATTTGGCTGGAAGCATCACGGATAAGAATTTGATATTCGAAACACGTGTCTGGTGTATAAAATTGGTTGGAAATTTTCTTCAAGAAGGTATAGAGTTGGAACCCCACCGCATTATACAGATACTAAATCAAACCAATACAGCGTCAACTATGTAGATAAGTACTAGAGGACTACTAATGTGAAGATTTACTACTAATGTGACAGGTGACCGTCCTAAGTCTACACCACTTCTTACTAATGTGACAGGTGACTGTCCTAAGTCTACACCATTTCTTACTGATGTGACAGGTGACCGTCCTAAGTCTACACCATTTACTACTAATGTGACAGGAGACCGTCCAAAATCTACACCATTTACTTCTAATGTGACAGGTGACCGTCCTAAGTCTACATTATTTCTACTAATGTGACAGGTAACCGTCCTAAGTCTACACCATTTACTACTAATGTGACGGGTGACCGTCCTAAGTCTACAAATTTTTAAAATACTAATGCGACAGGTGACCGTCCGAAGTCTACATCATTTCTTACTAATGCGACAGGTGACCGTCCTAAGTCTATACAATTTATTACTAATGTGACATGACCGTCCTAAGTCTACACCATTTACTACTAATGTGACAGATGACTGACCCATGTCTACACCATTTACTACTGTGACAGGTAACCATCCTAAGTCTACATCATTAACTACTAATGTGACAGGTGACCGTCCGAAGTCTACACCATTTACTACTGTGACAGATGACCGTCCTAAGTTTTACACCATTTACTACTAAAGTGACAGGTGACCGTCCTAAGTCTACAGTATTTACTACTGTGACAGGTGACCGTCCTTAGTCTACACCATTTACTACTGTGACAGGTGACCGTCTTAAGTCTACACCATTTACTTCTAATGTGACAGGTGACCGTCCTAAAACTACACCATTTACTACTAATGTGACAGGTGACCGTCCTAAGTCTACATCATTTACTACTGTGACAAGTGACCGTCCTTAGTCTACACCATTTACTACTGTGACAGGTGACCGTCTTAAGTCTACACCATTTACTACTAATGTGACAGGTGACCGTCCTTAGTCTACACCATTTACTACTGTGACAGGTGACCGTCTTAAGTCTACATCAGTTACTACTACTGTGAAAGGTGACCGTCCTAAGTCTACACCGATTGCCAATTTGTGTTTTGATATCGTTTTTGGTGCTTTGTCCCTTTTGTGTATCTTGCTCTGTATGCCTTCTCTGTGTTTTAAGCTTGTGTGTTTTGATGTTTTACTGTGGGTGATGCAACCGGATCCACTTCTGTCCTACTATCATCTAAGGGAAATCAGGTCAATCGTCACTCAGCATTGCTGCTCGGTATCTTGGACTAAAATCTCATCAATTGAAATTCTACATTTGTGTATAGACTGTACCCTTCCTAATCAAAACGCAACTGAGTCTAAAAATTCGGTCTTTTCGAAATAGAGAGTTACTTCCCATTTGTGCAGGTATCTGACGTCATCAAATTCTATGGAAACTAGCATGAAATTCAGGGAAACGGGGTTACATATATGGCGTTTTCAAAGGAAATTAATGACGTCACAATGCTTTTACGTCAGATACCTGCACAAATAGAACGTAGGACTGTAAAATCGAAAAGACGGAATTGTCGTCTACAACATTGAATACTTGTCATGCAGTCTACTATTCCTTCTTGATGAGCAACATGTCAGGAAAAGGCGAATATATCTGGCACAGAGACCCCTTCTCATTTTATAGACGTTTGACTATAAATCAAAGATTTGTGGATTTTTTTTTATAATTATTTTTTTCATCACTAAAGAACATGTTACAAAGTCTCCTTTTAATCACCAAATTCTATTCACACATCCCTACTCTTAACGCACAGCTTTAAGATAAAACAGGTTATCGAAAATTTCTGTTCACAAAATCTTCTCGAAAATGAAAAGTGTGTCCTGTAGCATCATATTCCACCCGTCCTGCTAGGTATATCGATATTTTCTAGACATAACTTTTACAGTCTTTGACCATATTCCATTGCCTTGATTGAGGATCACTGACGACGGTAATGTAACCGAAACGTGAATATCTGGTCCATGCTACAAATCTATCTGTTCTGAAATGATGCTTTGAATTTGAAGACGTGTAATAATCTGGAAATTAGAGCATATTCAACACGGTATAATTGATACTGAAAAAGAATTTAAGATATTCCCAATTTACAAAATGGGCACGAGTCTCGTACTCAAAATAAAGGAATAAAGATATATCTTGTATGGAAATATAGGACAAATATGGGAATCTTTCACGAAGAATATGATATTTATACGAACATGAAAAAGCAATTGAAAGAATATTTGCCTCCTGGTATCTCCCTTTTACGTCGTAGTATCTTCTATTGTGTCCATCGTAATCTTCACCTTTGACGAGCTTTCATTATGCAAAGTTTCATTGAAATCCAACCATTGGTTTTGGAGAAGTTACAACGACAAGGTTCCTCATTTAATGCACAAAATACTATGAGTAACAGGGCAATAAGTTAGATGTTACTCAATTGATTGCATTTCCCTTTCTGCAAGCACATCTTTCATGGTGAAAAATTTTATTGAAATCCATTCATCCGTTTGGAGAAGTTGCAATGATAAAGGTTTGACATTTTGATGGCTTAAAAATAAAAGTACAAGGTTAAACTTTTTTGGCAGCAATTCGATTTCTTTATGCATGTGCCATTGAGATCAATGTATTAGTATAGAAAAAAATACATCTACTGCCCGTGTTTAAATAGACAGACTGATTGAAAGTGGAACACAGTGATGCGGTGAATCTAGTATAACACCCCCCCCCCCCACTTACAACTTAGTTGCAGGATGTTTAATTTTTAAATCGTTTGGCAAAGTATCAATGACATGGGTCAAAGCGACTTCCTCTACTTGAAATATAAGAATATATAGGTACAGTTTATACGGAAATATAGGACAAATATACAAGTATTTTTTCAGAAAATTTGACAATTATTGGACATTTCGAACTTCAAAGAAAGCGTTGAAAAGGCAATTGATAGAGTATTTGCCTCATGTTTTCTCTTTGTTACTTCATACTTTGTTAAACAATTCAGATAAAAAAAGTAAATTATAATATGATAAGCTTAAAATGCATCAAAAATGCAAAGTGCCGAGTTGAAAAACTTGAATGTAAGTATGAATAATTATGCAGACTTAAAAAATATATTTTATATGGTCTTGACATATTGGAAACATTATTAGCATGTTTCAGGTTGATACACATTCATATATAATTCAGATACCATTTTCAATTACCCGAGTCCTATGAATTTGACCTTTGATCCCAAAATCAATAGAGGTCATCCTTGATTCATGGAAAACATTTCTTGCAAGTTTCATGATCATAGGTGCAATATGGGCTCTAATATGGTCCGGAAACCATTTTCAATCATCTGAGTCCTATGACCTTGACCTTTGGACCCAAAATCAATAGGGGCCATCCTTGATATATGGGAAACATTTCTGGCACGTTTCATGATCATAGGTACAATACATGCTCAAATATTGTCCAAAAACCATTTTCAATCATCTGAGTCCTATGACCTTTACCTACGACCTTTTGACCTCAAAATCCATAGAGGTCATCCTTGATTCATGGGAAACATTTCTGGCAAGTTTCATGATTTAAGGTGCAAAACATGGTCTGGAAACCATTTAGAATCATCAGTTCTGTGACCTTGACTTTTTGACCCCAAAATCAAAAGGGGTTATCCTGGACTCGTGGTAAACCAGTGTATGAAGTTTCATTACACTAGCATGTATCATACTTGACTTATTGTTGACGCCCGCCTCAGATCAAATTAAAAACCAAGTTTTGGAACTCGGCTAATAAGGATAGTGAAGATGGAGAGCGAAGCGAGAAATTTTTTTTTGTGCATGATGCTATTGTCAGAAATTGTTGAGAATAACACTGTACAAGATCGAGTTTTCAATGTAGCAGCAAGAATTCGGAGAGGCAATTTTCTGACTTTTGAGCTCAAAATATAGGATATATAGGACAAATTTCTTTTCAAATATTCAAATATCTTTTATCGGACATACATGTATATGAATTATAGGACAGCTATGACCCATGCAATGATTATTCGTAATCTGAAACATGCATGTTAGTGCACTACATTTAGATTTTTTTTGTCTAGAATGCTGCTCTCTGACACTTGATTTAAACACTTCATTTTTCTTCACATGAGAAAATCAAAGCATTGTATGGTTCTGAAACTTTTAATATCCAATCGTAACTCTAACATCATTGTTTAACACAACTTTTTCCTTAAAACTATAACATATTACGTTAATTTCCTAAGAACACTCAACTTCAAATAAATTGGAAAAATCAGATCAGTCAAATAAATCTCAAAATGGCACACATTTCAAATTCATTATAACTTTCCAATTTCTAAAGGCAATATCAAAAGATATTTGGCAATTCCATCCATCATCATGACAAAAGAAATTTGGAAAGAAGTGACTAAAATATACAGTGGTCCCTCTATATGTGACCACTCCCACCAAAGACCACTCCACTTATGTGACCATAATTCTTTGGCATTAGCATTTTTCAATGTTGGTCTCTTATAGGAGGTCCCCAAGAAAGACCATCTCTATCATAAGACCACAAATCCTTGGGTGGTCTTATAAAGGATGGACCACTGTACATGAATACTAAATGTTCCTAAAGCTTTAAACAGTGTCTAAAATCAAAGAGGAATATCATGTTTTAGTGAAAGCCAGAGACTAAAATTATACATACAAAACTGTAGAAGAGAACATGTTAAAAAGTTTAATTATACCTATCCATTATACTACTTCTTACTTAAAAGAAATCAAATTTAGAATGCCAAATACTTGACAACAGACCATTTTCTAGTTACCGCAGTAAACTTACATTTTACACAGGCTTAGACCCAACATTACAATATCTGACATACATGTATTTTTTTACTATGACGTCGTAGCAAATTTATGATGTCACGATAAAAAATAACGTCAAAAGTTGTGATCTTGCATAAGAAAATGGTCAATTCTAGAACAACATAGGAAAAAAGACAGTATAGCTATAGCTCTTTTCTTTTATTAAGTGCAGAGCAAAATGTGGAGAAGTAAACTTACATTATTTACCCCTCTCATACATGGACATCAACTACAAATCTCAGTTTTACACATAAAATAACTCTACAAAGTGGCAGTGACAAATATAAATAAATACTGATATTCAATCCCTCGGTGTGTATATACATATATGTTCTATGGACTTTGGTATCAACATTATGTACAAACATTGGCACTTTTTGTAATTCTACATTGTATAGGTATATTCAGTACTTTTGTAAACCAGAGTTACTGCCCCTTTCAGACGGTATCGGACGTAGACGGATTGTGACGTCATCAAATACTATTGAAACCTTCCCTATACTCTAGGAAATGATGACATGAAATTGGCGTAACTATACAATTCTAATGCAATGTTGCCATAACGTTGAATTTCATTGGTTGTACGCTCCTTATTTATGCCTGTAAAACGAGAACATACTAGGCTTTGAAAATGCTAACGTCACATTTTGCCTAATATATTCACAAAAATATAGACTGCATTAGAATGGGAATAACTAGATACTGACGTTATGTTAGCGGACGGTAAATGCTGAGTATACAGTGCAAACATCCGTTTTTCTGGCTCCGATAATGCGTCGCCAGAAAAACTCAATTTGCCACCGTAAAATCAGCATTTACCGTCCGCAAACATAACGTCAGAAACAAGTTATTCCCTAAATTTAATGACGTCATCATGGTTTTACGAGAAGTACCGTCTCAAACAGGAAATAACTCTGATTCAAAAAGGACTCAATAAATATGGTCATGTTGGTGATGTGTCAATTAATATGTGACTTTGAAATAATTAATGTTAGATGATTGACGCTACTCACTTCCTATCTTTTATTTTACATTTATCTTCATGTATTTATTCTTATTGACGCTTAATATGCTTAAATAGCAAACTGCAAAAATAAAGAGAATTACTGTTTATCGGGAATTTTTCGTGTGTGTCTTATTTTCGCTAAGTTTGCGAGCATCATCAACTCGCGAAAATTGAACATAGTGAAAATATGACACAGATCTTAACCTTTGATCCGGTTAATAGATTAGTGAAAATTAAGACTCAGCAAAGAGAAGACACACCTTTTTATGGTCATTTTTGCGAAATTTATCCGACGCGAAAATTACCCGATATACGGTACTTACCTGAAAAATTACAGTCATTTCTTTAACTAACACGTAATTATTTTAAAGCTTCGGCCCAGGACAGATAACTGTATTATTCAGGTGTTTATGTTTTACTTAAATAGTTTCCCTCTGAAACATATCAGAGAAAATGTTGACTTAATTTTTCCATTTCAACATTTTCAATGCAAAATTGATTTATCATGTTTATTTTTTTGGAATTGTGAAAAACAACTTGACTATCTAGACAAATTTCAGTAAATGAAAGGTATTGAATTCATTCTGATCATCTAATGATATGAAAACTTTATTGAAGCGTACAAACCAAAATGTTTACGTTTCCCTATTTTTTCCCCTTAAAAAAATGACGAAATAATGAAATTTAAAGCTACCAAATATATACATAACTCCTTATCAACTTATTAACATGAGGGTCTCCAAACAAAATGATGACAATGTATGTACAATGAATGAATTTTTGTGTTTGTGTGTGTGAACACTTTAGGGTGAAAATAACCAGATGATAATTCCTGAGACACAAAAGCACAATGCTGACATTTTTTTCGAAAAACAGTTACAAGTACACATTTTTTCATCAAAATACAAAAAAATTAGCTATTTTTTGGCTTCAGCAAACCATGCGTCTGTGAAAACAGAGCCTGTGCCAAGAAAATGCCATATTCAGTTCAATATGTAAAATAAAATCTAGACGATTGTGGAGTCATCATACAATATCCTTATATAATCATCTAATAAAGTATTTCATACATGATCTTCACTCAGTATCTTTAAGAGCCCATTTTTGATCTTCTTGTAAAACTAAAAATGTCTGAACCAACTTCTTTTGGCGTTGTTTTACATTATGACGAGAGTAATAAAAAGATTATTCCATTGAGAGGTAACAATGAAAAATGAAAAAGAGCGCAAAAATTTCTCACCTCTGACATATTTCATCATTTTTTCAGCTATTGATGAATTACCGCAAGTGGTCTATTACATGAAAACGTAAATTTTTATGTTCAGTTAGAAAACTTTACAAAAACACATTACACTGCTGTATAGATTCCTGTGTAAGCTTAATGATTAGAATTAATTCTAGACTAGCAAAAGATGATTTTTAAGAATTTTTTCTTCAATTGATATTTTTTGAAAACAGAAAAAATCCCTTAAAAATACATTTTTTTTCACGTGCAAGATATGAACAGCTTTGAAGAAAAGACAACTGAATTCAATATCAGTTTCAAGAGTAAATGATGCATGATAATCAATCAATATCTACATGTAGTTTAGGGTCAAATTCAGACCTTTGGGGATATGGGACACAAAAAAATGTTGGGATAAAGTCATAATTTACTATCTTGTTCATGTTAAATAATACATTATAATATACAAACATACATAGCTGCCGATTTAAATAAAGCATTTATATAATATGAGACAGTCAAAATTCTGACATCACATTTTTGTGTTTACCACTAGCGTCAAATAAACCATGTAATATAAATAAACATACGGTAAGTTAATGGTCACATGTCACAAAAAAATATGGTGAAATAAAACTTTTAAATATAAAAAACATGACTGGAAAATAGCCATAGAAAACTGGAATTCCATGAAAACTGAATATAAATGACACTGATGCAGTGCTTCTTCACACAAAATATCTACATGTACCCTACTTGACTTCACTTAAGTGTACTTTTCAAATATCTATTTAATTAAATAAAATTATTCCGTTACGAAGGATTTTAATTGACCCTTCCGATTGCCGGAAAAAAATGCAAAATTTCGTGACGTCACAATGCTTTTACCTCGGACAAACAAGCTTTGAACCTCGGTCAAACATCAAAACTGCATTGTGATGTCATGGAATTTCTCAAATTTTCCCCCGTTCAGAAGGGTCAATTAAGGATGCCAAAGTAAACAATGTATCAAACATTTAGAAATCTTCCTTTGAGAAATTAATGATAGATCAATTGTACAATATTTTTTTAAATATGCAATAATTTTTCCTTTTGAAGGAGACACATTTTTAGGTGTTACAATACTTTTTTTTTCATTAAGTACCCTGCATGGAGAAAAATACTAAAACAGTTGTCAATATAAAAATTCCTGCTGTGGAGATATTATGATTGTAAAATTCAATGAGCGACATAACTGATATTTCTCACATTCCCTCGGTGCTTTTAAAATATTCCAACTACAGAGGGGGTAAGTAAATTTGTATTAATCACTTATTGGCACAGCTGAGGTTGTTCCCCCAGTCCAGATGTATTTGCTACACACTAGCTGCAGAGGGAGTATACACGATTACTATAATCACTTGGTGGCACAGCTCAGATTATTCCCCCAGTTCCTCTGCATGTTTGTTACACACAATCTGTGGAGAAAGTTTTTACATTCATAGTAATCAATTGATGGCACAGCCCACATTCTCCCCCCCTCCCTATGTGCACCTTTTTTTTCATTGGCTGTAGAGGGAGTATGTACGGCTGTTATAATCACTGAGTGAGCTGAGAGTATTCCCTGGATCCTATGCATAATTATTACACATTAGCTGCAGAGGGAGTATGTATGATTATAGTAATCACTGAGTGGAACAGCTGACATTATTTCACACACCAGCTGCAGAGAAAGTTTGTAATGTTGTTATAAATCACTGAGTTGCACAGCTTAGATTATTCCCCAGTTCCTCTGCGTATTTATTACACACTAGCTGCCGTAATCCTTCTATCTCTTCTCTTAGCTCCTGTACCTTTGTCAGCCATTGTAATACTGTCTGTGAATCTTTCTCACAAGCACCTGTCTCTCCTTGTAAATCAACAGGACTAGCTGTAAAAAGATAGAAAATAGGATTTATTTCTATTTAAGTTAAAACGTATCAAAATTTTTTTAAGGGGTAGGAGGGATTAGCCCAGCAAGGGGGATCTTGAATTTTTGGTTAATTCAAAGGAGGGAAATGGCTCTTTGTCCAATTTCACAAAAATTCTTTATGAAAATTTTTAGGAATTTTCTTAAAGGGACGGCGTCCCTGAAAATTCATCAATTTTACAAAATTTTTGAATGCAAAATCTTTCTTTTCGTATGAAAGTATACATTCTCATTTGTATAAATTCAAAATTTCAGGCGAATCTAACACATACCTTCGCAGTTATAGACCTTTAAATAGTAAAATACGTAATTTTGAATTTGGGGTGCGCAGCTCGAATTCATTTCACTGGCGCCACCTACAATATTTTGAGTTTTTACAACAGAGGTATATGGAGATTTAATTATTCAAAAAATCGACAATATTAGGGTCGTTACAGCATATATACAAATAAACTTTTTATGGATCATTTTTTCCTCTCTCTTGACCCTTTGGAATAAATTTTACGTTTTCAATAAAATTTATTTTCAGGGACACTGCATCTTTAACTTCTTCTTCTTTATGGTTAAACACGCTGTCAACATTTGACAATTCTGTGCCTCGGCAGGGTGGCTGGGGTTAAAAAAATTATAATACAGAAAAAATTTAAAACTATTTACAATTATTATGTTTGGATCAAAAATAGAGAGATCGGAGAACAGGTATTGAATCCTGTTCTTTGAATAGTCCAACAGTGTCTGCAGAAACTATAAGTTGTGGGAGACAATTCCATTGTTTGACTGTGCAAGGATAAATTTGTATGTGTCTTTGTGAGTGCGCATTTGTAGGAATCCAAGCAGGTTTATGTGTCGTGTTCTGCTATCAAGTGGAAATAATAGGTCTTGTGGATATATTGATACTAAGTTATGTGTTATTTTGTAAAGGGAGATGAGTCTGGTTCTGAGTTGGCGTTCTTGGAGTGTAGGCCAGTTTAGATCTTGTAGCATACTGTTAACTGAGCTTGTATTGTGAAATCTGTTCATTTAAAAATATAAGCTCAAATGGCTTTTCAATTTAGATTTTATTGTGCGTTCTAATATCATTTCGACATACCAAATATAAATTCAGAAATACATATTCATTGTGATTTTTAGTGTACAAGAAGTACTACGCGATCAAAAGTTACGAAAATTCCTGGAATTTTTCTTAAGTATTAAACAGGCTACTGACCTCCCACCCCTTCCCTTTGTACATGTAGATCTTCTAATGCCAAAGCATGCAAATAGTAGAAAAATAAAATGTGGATATGTTAAGGCCATACCAAATTAATTAAATGTTCTTTGGATTTCCCGCACCATATTTATCAAAATTCAAAAAACAATATTATAAAATCAAAATGCTCGCCCGCACCAATAAATTTCTGGCTCAAGAATTTTTTAGGGTCGGTTCTGATTTCTGCAAATTCTAAAGCCTCTAGAAGTCTCAGATTGTAAAAATATCGAAGAAAATTATACTTTTTGTGTTTAAAAAATTTTGTCGGGAGCAAATACATGGCACTGAAAGTCAAGGAGGGGAAATGTTCGAAAATCTTCTCCGTACAGCTACGTGCCAGGCTTCCTAGTCACCAGATTCCTTTGTGAGTACGGAAAACATCAGAAATGGTGGGGTAACCTATATAAAAAAAAAATTTCACTCGCTTGCACCTTTAAAGCTGTAATACTTAAAGTAAATAAAATAATTATATTTTCGCTCCCTCGCACCCTTTTTTTCACAAGAAAATCCGAGGAACATTTAATTAACTTTGTATGGCCTAAGTAGTAGATTGATGCTACACTGTTGAATGTTGGACCCTACATATATGACCTTGACTTAGATAATAGAGAGTTTGAGATTTATTTTGTTTGTGTACTTGTAATCTGAACCGCTATTGTAACGTCAATACCATCCTCGAATAATATTTTCCATTTGGAAAAAGTGGTGCTAGATTCTATCATTCTTTACAGAGCAAATATTTCAAGAAAGTTTCATGTGACTGAAATATGGTTATACAGCAGTATTACTACAGTTAACTCTCGTTTACTCAAACTCGGATAACTCGAATTTCCGCTTAACTCGAACTATTCTTAAAAGTCCCGTTTCTCTTCCATTGGTTTCTATTCATTTTTACTCCTGATAACTCAAATTCCGATAACTCGAACTTTTCATTAAGTCGAACTAATCTTTAGGTCCCTTAACTCATTTTACATTGAAATTTCAACTGGATAAATAAATTTCAATTCTTAAGCAAAAATAGATCAATTATAATGAGATCATTGGACAGGCAATTGATACTTTCTTGTTATGGAGTTGCATAACATACATGTACATGTACATTAAAGGTAGCTTGATTGTTAAAAGAAGACAACACAAACGTTTGTGAACGGTGATAGAGAAAGGACATAAGTCTTATTATAAATTGATTGCTGGTAATGTACTCAGAATGTCAAACTCCTGATAAGCCAAACTTTTTCTGAGAGTCCCTTGAAGTTCGACTTATCGAGAGTAGACTGTATATACTTACATTTGATTCCAAGTAACATAGACATATTAGGGTCCTTTCCTTCTGCCCTCTGTACACAAACTTGAACCAAGGACTGTAACTCCGTATAGCAAGCACTCATTTCTCGGGTGAATTTTTTCTGCAGTTTGATGTTGTCATCCGATGCAAGATGTTCAAACTTCTTCAACTCTTCTTTAACTATGAGTAACTGCTCCATCAAATCCTGGTTATGACTGGAGAGCTGAAAAATTTGACAAAAAAAAACTGGTTAAGGTCACTGCCTAAAACATTTAAGGTCACTTTCAACACATTCTTTTTGTCTGATACATTTTGCTTGAATTTTGACAATGTATTAAAGATGTCCTATACACTAGAAATGAAATATATTAAGAAATCCTCTCCATATGAATTCATCAAAATTATTCTCACAAATACACATAGATTTGGTCTTAAATGAATGAGGACGCCATTTGTTATTCAGAATGACTAATATTTTTACCAGTGACTTTGTATGAACATTCTTCATTTCAAAAGATTTCTTAACAACCTTTGCAACTTTTTCTCTGCCTGTCTAATGAACTGATAAACTTTTAGATAATTTTATTCAATCCAGCATACATACTTTTAAAGCTTTCTCTCTTGATATACAGTACAATGTATTATCAACTTCAAAAGTACATATTGGCAGCATGACACTTTTTCTTCAAAGCTAACTTTACCTCTTTCATGGATTTTTTCAGTTTCTTCATCTGTTCATCCTTCTGTCTTCCTTCTTCCCTCATTCCTTCCACTGATTCCTCTTCGTGAGATAACCTTTCCTGATAATGCCTAACCTCAGTCTGGTGTTTAGCCTCAATGTGACGCACTTTACGATGGCTCGTCTCCAGCAGCTATAAAACAGTGACAAGCTCATTAAGAAATGGTCTGCGGTCTGATGACCCTTATAGAAATCATTTGTAACATAACAATTTTGACCCAAATATTTACTTTTTTCAATTTTTATTTTTTTTTTTATATAAAAGTGGCAATTTTTGAAGAAAAAAAAGTTTTACCACTGACTTTGTATGTGTACAAGTGTAAAAGTTCAAAATTTTGAATGATAAGAAGCCAATTATCATGAATCTTTTAAGTTCAGAATGGAAAAAAAAAGAATAAACTTATAAGAATTTAGAATAATTTCCTTCCTTGTATTCGCTATTTTCGAAAACCAGAGTTACTTCCCATCTGAGTCGGTATCTGACGTAGACTGACTATGACGTCATCAAATTCTATGGATACAGTTCAAAAAGTCTGGGAAATGACGGTATAAAATCAACGTTACCATACCATTTTTGTGACGTTATAATAGTTTTACGTCAGATACTGTCTGTAAGGGAAAAGAACTCTGTATTCCGCAAATACTCAATAGTTATTTATGGATGGCAGTGTATATGTCCTTACCCTTTTTATTCTTTTACTAATGCACACATATTGCACAGACTTGTCCAACTTTTAGGTTTTTTTTTTTACACACTTTACAGATATATTCTTTCCTATTCAGCCCTTTACCCATATATTACACTGATACTTGCTTACCTTCTTGGCTTTTTCCAGGTCTAGTGCCAATCTTCCGTTTTCTTTCCTCACGGTGTCTAATTCTTCTTCACATCTTTGTAACGTGGCGCCCTCACCCTCGGATTTCAAACGCTCTATTTCCTCTGTTACTATGGAAACTTGCTCTGCTAACTGTCTTTCCTATACATAACAAAAAAGTCAGAAAAATTAAAAATTCTTTGAAAAGGGATATAATATGCTCTCACAGTCTGAGACTAATAGAATCTATCACGATGTTGCGACTGAGACGGGTAATCTCATTCAAGTGTAAAAGACTTGTAATCCACATAGAGGCTTGCCGAGTCATGGGAGTAGCAAATATTTTTCATGAGGATGAGTTTCTCCTGTCTCAGTCGCAGCGTTGTTGACTATTTTTCTCACTCAGCTCATTTATCACTAAAATGATTTTTTAAACAAGAATCCATACTAAAATGAGCACAAATCTAACAATGACGTGACGTTCTATGACGTCATAATATGTGTCAGGTGGAGTGTGAAACAAGAAAATCTCAAACTGCTATGTCTATATTTCTTCTTTTTCCTCAATTAAGGCGTAAGTGAGCGAGAAAAATTTCTCTACCACTAAATGTAAACAGCCCTTCAGTAGAGACTGACATTGACATATATTATTCAACCCAATTCACAAATTCCACTCTGAAGATAAACATGAAGCCATAAATTTCCAAACATATGAGGTCCATACGTTTTGTTATTCTATCAACTATAAATAGCGACGCCCTGATTGGCTGATAATGTCGCCAGCTGTCCTTGATGAATTACCATATACCACAGTCTAAAAATAGACCGGGATTACCCCCACTACCTTCTGCAAATGATGACGTTATCTATTGTGAATCAAATATGAAATTATAGAATAAAACAGTATGGACTTTTCACTCAGTATATATGATGTGATATTGACTTACTATGAAAATATTGACCTCTGCTTCGCCTTGGTCAATATTTTCACAGTAAGTCAATATCACATCATATACACTGAGTTAAAAGTCCATAATTGTATATCATAAACTGCCAATGTGCATGAATAACTCCAGAGTTGAGAGAGTGTGAAGTAGACAACAAAAGACAATACTTTGGCCGATAAGAAATTCCATTGAAATAATTTATAACAGCCACAAAAGTCTTAGCAAAGAATTTCACTTGGTCTTTAAAATGACCTTGACCTTTGGCTTACAATTTTCAAGGTCAATATCCATGCTGTGGTTCAAAGACAGTACGCACATTGTTCATTTATTTAGCTGCAACGAGTCAGGAACTATTTGATTTAGTTTTATTTCAATTCTGATGTCTTGATTTAATTTTTTTTCTATATATGTGAGTTTATTACAATGGAATTTCTAAATTCTTTTTACTTTTCAATGAATTTGTGATTAGCATGATTCATGTTTAATCACTAATTCACTCATGAGAAAATTGAAATGAAGATGTGTAATGTTTACAAACATCATCAGAGATGTTGAAATTAACCGGTCCGACCGGCAAAACAGGTTAAAATTTGAAATGACCGGTTGGTAACGCCAGCTCACTGGTCCGAATGACCGGTAAAAATTTTTAGGAAACGTTTTCATTTTTTTTTCATATCTATCCACTGCATAATATTTTAGGAAGTATTGTCCTAACACAGTTTATTGATTTCCGAACATGATATTGTCATAAAGTTGTTTACTCATACATGTGACATTGTCTGATTTAATTTATAAAATCTCTTTTCTTTGATGTATTTCAAAAGAAATCAGCTAAATGTCAAGTATTGTTCAATCGATTGTCGACAACGGATCTTCCGAAAGTCGTCTTGCATTTGAAGACGTTTAACATTGTTACATCAAAATACATAGAATTTTATGCATATTTGCAGTAATAAGAGCTGCCAATCGTAGTAATCTGCAAACTTTTCTGAATTATTTAAGTTTGAAAACGGAAAGTCGGACTCGTTAAAACATGTAATTACTAAACTGACCATGCACATGCTCTTTTTTTTCAAAGGGATGAGATGGGATGTTCCTGTCTGTTATTTGAGGAAACTTTGTTAACATAAATAGAATCAGGGATTAAACTCTTCTGACAAACTACGTAGAATAGTTGCCATATCTTCAAAAATTCGCGGATCGTCGATAAAATTTTAGTCTTGTCTCAAACCGTGGGTTCCCTCTCTCACGGAAAATGGATTGAATACCCTATCAATGATACTGTCTTTCTAGATATTTTTATTTCTTATGAAAATCTGCATCATTACTATAAACTACTGGCATATTGTTACAATAAATAAAAACATCCAGAGAGACACTACGTATTTATACAAAGGTTGATCACACGGCGTAACTTGTAAGTTCTGCATTTAATTTCAGTGACATGTGTATATTTACATGTATGGATTTATTGAAGGGTTCTGGTGCCGGAATAAAAATCAATTCATTCATTCTTGTTCATCTTGAGAACTTTAACTTAACTTCGTAGAAAGTCTCTCTCTCTCATTTTGGAGTTCATTAAATACGCATGTAGATATACGCGATGGACTCATGGATTGACATAAGATATAAAACAAAGAAATTAAAGATTGAATGAAAGAATAAAGATATTCTTTCTTCTTTTTTTTATAGAAAAAGGTCCTGAATGGTAACAAACGGACAGTACAGTTGGAAAGGCAGACAGACGGCACAATATTTAAACATGTCACTGTCTAAAGACACGATATTTCATTGATAATTCAATCGTATTTAAATTAATCAAACTGAATCCATCATTTTCATAGTGTAATGTATTTCATAATATACAGTATATACTGCAGAAATTAACTTTTTGTTACAAAAATGTCGGACCAGTTAAAATTCTTTCGGACCGGTTGATTTAGGACTAGTACCGGTCCGAATGACCGGTACATTAGAAAATATTTCAACAACTCTGCATCATGTGAAGTTCCTTTAGGTTGTGCACGGGTGAGAGAATTTGTTGTGTTCAGATTTTGCATTATAATAGGGCATATTTTTATGATTCAACAGACTTAGACCTGCCTACGTGATTCTTTCCAAAGTGTAATATTTTGCTTGAAAATAGGTAATTTTGGTGTTATACCCTTGTCAGTATCTCTATATAAAATCCCCATAGGAAAAATGCCTATAAATTCGAATATTTGACCAAGCGGTCAATATTTACATCAATATTGGCCCTAGGGCAATATGTCAAAAAAATATTGACCGATAAACGGTACATCGTTTGTGACGTCACGTCATTGATGACGCTATTAGCTCTACCTATTTTTCCGCGCTTTTTCTCTTATAAAAGAAAATGAACGTAAACATGCCGGGCTAATTGGTTCGTTGCTGCAGTATTGATGTAAGGTATAACAAAACATTATTGACTGGGAATGAGGGCAATATATGATTTGTTTGACCCTCAGACAAAATATAGCCCTCGGCCTTCGGCCTCGGGCAATATTTTATCTTCAGGTCCAACAAATCATATATTGCCCTCATTCCCAGTCAATAATTGTATAATATAAACCACTTTTTGAAATTTTGAGAAACACATCGGTTTTTTTTTACCTGCTTGAACAATTATTGTGAATCTTTACCATACACGTGCTTTCATTAACAATATGGCTATGGAAGGTACTCGCTCAATCAACATGATCAAGCGCTCAAAAAATCGGAAAATTAATTTTACTGTTAAATTGAGGTCTAGGCGTAAAATTGGAAGGCGAAAGCATAGGGCATAATCAAAAGTCGAAAAATCGTAAAAAATATGCCAAAATTGTAAAAGTAGGCAGATATGAAGACTTTAGGTTCTAGTAATTCATAATTCCGATGGGTGTTTAGAATGGTGATGTTCAATGAATCACTGTGAATTGTTGCAGCTCTATTCAGTAAGACACTCCATGATCCTCTGTTTAGTACAATGTATTTCAAATATTCTGCATGCTATATATACTGTAGTTTCCAGAAGCGGCATTCGTTCATTACAGAATTATGACTTGGGGCATTCAAGTGTGAACGTTTCATACAAATTCACAAAGACAGACAGACAAAAGGACAAAGCGCATCGCACATATTGCTATGTCTTGCAGGCTGCACAAAAAACCTGATTTTGCTATAGCGCAATGCACAAAACTTCATCCAGATGTGCCATGAGAGAAACAGGTACAAGTATTGCATGTTACCAGCTGAAGAGAATGAGTGTTAACAAGAGAGATGAAATCTGATGCTCAAATGCACAAAAGTCCTTGTTAATTTCTCTCTACAATACTACAGTTAAAACTGTGTTACAAGTCCTGCTCTCTAAAGGTACTTACAGTAATACTACTTCTGCTTAGCTTTAAAACAAAGTGAGAAAACCTCCTAAATTATCGTTTATTATAAAGCTTTACATATCATAATTATGATAAAACTTATTATTAGTGATGAACCAAATGTCACCGACAATCAATTGCCGATCACCAGAAGTCTTCGATTTCAATTTTTCACAAATGAATGCTGCTGAAAGAAAGATGCTCATGCTTGGGGTATTACTTCCCCTTATTTTCAAGGTCACTTTTATTTGATGATAAAGCATGCAAACAATTTGCATGTTTTATATTTTGCTTTTTTGTAAGAATTTTTCTCAATATATTAATCATAAAAATAAGGCTAATCTGTCTTTTGTGTTGAATATTAATGAAATAGTGTTATCCGATTAAAATTGATAATTGATCAGTCTACCCTTTCCAATTTGATTTTGTGATTATCGATTTCAAAATGGCTTCCAATGTAGAACACTTAATTATTCTGATCAACCTTTTCAACTATTCTAGTACATGAAATGTAAGTATGTAATTCTTAAAATACATGTAGTAAAATCTTGTGATGTAATATTGAAATTTACAGCTGGAGGACGAAAAACAAAACCTCTAATAAATAAAAGTTTTATTATTTGATGTAATATGATTTTGCCGTACCTTGGATTCTAGCTCGTGTATTTGCATGTCTCGTGTCGTGAGTTTTTTCTTGCCATCAAACAGTCTCTGTTGTAACTCCGATATCTGTAACTTAAGCTCTCCCTCCTGCTCTAGTAAATGTTGTAAGTAAGAAAGGTTAAGGAGCATAAAAATTGTTCAGAAAACAAAACTGAAATCAAATGAAAAGGCTCTTTATATAATTTTGAGCATTGGTAGCATGAGGTTTTTTATTTTTTGCTTTTTTGTTTTTTGGTTTTTGCTTCGATGCATCATTTTTACGTGTGGAAAACCATCCATACTTCACAGTGTTGACAGGAATAACAATCTTGGAGAAATATTTTGACAATCTGTTGACATTAAAGTGTATAACACCATGTTTGTTACTATTGACATTTTAGCATATGGACAGTAATGCAGTCTTTTGCTATGCAGATCTGCCTTCCAAAGTGCATTTAAAGCATACATGTACTTTAAGCATTTGTATAAGTGGAATTTGCAATTTCTGCAGAAACATTTTTGTTTAACGTGTATGACAAAATGAGCAAGATCTCAGGAGTTCTCCTCCATGCATAGAAAATAAATAGCTCAGATTGAAAAACAAGAGATCTTTGATTCAAATCTAACATTAGGAATGTAAAATTGTCAATACTATAAACTAATTGGAAGAGTAGGCAGGTCTTGTGATGATCATATGGCTTTTTGTTTGTAATTATTGACATTTTTAGCATATGGACAGTTTACTTTAGTCTTTGTGACCATCTTTGGACAATAAAGGATATTTGTTTGTTGTTGTTGACCGTTTCCTCCAGGGTGGGTAGATCACTGAGGTAGTTCTGTAACTCGTCTAGTTTACCCTTCATCTGAGTATTGTCCTCTCTCATCTCTACAAACTTCTGCTTCCATTCCTCCCTCTCCTGCTCCAACTGGTAAAACTGAAAGCAGAAAACAAAATGTGGTGAAAGTGAAAGTAAAAGTGAAAATACAAAACAATGTGTGGTTAAAGTGAAAGTACAAAACAATGTAAGGTGAAAGTGAAAGTACAAAACAAGATGTGGTGAAACTAAAAGTACAAAACAATGTGTGGAGAAACTGAAAGTACAAAACAATGTGGTGGTGACACCGAAAGTACAAAACAATACATGTATGTCGTGAAACTAAATGTAAATGTACAAAGAAGATATGGTGAAACTGAAAGTACAAATGGGATGGCAATTGTTTATGGAACTAGAATATGCTGCATTTCTCATGACAGGCTGATAAACTTGATTGTCACCAACTTAGGAGGGCCATTTTTTTTTCACCAGCACACACCAGCATAGTTATATGACTCAATATTGAACAAAGAGTATATAAGCAAAATTATGATGATGTATCAAAATCCATAACTTCACATAAATCTTTACTATGAAAAAAGTTGCAAATTAGTTTAACATGTTTAATGTCAGGCCATATGAAAACTCTTTTATCAGGGCCTTGTTAAAATACATGTAGGTTTGGGATAATTGAGCCATACTGTACCTGAGATTGTATTTCGTCAGATCCTGGTGCCATCTTTCTTAGGGCACTGCGTAACTGGTTCACTTCTTCCTCTGTAGCTCTAAATAGAATTTACAGTATTAAACATGGAGTCAAGTTGATATGATATGAATATTAGACGGTTTGAAGTGGTGCAAACTTTATTCAAGAAATAACAACTAGCTAGCCATGGTTTATTGTCCAGTAATTCCACGAGTCGCATGAACCAATCAAATTATCACCGAGCCGCAAAGCGGCAAGGTAATAATTTGATTGGTTCATGTGACAAGTGGAATTACTGGACAATGAATCACAGCTAGCTAGTTGTTATTTCTATTCTAATAAGTAGCATGTGAATGGGCGGAGCTTAGCGCACTGGAAGTCTGTTGGAGATTTTACACCAGGCAAGTTCTATGGTATATATAGGGAGAAAATCTCAGGTCATATTAGAATATAATTTATAATCCACTTTTGTGCACTACCTAACACCATATTACATCTCAGTAAATTGCAAAATTGTTACTGTTAATCAAATTGTACAATAGTATCAAGTCTCATCTTATTTGGGAAAGAAATTTATATAAGCTGTAAGATTTTTTCTAATCCCCTTAGTTAAATTTGTATGAGAAAAGTTAAATTGACAATGTTTTGTGATAAATAAATATGTTTAAACTAAGTCTCACCCTAGTTTTATCTCTAGATTTTCCATTTCTGATTGCTTCTTTGACCTTAAATCGGCCAGTTCACTCTTCAATTCAGCATTTTTGTACTCAAGTTCCTGAAAAGAGTAAAACAAATGTCATTCTATATCTGTTAAAACATTTTAAAATAAACCTCAGAGTAATTAAAAGATAATTTTAAGACTTTTTAATTGAAAGGATTTCTACATCCTTGTAAATCATTTTACAACTACAAGGATTGTTATAGGAGAAAAATTCCTTAAAACAAACAAAACTTATCCTAAAATAACTTCAGTTCTATCATACATCTGATACAATTTGTTGTGAGTAAAAAACCCCTTAATATCCCACCCGTTCTGCTACGTCTTTTGGTACATTTTTGGACATAATAATTTTCATACTTTTTGGCCATTTTACATTGTTTAGACTGAGGATCACTGACGAGGGTTTAGTACCCAAAACGTTCATGTCTGGTCCATGCTGTAAATTTATCAGGTCTTAAATGATGCTATTGAATTTGAAGAAATTTAACATTCATTATGTGACATTCTATACTTTTGGAAATGAAGTTTGTGAGAAAGTTGTGGAATTAACATGATTAACAATCTATAAATATTTCTTTTCAGTGACCTTGACCTTTTAGACATGACCTTGGTTATGAGTCATGATACATTATGGGGTTTGTGACATAAATTCTGCTTTACATTATTCAGATGTTTGACCTTTTGGCTTACTAGATAAGATTTTGTCATTTGAGTAAACTATGACCTTGACCTAGGCTCAAGGTCACAACACACTGTAAAGACCTTGGCAGCAATTCTACAACAATTAATTTTCTATTTATAATTTCTTTAGAACTTTGATTTTCTATTCTTAATTTTGATATTTACATTACCGCAGTAGACTGGCATTTTACACACTCTTAGACCAAACAGTACCATATTTTCTTGACTATAGACTTAATCAGTCAGGGGTCCAACTTAAAAAAGTTATAACTTGCCCAAGTAACTGGATTTTAGTATTTATAACTTAAACAAGTTATAACAGCATTCTTTGAACCTCAATATCTCCTCTGAGTATTTTTCTTATGAACTGAGCATTTGTAACTTAATAGATATTAAATTGGACAACCTCCTGGTATATCTCACTATCCAGCGCATGCTCTGGAAGTCTGGTGCAAGGCTCTCAAAAATAGGGTTCTCTGGGGAATATTTCTGTAATTAAATCCTATTTACCAGCAACAGACAATCTAATTCCCAAGAAAATTAGGTCAGAAACATAGTAAAGACCTAGATGCATCTTCTGAATGTGAATATTAACAATGAATCACAATGCTTTGAATATAAACATGTTGAAATAAAAAACTCTGTTATAACTTGTTTAAGTTATTGGAGAAATTCTGAGGAAAATCTGCTTTTTTATTTGTAACTTATTCAAGTTATAAACCCATGAACATAACTTGTATAAGTAATTACTGATGCACGTTAATTAACTTCAAGAAGTTATTACTCATATAAGTTGGACCCCTGACTGTTAATAGCAGATTTATGACATCACAATAAAACATAGTGTATTCAAAGATTAAAAAGCTCACCTGATGGCAGCATCTTATCATCTTACCATTGCGGCAATCAGGGAGTAGTCAAAGATAACACAGTTTCCTAATTTGAGATTAAGGACCAATTTATATAAGGCCCAAGAAAATTAGGACTACATGTAAGAGGATTCTACAGACTGGGTATCTTATTTATAAGATGACAACTGTATACAGGGCTCTCACATCCATTTTTAGGACTGGAGCCAGGACCTTTGAACATGGGAAAATTTGCAGCGCTTCCTTAAAACTTGGGAAAAAATATAGATTTGTATGCATTTTCACTTGAAAGTTAGAACTTCTAGCTCATTTTTATTTTTTTCCCCTAGAGATATCAAATTGGGAAAAATTGGTCAATGCATTTGGGAAAAAAAGATACCATTTTCCATGGGAATGAGACCAAATATCAGCCCCAAATCAGGCCTATCAAGAGCCCCTGGTGTATTTCAGAGAAATTGTCCAGAGAGTACACTAAATTTGTAAACAGGTCAGTTATTCTTGACCTCTTTCCTTGCACTTGATAATATCCTATCCATCTATATCAGTATTGCATAAATTAATTTAAATAATAAATTAAGTCCCTTACCTGTACTTGTTTATATGTTTCACCGTCCCCCTCTCCGTTCATTACAGCATGTTTTAATTTGACTTCAAACTTTTTGTTGTCTTCCTCTAGCTGCATCACCTTCATTTTAAGTCTATAATCAGAAGAAATTCAGATTAATGTCATATTGAGTCTTTGCAGAAAACAGAGTTATTTCCCCTTATAGACGGTATCTGACGTAAAATCATTGTAACGTCATGAAAATGGTATGGTAACGTAGATTTTACACTGTCATTTCCCAGACTTTTAGGACAGTTTCCATAGAATTTGATGACGTCACAATCAGTCTACGTCAGATACCATCTCAAATGGGAAGTAACTCTGGTTTTCGAAAAATATATAGCGAATAAAGAATTACATGTACTCTAAATGACAAAATTGAAGAGACTTCTTTTATTTACAGGTCATTTGCCAATCTAAAATATGTTTATTCATTAGTATCACATCATTAGAAAATTTGCCATGAGCTATTTCAATAATGTTATGTAAGCATATTTTAGATATCAAGTTAAGGTAGATAATCACTGACTTGTCGATTATCTGATCCTTTTCCCGGATGGCATCATCTGCCGAATGTGATAACGTCCCCCATCTCTGTTCATCTTGGTCTCCTGAACTCTTAAATGTGCTGCTATATCCCCCATTAACCACTTTACTATATTTGTCCTGAATATAAGGATTACAACAATTCATAAGACAGGCCATAAAAATAGTGAAATAGAAAATAGCACTGTTGAAGAACATGTATGTCGCCTGTTGCATGGTTCACCCTAAGTATGTGACCTTGACCTTGAAAGTGACCTTGACCTACATCGAATGCTGAGTCCCATGATGCTTTACATTCCCTGCAAGTTTGAAAGATGTCTAATGAATATCAAGTAAGTTATAGCCAAATATAAGAAAGTGTGACTAACAGACAGACAGACAGATAGACACCGGACAAAGTGATCCCTATGTGTCGCTCTTGCGTTGCAGGCAGACCTGCCTACCTGTATCTCATCATTAGTATAATATTTTGTTAAGGAAAGTATAATTTTGATGACTAATGTGTAATATAAACCACTGATGCAATTTTGAGAAAGAAAAAAAAAACCCAGTCTGCTTCCACAATTGTTACAAAGTTTGAGAACTTATCTGATTGACGATAAAATATAGAAAACATTTGTTAAATAAAGGGCTCAAAATGTCGACAAAAAGTAATTTTGCTCAAAGAATAGTTCTTTGGCGTAAAATGGAACAGCAAAAGCATAAGGCGGAATTTAAAATCGTTCAAGTAGGCAGGTTGGTGCAGGTGACATAAAAATGAAGTGAATAATTTAAGTTACAAAAGAAAAGAATTTCCTATTAAAGTGGAATAAAACATGTAATAATGAAATATTTCAATGAGTTTGATTTCAACATTGTTACATGGAACATTTTTTAACATAATCATGATAATAAATCATTTTTTTTTGGTTGATTTAATTCACAAATTATAACAGCATACAAACCTGAGATAATGTAGGATACTGCTCTCTCTGCCACTGCCTCATTCCTGACGATCCCCCGTACACATTACTAGACGTCCGAGATTTATGTCCCCTTGTTACAATGTCATTGTCAGAGAAATACTTGTCCTCAAATGCATTAGCTCCTGAAATTTGGGGCTTGACAACTTTGTCTGCACTGAAATTCTTAGTATACGGGTCATTCAGTTCACTCTGACTTCTGGAATGAGGCTTGAATACTGAAGAAGGCAAATCTAAGGGTGATGCCCTTTTCGGCGGCGACGCCCATAAATTATCACTAGAAGCTATACCATCATAATTTCCGGCAATTTTATCACTCGAGCTACGCTGTCCTAAGTATGATCCATATTTACCTCCCCTTCCGTAAATATCACCATTTTTGGTATACTTTTCGTAATCAAACACGTTCCTTACAGAGTTGTCTGCCCTGTCCACATTTTGATCGTTATTGGTGTGAGAATCATCTACGGATAGTTCGTTAAAGTCCCTGTTGAGGTAGGTTTGGTCATATGGAGTTGACGTTAGGCTATATTTAGATGGTCTGTAGGCTTGGTACGTTGAGCGAGTGTCGGGATAGGATAAACCACTACCGAGCATGGGACGAGACGTATTGGACAATGGACTTTTAGACCTGGAGTAACTTCCTACTGTATCATATCTATTACTTTCTCTACTGCTCCAACCTAAAGATGAAAATAAAATCATGAACAAAATTAGTATGTTCATCAAATATCAATATATTGCATAGTTTATAGTAAAACTAATGTTTTCATCAAATATCGAAATATTGTATACTTTATAGAAAATTCTTTCCATCTATAGAGAATCATATTAATAATACCATTGATGTATCATGTGACAATATATCAAGCTATAACTAAGTCAATCATTATCTAATAAGACACTGTGATAAATGTTTCCTCGTCCCAAATCGAAGTCTTTCTTAACCATGTTTACCGACCTGGACACCTTACTATGCTCAAAATTCTATATTAAGGTACATTTGTATTAGGGGTATAATAACAATATCGTGGAAAATCTAGTGCTTCCTGGTTCCATATTTTACATATTTTTAGCTATTTGATATATTTTTTTAATGTTTCATTCAACTCGCCATGAAAATGTATGATCCCGAACATTGCCGAAGTCGTGCGTCTTCAGCCAACTTTGTGGTATTTAATTTTTCGGTCATCAAAACAACCGGAAGTAGAGTATTATACCCCTAATGCCTTAAAAAGATTTTTGGCATTGAACCCCTCAATGGTCAAAATCCTGAATCCACATTTTTTCATCTCTCTGATAACCCCCCCGCGCTTTTTTTTTAATATTTCAAAAACGCTATGACTATCAAGCAATATAAAATAACAAAATACATAAAGTTATGCTAGTACATGAGCAAATCAATTTTTTTTCAAAGTAGGATGTGGATGGAAAGGGGGAAGGTTGCTAGATTTCGTGAAGAACATGTATACTGTATTTTTGGAAAATTAGCAGAAAACAGACTAAAAACGCATTTCAATATTAAGATTTTTGAAGACAGTAGACCTGCCTACCTGTTTCTCATCATTAGTGTAATATTTTGTTAAGTGAAGTGTAATTTTGATAACTAAAGCGTAATTTAAACCACAGATGCAATTTTGAAAATAAAATCGAGAAAAAAAAAAAAAAATTGCCTGCTTCCACAATTATTACAAATGAAATTTTTAGAACTTGTGTGTTTGACTATAAGATATGGAAAACATTTCGAAAAACGTCAATTTCCTCAAAATAATAGTTTTAGGCGTAAAATGGAACAGCAAAAGCGTATGGCGTAATATTGGGTAAAAATTACGCCAAAATCGTATAAGAAGGCAGGTCTGAGAGAGGGACTTCCCATCCATTTTTTAACATTGACACCTTAACCCCCCCCCTCCTTCCCCTAGATCTGCACATATTCGGTATTTCCGAAAACCAGAGTTACTTCCCATTTGGGACGGTATCTGACGTATACTAATTGTGACGCCATCAAAATCTATGGAAACGGTCCAAAAACTCTGGGAAATATTGGTAAAAAATCGACTTTATCATACCCTTTTCATGTCGTCATAATGATTTTACGTCAGATACCGTCTCAAATGGGAAATAACTCTGTTTTCCGCACAGACTCAATAACATGCACGGTGACGAGGTGATAAACCCAGATCAGAGGGACTCTAGTCTTTGACTCTATGAAAATTGTATGAAAAATTGGGAAAATCAGCATTTTGACAGATTCCAGGATGCAGGGAGTCCTGACCCTTTTATCCCCCCCCCCCCCCCTTCCGGACCTGTTAGCCCCGCCCCCTCTCTTGATCCGCCTTGTTGTAATAAAACTTACCACTTGACAAGGCTGGATTATTCTGCAGCATCTTCTGATAATCTGTAATGAGACAGACATAATGATTATGAAGATACTCATGATAGACTTATTGTTATTGTACATGACACTGTGTAAATATGTAAGTAAATATATAAATATAACACAAATTATCCCATTCCAAGTACAAATATATTTTGTTATTCACTATCCATGCTATCCTCTAATTGTTATTTGTATGGTCAATATCGTAAACTGATGACCCGCGATCAGCCAATCAAAATCGTCCTTCTTTCAGGATTATATATTTAATTATTTACTCTACTATAATTATTTCCTAGACTTTAATATCGTCTTCTATGATTCTACTGCTCTCGACGCCAACGACCTTCAATGGAATCCGCCCCTATAGGACAAGTAGAGTGGGTGACATTAGGGTCGAATCGTCTTACTGTACGTTATAGAAATTAACATCGTCATTTTTCCTTTCTTGTGATAATGACATTGTCCTAGCTGATATACCGTGTGAATATTTCTATAATAATAGTTAACACATCATAAGCATCTTCCTGATTGATATAAATAAATCATGTCCATCATCATTTCCCCTTTCCTCTTTGGCGGATCTAGTTTTAATCCAGGAAAGTGGGCGGGGAATGTTAGGACATACAGGAAGCTGGGAATGGAGGGGTCCTGTTTTCCTTAAGAGTGTGGACGCCAACCCCCCCCCCCCCCCCATCCCCCTTCCTTTCTACTTCGTCGACGTTAACTTATTCTATATATCGTCAGACGTGCAAAAAGCAAAGGTCAGTAAAAGAATGGTCGGTCGCTGAGTCACAGTTTACGTAGAAATTGGGTCTTCTGTAAGAAATATCATGAATATCGGTTCTCATTCTATCGGGAAATCTTATACCAGCATGTCAAGAATGTTTCCAATAAACATTTCGATTCCCCTCTCTCCGTACAGATAAAGTGACCGCTCACACAAAGGGAAATGAAGTCAGTAGAACAGATGCATCAAACATGACGTAAGATGTGATTGCGATGCCAATACACGATGTTATCACGTTTTATCGTTCAGTACCGATTGGCACCCCTCATCAAAAGCTATACAGCTGTTATATCTATGCCCAGTGTTCTATATACATCTAAATCAGTAAATGCACTGCAGTCTGTTTCCTTGGGGTGTTTTCTTTTCTTCTTATTCACCGGCGTATACGCGTTTCAAACTCTTTCTCGTGACTATCATAATTTAGTTACACAGTAAATTTACGAAGCTTTTTACCAATAAAATAAAAACATCAGAAAAATAAAAAGTCATAAAAACGTTGGTGTTTTTAAAGAATAATGCGTTTCTTTTTATTTTAAGAAATCTTGTACAAATGCGGTCCATCGTGAAAACAAGTAACAATTCATCTTTTGTCGCGAGTTCTTTTTATGTGTGTGTTTTTCTTCGTTTTAATTAAGTTTTGGATTTTTGTTTTTGTATTTATCATATTCTAGCATGCATTTATTTGACACTTACTTACAAATTTCCAATGGAGGTAATGAACGGATCGATATTTTTTCCAAAAAAGGGGTTGGGTTGTTCCAGTCTATGATTTATGGGGGTGGGGTACCCCTCGATCCCCTCCCGCCCCCTTACCTACCCTCCCATCCCCTTACCTACCTCCATTTCACCCTTTCCACTCCCTCATTTACATAAAAATACACGTACAAACGGGGGGGGGGGGGGCAAATCCTTTGGGTCATGACCCCCCTCCTCCTCCAGATCCGCGCTTGGAGGTTTAAATCAATCAAGCCACTAAGTGTATTGACCCATTCTATGAGACTACCAGTTTTACGTAACTAGCAGCAGGTGGTCGGCCAAAAACTCTAATACATGTACAAGTAAAACTTGAATCATTGTTGAACTATGTCAGTTTTCAACAGGGATGCAATAAAATGCAATATATATGTTCACAATGAAAACATTATTGTTGAAATAAATCTTTGTCATCGTGACAGAGTGAAGTGTATACGGACCTAGTTCGCATACCCTAACTTCATAATAATCTATTGATATTTTACAATTTATCTTCATACGTGTAAACATGCATGCAGACAAGGCTGTAGTCAAATCACACGATCAATATTTGGCGCAAGTATTATTTTTCAAAATCAAATCATCATCATCATCATCATCATCGTCATCGTCGTCGTCGTTATCGTGTATTTCATCAATACGCCAGCATCTTTCATGTGCATAGGATATTAGAAACAAAAGAAGTTTTACAACTCGACAACACGTAAATACGATTACATTTGCACCATATATAAAATGTGTATCTAGCTCAACTTACCAGGTACATTATTTTGAACGTTGAAAGGGGGAGAGTGTGGCACGTCCCATGACATGACTGTTCAAACTATGAATCTCCAACACCGATCCCGTTATTCAAATATTTCCTCTGCGCTCATTGTTTGAAGGTCCCAATTACCGCATCGCAAGCTTAAAAATCTGCAAGGAAAAAAGGAGAAATCTCAAAATCCTTCTTCTACAATAGTCACTTGGTCTATTAAAATCTTCTTATCCAGCACACTTTAGAACTAATCTTTAAGACCGAGATTTTTTCGTCAACAATTTACTCGGAGTACGATTGTTTCACCGGACACGGTCACTGGTTTTTGTCTTTGTCTCCATTCTCATTAAACCACGAAGACTTTAAATCGGAACTAATTACTTGTAAATCGGTATTAAAGTTGAAAAGTCAACGAATGAAAGGACGGTGTATTGTTTCCTCTGTCCCGATCTCCGGACCCACAGCGGGTATATGAAAATTATTATGGATATTTCATATTAATACACACATAGCCACAACGGAATGTTCGATTTCTGACCTACAAGGCTACACTTTGTCAGCCTGGAGTAGGATAATAAAATATTGCTATTGTCCCCGCTTCAAAATCTGATTAAACTCTATTGACATGAATGTTTGGTTCTATTATGTCTCATAAATTGAGATATTTAACTTCAATAACTCGCGACTTGATCAAAACTCCACCTATAAATCAAAATCAGGGTCGAGTCTGTACTCCTATTCAATTGCCAGTTGCAGCACAAATCTAAAATTACATGCTATTTAATTTGTACAAATTCGACATAATGGATCGTGACCCTACTCAAATTACATTAAAACATATATAAAAGCGATACAAGTTCAATTTGAAAGAAATCACTTGTTCCATTCAAAGGCAATTAAAAAGAAACTGAAAAAAATCTACAATTTATTGTGCATAATAATAAATACAGACACAAAGCGCGGATGTACAGGTTGTTAGGGGGTCAGGACCTCTAATATCCCCCCCCTTTGTAATTTATCAAAAACGTTGATTCATTTCTCTCTATATATATTTTTTTCTTCAAATTATTGACTGGTACACCGTCAACCACCTCCCCCCGGTCGGACTGTACCCTCCCTCACTCACTGAGGAAAATCTAGATCCGCCCTTAAAAGTTCCCTGTTTATACACTTAAAGCAAACCGCAGGTCTATTATTTCTGGTCTACGTAAAGAAGACAAAGGTATAACGGACTTGGATATAATGTGGCCATTATCAAATAGGAAAACAATGTCAAGAAAACTTTAATACCTAAAGTAAAGAGAAAACACACTGTATGTTTTGTGGACCTCTCAAATCTACAAATCCTTTAAAGTCTTACATGTTGAGACTGGCATTTAAGGCGTTTAGTAAGATAAACATGGTGGATATATGATCCGCGTCGGACCCTGGGGGAGGTCATTGTATATATCCAAAGCTAAAATATTGACCCTTGATCGGCTAAATGGCCATCATGACCATAGTTGAAGATAAATCTACCAATTATTAAATTGGTCTATAAAAGAAAATAGGATCTTAACCGATTTTCAGCGAGCGCATTTCATACGGCGCTGTAGTGGAGAATAGTCGTACAGACAGACGGACATAAGGACAGACATGTTGTCCGACGATGACAACAGGGACTTTTCCTTTAAGTTCATGGTCTGCTTGGTCTGACGAAAATAGAAAAAAAAAAAACAAACCCAGAAGCGTAATTTTGAGTGTTGTTAAGAAAAAGAAATACAATTCAGGCGCCGAGCTTCTAGTACTTTTTAAGTGGGAGCGCTTTCAGGTAGGGACGTTTGGAGCCGCCTTGAGGCCCTGAATATGTCCAGGGCAGAGCAATGGTGGGGGTCCAGGGAGCGAAGTCCCTGGAAGCTAATGCATTTTGCACTTTTACATGGCACTTTAGCAATGACCCTTTAAACATTTTTGTCTATAACCTTTATTCTGTACATGGATATGGTAGAATTTCAACATAACCTAAGACTTCAATAACTTTTAGATCAAACGAAAATGAAATCCTTCGAGGTTTTCAAGTATGATGCTATAATTGTGGCGAAAGCTTTCTCTTTCTCACCTTTATTTTTTGCTAAACGATGTTGATGCACCTGACTACTTACTTATGCCTGGTTACGCGCCTGCAATTTGCAGGAAAAGTTCAAGAGTTACAATACTTAATGTCAGTTACAGAAATTCTTAACAATTGAATTCATGGCTCATTATATATGTTCTAGACAATTTCTCGATATTTGGGGAAGAGTTAAGTAATTTTTGGGGGGTGACTCCATTTGTGGTAGAGTGAGTTTGGACCCGTATTTATTTATTTATATTTACGTCCGTTTTTATCCCTTATTTACATACGTACTTCCTGTTAAATATTACGCGAGTTCCGTTCATGCGCGCGATTCATTTCCGTTTAATTAATTTAGCGATTTAAATGCCACATTGCGCACACTGCGTCACTTAACTAATTACATACTACCCAATTACCGACTTTCGTTAAGACATATGACTAAATGACACCTTTTCATTGGTTATGAATATTCTAGCGCCCAAGCCTTTGTTTAAGACTCCCGCTCGGCCAGTGATATTTTTCAGTAATTTGGGAATGGGGTCTGGGCCCGTGCAATTGGGAAAATTAATGACGTTTGGGAATATTTTGGGAAGTACCCATATAAGTAAAATGACAGTTAATACAATCAAAAGTTCAGAATATCAAATAATTTTCTTTTAAATATGATTTAATTTCTTATGCTTACAACAACATGTCAAATAATGAGTAAATTTGCTACTTTTGAACCTGAAAATTTCACTAATTTCAGTGATAATTCCATCTATATGAAATTGGGAAATTTTAGAGCCACAATTGGGAGAAAAAGAAACTATTTTTCATTGGGAAGGGGGCCGAATAACGGCCCTAAAAGGGTTAAAAAAAATCCCTGGTTGCAAGAGACTGATTCCCACTAATATTGTTATAGATCAGCAAAGTCTGAAAAATCTGTTGCCCAATGATTTCTCCATATCTAAGACCTTAAATATTGATTTTCTGACAAAGTAGTGAAAAACTCCAATTTTCATGATTTTCCTATTTCTGAAGTTAGCTGCGCGGACAGTAGTAGTTTATTTGTACCCTCGACGAGTCAGGTCAAACATGTGACACCGCGAGGTTGTTTCCATAACAATGTCCATACATATGGGTCAAGGTGTCACGTGTTTGACCTGACGCATGAGTGTAAACTATAAACATTGCGCTTGAATTCGAGGAGACGAAGCGGAGGCAAGTAGAATCCCGGCCGTATCATTGATATTAAAACTTAACAAGGTAAAATATGATTGCTGATTGTTTAGTTTTATTTCATTCGAGTGAGACACAGTCAATAATCCCCTGGGAAATTTGCCGATTTGTGCCGGCCGTACCCTGAATTTGGATTCCGGATTTGTTCAATGTAGATTCCTGCGGCCAACACACCCCTACCAACCAAATATCCAAGTGTCGTTGGCCGTTTCTGCGGCTAAAAACCGGTCAGCTCACTTGTATTGGTGAACTTAAAACGCAGTGAAAAAAGAAGGTTTGTTGAAATTGGGACGCATTAATTTCTGCTGGGACCCATTGTTTTTGCTGGGGACCCTTTGGCCAAGTTCCAGTGGGTCCAGAGGACCCATTAAGATCAAATTGTAGATTAATATCTGATCGGTGTATTTTTCAATGCCTGTCCAAAAATAATGTATGTGCATTGAAATTAAACATATATTTGCTGAATCCTACCTGAAAATGTGAAAAACAATCTATTCAAACCATGTTTCTGTCGTGTTATCTACCAGTTGTAATCTCTGCAGTGTCCACCATGATTCTACTATATTTGTTTAAACATGGTTTAAATAGATTAATTTTCACATTTTCAGGTAGGATACAACAAATGTATGTTTCATTTCAATACACATGCTTTAATTTTGGATGGGCAGGTGAAAATACACCGATAATTGAAAGATACGCAACAAGCTCTGATCGCCGATTTTCCCCACACACATTATGAAACTTGCATTTGAAACTGAGGTTGCTCTTAGACAAAAGGTAAAGAAGCTCCTCAGTTTCCATTGAAATTAGTTGAATGTGAGAATCGCTCTGGACCTTTTCTGTTTCTAAGACATTGTCGCACAGCCACTAGAGTGCTGTTAACTATTATTGGCAGGGTACAATTATCGGCACCTTTATTTATCGCTTATAATAAACGAGAATATTGACGTGTTTGTTGTTATTTTGTTATACAGGTAGAAGCAACAGTATATTAGAAATGATTTAATGAACTTCAGTCCATAATGTACCTAATATTATGGTGCCTACCACTGTCTTTTAAAAAGGATGAAAACAATAGTAGGAAAAACACCGTCTTTATCATAACAAATAAAAACCTTCCTTTTTTGAGTCGGTGTTTCATGGAATTTGAAGTTGGATTTTGTAATTCTTGTCAGATTCACAATTGCATAGTGTATTCCTCTTTCTTTTTTCATATTTTTTAATTATTTTTATGAAGAACTTGCCTACCTGTTACTCCTTCCAATTTATATCCCATTTTTATGACCCGTCTATAATTATCGGCATATCTGAATACTTACCTATGCACCTAGCCATATTCCCGCTTTGGGAAAATTTCATTTCCGTTTTTCAGTAGACAAATACTGAAATATGTAAATTATTTTATTGTCTTTTTATATAAAATAATATTCAGTGGTAATCCGACCCAGTTTCAGTTTTAACCAATGTTTTTCAAACTGATCAGGGAAGGTGCCGATAATGTGGAACACGCAGAAAATATAACTTCATGGGTAACTTTATTCAGAAGCGTTTATGACCTTCCAGGGTCACGACGACCTAAAATAAAAGTTTGGTAGTGGACGTCTTGGGGAACACCAATCACGTGGTGAAGTCATAAACTTGTAACATTACACTTCAGCCTTCGCACAACGGCGATTGCTCATCTCTCTTGTTGAGGGTGCCGATAATACTGGACATATGCCGATAACACTGAACAAAAGTTGACTTGCAAGAACCGTTTTATCGAGAAGCAAGCTACAATTGTGCTATATACTATAGAGGTGGTGGTCAAGGTCAACAAAAAATCCCCCTACACATGGTATAGTCAATAAAATAATAAACATGATGCACCAGCCGCTTGGCAAGGTAAAATGTAAAGGTGCCGATAATTGTCTACAACGCTCTATAATTTGTTGTCTAAGAGACATTTTTTTCACATCTTCAGAAAATATATCCGCTGACATAAAGTTAGAACAAAACAAACCTGAAGATAGCTAAAGATTTCGAATTTCCTCTGATTTATCTCTATGAAGATTCCGATCTCTTCTGCTTTTCTATTTTCATGAAATCAATGTAAGTTTCAGTTAACCACACATTAGATCAAATTAACTAGTACTATTTTCACTCTGGCCACTGTCAAAGTTAATGAAAACAAAAATTCGGCGGCTGTACTCAAAGCGCCCTCTATTTCCGGTGGCTAAACAAACATGTCAAAAGTTAGAAGGTTTTTTTAGAAAACTGAAAAATATTTTTACAGAGCTTACTAGAAAAATTAAGAAAATAATCATCTTTCTAAAAAATAAACCCGAAACGAGTTTCCTCCATAGAAAACAGAAAAAGATAAATAGCAAGGAGAAGGGTTCCGGAATTTTGAAATCGATTTGATTCAAACTTTTAATTTCATTCCGTATATTCGACCTTGACCCGCATCGTTCACTGCTGTGGAACGGAGAGAAGAAAGCCCAGTAAGCCTGTATTATTGTCAATTTGACTAAACCAGTTGCTCGTGTGATACCCTTAAGGTATGAAGGTAGTAATTATTTATTCGGTCCCTTTAACATAGAGTTCTATGGGAAGGGGTTATCCCCATTGGGCCTCCATAACTCAGTAAAAAAAGTTGATTTGAAAAATATGCTAATCATCATAACAGAGATTAATAAATTATCTTACTTTTGACCAAAAAAAATTTGGGGGTTAACGTTGCTTTTCTCCCCTTAAATTTTGATTGAAAAAAGGGGGGATGAAATGAACTGTTTCAACTAAAAAAATTACCCCCATTTGGCACCCCTAAATATTTCTATCTTAAATAAATTTCATGAAAATGCTGTACATGCAATGAAAGTCCACTATCAGTACTTTTCTTTCATATCTGTATTAATGAATATTATCCAATCACAGAAGCGCTATCTTTTACTCCTTGTCAAACTTTGGGTGGCCTCAGAAGGGAAGCGACTCGTTCGAAATAATTACTACCTGTATACCTAAAGGAAGCATAATAATGAAATTTAAAATGTCTTGAATTTGGCAAATGTGGTCCTACTGGAAAGATTATTCTATTTTCTATCTATAACATCATCATCATTTGTCGTGAAACTCTCTGATGGATGAAAATTTTGGGATACGAAAGTACCCAACCCCCTAACTGGAACCTTACGTTTTTCTGACTCGTTCAAAATACAGAAAATTTTGATTTAAAAAGGAATTTAAAGCCATTTGTCAAGGAATTGTGTTGTATATAGCTCAATCAACACAATATTCAATCTTATCTTAACATAATCACGGTATGATAAAGACGAAAAGAGTATCATTGCAGGAGTTATCTGTTCTTGAAAAGTTTTGGTGGTGTTTTTACACCCAATTTCAAGAATCAGGCCTGTGCTGTTATCCTATCTCAACGTTGGATTTGAATTGGCATTATTTCAGAAGATTAAAGTGTGTACTTTCGCATTCTTTACAGAAATACGTCTCCATGAACAAAGTATTTGCAGTAAAGGTCATCAATGCAGGTGACCCCCTTGTTAAATTACATCCAATTTTAGGGGGTATACTTACAAAAAATTCTCTGAGATGAAGAACATTAATTAAATGTCTATGTTTGACGTATCAATTCTTTCATTGAGTACCAAGGAAACTTTCAGAATCAACCAAGGTAACGAAAAGGGCATGTATAAGGTTCCAAAGGGGAATAACTCTATAAAACTTAATGAAATTTGAAATTTACTACATTTATGTGAACATGTTGCAAAATCTTAAGATTTTAAAGGAAATTATGAAATATGTCTGAACGTAAATAGCGATAAAGACTCAGTGAACAATTCCTCGTGCGAGAGCTGCCAGGATTACTACTCTCCTGCTTACAAGCGGGCATTTCTATAGATCCATAGCAAATTTTCAGCTGCATATGACGGCAAAACTTTAAGTGCCTAGATACGTTTATATGTCATTCCAGAGGAAGTTTATCGATTTCATATGCTTTTACACATCAATTCATTCAAATAAACACATAATCCTTTCAGCTAATTACTTAAAGTGATATTAGAACATATGAGATAATACTTTTACCTAAAACTTTCCCTAAAAATAAACCATAATATGCCAAAAATAGTTTTCAGCTCTTACCGCACATATACGTAAATCAGTTTTGAAGTTGCTATTTTTAGCCATTTACAGAAACCCTGATTCTATAAATGATCACTTCCGGTAAATATGATGGAGAGACTTATGACGTAGAAAGTTGTACATGAAAGACGAAAGTAGTGTAAACAATGCAATGTACCGTTGAGGTATTGAAGCTGAGTTCGCATTTAATTTGCTCAGTTTCACATCTTTTGATAATTTCTTGATCATGTCGAGTATTTTAATATGCAAATGTTTAATGTTAGTAATTTTCATGCGACCAAGCATCTGTCCGTGAGAAAAAAAAAAAGGGGGGGGGGGAGGGATGGGGAAAGGGTCTTGAGATGGACGATTTCACTCATGATGTCACATCATATTTTCTGTCTGTCCTATTTTACTATTTGGTCTAAACACTCACGATTTGAAAATATGGTTGAATATACAGCCCGACCTGTTTCAAACGCAGAAAGGGGGGGGGGGGTTAAATTGGAATGCGTGCGACTGGAGTTTCAGACCGAGAGGCCCCCTGCCCATCCTTTTATTGAGCTTAGTGAACAACATAGTATTACCTATATTCATATTGTCATATACATTCACTTAAATGACAGATGGAGATATCTTTGGCATAGACGGATTCAGGAATCTAAAATAGGGAGGGCGGATCACAGTGAACATTGAAAACAATCTTTCGGAGAAGCGTAGGAAGGGGGTGAGGGGTATAATGACAAAAACAAAATGTTATTAATTTATTTTTACATATATTTTCATCTTCATAAATGATTATTTCAAAATTCACCTGCATTCCCTGCAAGGGATATAGGGTATTTCACGAGCTCCCCAGTGGGTAAAACACTCAGTAAATTTTAATATTATTCTGAGGCTCCAAGTCGATGTCACGGAATCTATTTTGATTAAAATAAGGATCAAATTTTATTCTATCAATATATATGGTCACAATTTTAGGGATTAACAACGAAAAACGATTCGACATTATTCTTTTTTTTTCTAAATCATTAAGTTATGGTCACAGTTAGCGGTTTTTAATGGAATAACATAATAATAAAAGAACGAAGCAATAAATTTATACTGATCTGAAAACATTTTTGAAATACGTTTTCATGAGAAGGCAATTGATGATAGAAAAGATTGGATGATCTCTCTCTCTCTCTCAACGACTCAAAACGGACAAATGTGCGTGTGTGTGTGTGTGTGTGTGGGGGGGGGGTACCCCCGCAAACCACGATCTAATATTCGGCAAGTGCTAGATCCATAAATCCATATGTAGATTAAGAACCTATCAAAAAAATTGGCCGGCACGATTATTTTTTTTAATCAGAATATGAATTATGTCAAACTTCTGTCCTGAATCTACAGGTGATCGCCAGCCATGAGCATGTTTAGAAATGGTGCGCCCTTTATTTATTTATTTCATTTATTTATTTATTTTTTGCTCAATAAATAAAAAGCTATGTTATAGATATTGATTGTTTTATTCTTGAAACGGTAATCACATGCGTATACACATGTGCTAGTGCAGGCAATCACTTTGTCGTGTACAACTTGTGACGTCATTTACTGAGACCCACGAAGAATACAGTCGATCCCGAAAATTTATTGGGTAAATCGACAAAAATGTCGATTTCCTCTAAAACCAGGAATTTTTTTTCTGTGGTTACAGGATGAAAAATTTCATTTTTAAAGAGCTAATGCTATATACTATTTTCACAGATGTTCTAATATCACTTTAAGTAAGATTTTAATTATTTTACGGAGCCCCTCCCCCCTTTTTTCCAACATTTTATTCAAATTGCCTATATATTAAAAAGTTCGTCTTGAATGGAGCCAATTTGAATTTTGGATGATAAAATAATCTCAGCAGTACATTCTGAAACTACGTTTGCCAAATTGACACCCTTTTTTAGGTATGAAGGTAGTAATTATTTATTCGGTCCCTTTAACATAGAGTTCTATGGGAAGGGGTTATCCCCATTGGGCCTCCATAACTCAGTAAAAAAAGTTGATTTGAAAAATATGCTAATCATCATAACAGAGATTAATAAATTATCTTACTTTTGACCAAAAAAAATTTGGGGGTTAACGTTGCTTTTCTCCCCTTAAATTTTGATTGAAAAAAGGGGGGATGAAATGAACTGTTTCAACTAAAAAAATTACCCCCATTTGGCACCCCTAAATATTTCTATCTTAAATAAATTTCATGAAAATGCTGTACATGCAATGAAAGTCCACTATCAGTACTTTTCTTTCATATCTGTATTAATGAATATTATCCAATCACAGAAGCGCTATCTTTTACTCCTTGTCAAACTTTGGGTGGCCTCAGAAGGGAAGCGACTCGTTCGAAATAATTACTACCTGTATACCTAAAGGAAGCATAATAATGAAATTTAAAATGTCTTGAATTTGGCAAATGTGGTCCTACTGGAAAGATTATTCTATTTTCTATCTATAACATCATCATCATTTGTCGTGAAACTCTCTGATGGATGAAAATTTTGGGATACGAAAGTACCCAACCCCCTAACTGGAACCTTACGTTTTTCTGACTCGTTCAAAATACAGAAAATTTTGATTTAAAAAGGAATTTAAAGCCATTTGTCAAGGAATTGTGTTGTATATAGCTCAATCAACACAATATTCAATCTTATCTTAACATAATCACGGTATGATAAAGACGAAAAGAGTATCATTGCAGGAGTTATCTGTTCTTGAAAAGTTTTGGTGGTGTTTTTACACCCAATTTCAAGAATCAGGCCTGTGCTGTTATCCTATCTCAACGTTGGATTTGAATTGGCATTATTTCAGAAGATTAAAGTGTGTACTTTCGCATTCTTTACAGAAATACGTCTCCATGAACAAAGTATTTGCAGTAAAGGTCATCAATGCAGGTGACCCCCTTGTTAAATTACATCCAATTTTAGGGGGTATACTTACAAAAAATTCTCTGAGATGAAGAACATTAATTAAATGTCTATGTTTGACGTATCAATTCTTTCATTGAGTACCAAGGAAACTTTCAGAATCAACCAAGGTAACGAAAAGGGCATGTATAAGGTTCCAAAGGGGAATAACTCTATAAAACTTAATGAAATTTGAAATTTACTACATTTATGTGAACATGTTGCAAAATCTTAAGATTTTAAAGGAAATTATGAAATATGTCTGAACGTAAATAGCGATAAAGACTCAGTGAACAATTCCTCGTGCGAGAGCTGCCAGGATTACTACTCTCCTGCTTACAAGCGGGCATTTCTATAGATCCATAGCAAATTTTCAGCTGCATATGACGGCAAAACTTTAAGTGCCTAGATACGTTTATATGTCATTCCAGAGGAAGTTTATCGATTTCATATGCTTTTACACATCAATTCATTCAAATAAACACATAATCCTTTCAGCTAATTACTTAAAGTGATATTAGAACATATGAGATAATACTTTTACCTAAAACTTTCCCTAAAAATAAACCATAATATGCCAAAAATAGTTTTCAGCTCTTACCGCACATATACGTAAATCAGTTTTGAAGTTGCTATTTTTAGCCATTTACAGAAACCCTGATTCTATAAATGATCACTTCCGGTAAATATGATGGAGAGACTTATGACGTAGAAAGTTGTACATGAAAGACGAAAGTAGTGTAAACAATGCAATGTACCGTTGAGGTATTGAAGCTGAGTTCGCATTTAATTTGCTCAGTTTCACATCTTTTGATAATTTCTTGATCATGTCGAGTATTTTAATATGCAAATGTTTAATGTTAGTAATTTTCATGCGACCAAGCATCTGTCCGTGAGAAAAAAAAAAAGGGGGGGGGAGGGATGGGGAAAGGGTCTTGAGATGGACGATTTCACTCATGATGTCACATCATATTTTCTGTCTGTCCTATTTTACTATTTGGTCTAAACACTCACGATTTGAAAATATGGTTGAATATACAGCCCGACCTGTTTCAAACGCAGAAAGGGGGGGGGGGGGGTTAAATTGGAATGCGTGCGACTGGAGTTTCAGACCGAGAGGCCCCCTGCCCATCCTTTTATTGAGCTTAGTGAACAACATAGTATTACCTATATTCATATTGTCATATACATTCACTTAAATGACAGATGGAGATATCTTTGGCATAGACGGATTCAGGAATCTAAAATAGGGAGGGCGGATCACAGTGAACATTGAAAACAATCTTTCGGAGAAGCGTAGGAAGGGGGTGAGGGGTATAATGACAAAAACAAAATGTTATTAATTTATTTTTACATATATTTTCATCTTCATAAATGATTATTTCAAAATTCACCTGCATTCCCTGCAAGGGATATAGGGTATTTCACGAGCTCCCCAGTGGGTAAAACACTCAGTAAATTTTAATATTATTCTGAGGCTCCAAGTCGATGTCACGGAATCTATTTTGATTAAAATAAGGATCAAATTTTATTCTATCAATATATATGGTCACAATTTTAGGGATTAACAACGAAAAACGATTCGACATTATTCTTTTTTTTTCTAAATCATTAAGTTATGGTCACAGTTAGCGGTTTTTAATGGAATAACATAATAATAAAAGAACGAAGCAATAAATTTATACTGATCTGAAAACATTTTTGAAATACGTTTTCATGAGAAGGCAATTGATGATAGAAAAGATTGGATGATCTCTCTCTCTCTCTCAACGACTCAAAACGGACAAATGTGCGTGTGTGTGTGTGTGTGTGTGGGGGGGGGGGGTACCCCCGCAAACCACGATCTAATATTCGGCAAGTGCTAGATCCATAAATCCATATGTAGATTAAGAACCTATCAAAAAAATTGGCCGGCACGATTATTTTTTTTAATCAGAATATGAATTATGTCAAACTTCTGTCCTGAATCTACAGGTGATCGCCAGCCATGAGCATGTTTAGAAATGGTGCGCCCTTTATTTATTTATTTCATTTATTTATTTATTTTTTGCTCAATAAATAAAAAGCTATGTTATAGATATTGATTGTTTTATTCTTGAAACGGTAATCACATGCGTATACACATGTGCTAGTGCAGGCAATCACTTTGTCGTGTACAACTTGTGACGTCATTTACTGAGACCCACGAAGAATACAGTCGATCCCGAAAATTTATTGGGTAAATCGACAAAAATGTCGATTTCCTCTAAAACCAGGAATTTTTTTTCTGTGGTTACAGGATGAAAAATTTCATTTTTAAAGAGCTAATGCTATATACTATTTTCACAGATGTTCTAATATCACTTTAAGTAAGATTTTAATTATTTTACGGAGCCCCTCCCCCCTTTTTTCCAACATTTTATTCAAATTGCCTATATATTAAAAAGTTCGTCTTGAATGGAGCCAATTTGAATTTTGGATGATAAAATAATCTCAGCAGTACATTCTGAAACTACGTTTGCCAAATTGACACCCTTTTTTAGGTATGAAGGTAGTAATTATTTATTCGGTCCCTTTAACATAGAGTTCTATGGGAAGGGGTTATCCCCATTGGGCCTCCATAACTCAGTAAAAAAAGTTGATTTGAAAAATATGCTAATCATCATAACAGAGATTAATAAATTATCTTACTTTTGACCAAAAAAAATTTGGGGGTTAACGTTGCTTTTCTCCCCTTAAATTTTGATTGAAAAAAGGGGGGATGAAATGAACTGTTTCAACTAAAAAAATTACCCCCATTTGGCACCCCTAAATATTTCTATCTTAAATAAATTTCATGAAAATGCTGTACATGCAATGAAAGTCCACTATCAGTACTTTTCTTTCATATCTGTATTAATGAATATTATCCAATCACAGAAGCGCTATCTTTTACTCCTTGTCAAACTTTGGGTGGCCTCAGAAGGGAAGCGACTCGTTCGAAATAATTACTACCTGTATACCTAAAGGAAGCATAATAATGAAATTTAAAATGTCTTGAATTTGGCAAATGTGGTCCTACTGGAAAGATTATTCTATTTTCTATCTATAACATCATCATCATTTGTCGTGAAACTCTCTGATGGATGAAAATTTTGGGATACGAAAGTACCCAACCCCCTAACTGGAACCTTACGTTTTTCTGACTCGTTCAAAATACAGAAAATTTTGATTTAAAAAGGAATTTAAAGCCATTTGTCAAGGAATTGTGTTGTATATAGCTCAATCAACACAATATTCAATCTTATCTTAACATAATCACGGTATGATAAAGACGAAAAGAGTATCATTGCAGGAGTTATCTGTTCTTGAAAAGTTTTGGTGGTGTTTTTACACCCAATTTCAAGAATCAGGCCTGTGCTGTTATCCTATCTCAACGTTGGATTTGAATTGGCATTATTTCAGAAGATTAAAGTGTGTACTTTCGCATTCTTTACAGAAATACGTCTCCATGAACAAAGTATTTGCAGTAAAGGTCATCAATGCAGGTGACCCCCTTGTTAAATTACATCCAATTTTAGGGGGTATACTTACAAAAAATTCTCTGAGATGAAGAACATTAATTAAATGTCTATGTTTGACGTATCAATTCTTTCATTGAGTACCAAGGAAACTTTCAGAATCAACCAAGGTAACGAAAAGGGCATGTATAAGGTTCCAAAGGGGAATAACTCTATAAAACTTAATGAAATTTGAAATTTACTACATTTATGTGAACATGTTGCAAAATCTTAAGATTTTAAAGGAAATTATGAAATATGTCTGAACGTAAATAGCGATAAAGACTCAGTGAACAATTCCTCGTGCGAGAGCTGCCAGGATTACTACTCTCCTGCTTACAAGCGGGCATTTCTATAGATCCATAGCAAATTTTCAGCTGCATATGACGGCAAAACTTTAAGTGCCTAGATACGTTTATATGTCATTCCAGAGGAAGTTTATCGATTTCATATGCTTTTACACATCAATTCATTCAAATAAACACATAATCCTTTCAGCTAATTACTTAAAGTGATATTAGAACATATGAGATAATACTTTTACCTAAAACTTTCCCTAAAAATAAACCATAATATGCCAAAAATAGTTTTCAGCTCTTACCGCACATATACGTAAATCAGTTTTGAAGTTGCTATTTTTAGCCATTTACAGAAACCCTGATTCTATAAATGATCACTTCCGGTAAATATGATGGAGAGACTTATGACGTAGAAAGTTGTACATGAAAGACGAAAGTAGTGTAAACAATGCAATGTACCGTTGAGGTATTGAAGCTGAGTTCGCATTTAATTTGCTCAGTTTCACATCTTTTGATAATTTCTTGATCATGTCGAGTATTTTAATATGCAAATGTTTAATGTTAGTAATTTTCATGCGACCAAGCATCTGTCCGTGAGAAAAAAAAAAAGGGGGGGGGGAGGGATGGGGAAAGGGTCTTGAGATGGACGATTTCACTCATGATGTCACATCATATTTTCTGTCTGTCCTATTTTACTATTTGGTCTAAACACTCACGATTTGAAAATATGGTTGAATATACAGCCCGACCTGTTTCAAACGCAGAAAGGGGGGGGGGGGTTAAATTGGAATGCGTGCGACTGGAGTTTCAGACCGAGAGGCCCCCTGCCCATCCTTTTATTGAGCTTAGTGAACAACATAGTATTACCTATATTCATATTGTCATATACATTCACTTAAATGACAGATGGAGATATCTTTGGCATAGACGGATTCAGGAATCTAAAATAGGGAGGGCGGATCACAGTGAACATTGAAAACAATCTTTCGGAGAAGCGTAGGAAGGGGGTGAGGGGTATAATGACAAAAACAAAATGTTATTAATTTATTTTTACATATATTTTCATCTTCATAAATGATTATTTCAAAATTCACCTGCATTCCCTGCAAGGGATATAGGGTATTTCACGAGCTCCCCAGTGGGTAAAACACTCAGTAAATTTTAATATTATTCTGAGGCTCCAAGTCGATGTCACGGAATCTATTTTGATTAAAATAAGGATCAAATTTTATTCTATCAATATATATGGTCACAATTTTAGGGATTAACAACGAAAAACGATTCGACATTATTCTTTTTTTTTCTAAATCATTAAGTTATGGTCACAGTTAGCGGTTTTTAATGGAATAACATAATAATAAAAGAACGAAGCAATAAATTTATACTGATCTGAAAACATTTTTGAAATACGTTTTCATGAGAAGGCAATTGATGATAGAAAAGATTGGATGATCTCTCTCTCTCTCTCAACGACTCAAAACGGACAAATGTGCGTGTGTGTGTGTGTGTGTGGGGGGGGGGGGGGGGGGGTACCCCCGCAAACCACGATCTAATATTCGGCAAGTGCTAGATCCATAAATCCATATGTAGATTAAGAACCTATCAAAAAAATTGGCCGGCACGATTATTTTTTTTAATCAGAATATGAATTATGTCAAACTTCTGTCCTGAATCTACAGGTGATCGCCAGCCATGAGCATGTTTAGAAATGGTGCGCCCTTTATTTATTTATTTCATTTATTTATTTATTTTTTGCTCAATAAATAAAAAGCTATGTTATAGATATTGATTGTTTTATTCTTGAAACGGTAATCACATGCGTATACACATGTGCTAGTGCAGGCAATCACTTTGTCGTGTACAACTTGTGACGTCATTTACTGAGACCCACGAAGAATACAGTCGATCCCGAAAATTTATTGGGTAAATCGACAAAAATGTCGATTTCCTCTAAAACCAGGATTTTTTTTTCTGTGGTTACAGGATGAAAAATTTCATTTTTAAAGAGCTAATGCTATATACTATTTTCACAGATGTTCTAATATCACTTTAAGTAAGATTTTAATTATTTTACGGAGCCCCTCCCCCCTTTTTTCCAACATTTTATTCAAATTGCCTATATATTAAAAAGTTCGTCTTGAATGGAGCCAATTTGAATTTTGGATGATAAAATAATCTCAGCAGTACATTCTGAAACTACGTTTGCCAAATTGACACCCTTTTTTAGGTATGAAGGTAGTAATTATTTATTCGGTCCCTTTAACATAGAGTTCTATGGGAAGGGGTTATCCCCATTGGGCCTCCATAACTCAGTAAAAAAAGTTGATTTGAAAAATATGCTAATCATCATAACAGAGATTAATAAATTATCTTACTTTTGACCAAAAAAAATTTGGGGGTTAACGTTGCTTTTCTCCCCTTAAATTTTGATTGAAAAAAGGGGGGATGAAATGAACTGTTTCAACTAAAAAAATTACCCCCATTTGGCACCCCTAAATATTTCTATCTTAAATAAATTTCATGAAAATGCTGTACATGCAATGAAAGTCCACTATCAGTACTTTTCTTTCATATCTGTATTAATGAATATTATCCAATCACAGAAGCGCTATCTTTTACTCCTTGTCAAACTTTGGGTGGCCTCAGAAGGGAAGCGACTCGTTCGAAATAATTACTACCTGTATACCTTAATTTGTATCATTCACGATTCCTTGTTCATAAGCTTCGATTAAGATAAAGAATAATCGCAATTTGCTTGAATTTTCTCTGACTGTATTGGAGTCCATCAGTTCAACTGGGCCTAGATTTTCGTTCACAAATAGAATAAACAGAAAGAGGAGGCAATGGCTCTGGAAATGAACGTTTGTATACGCAGAGCTGGGTTTCTATGTAGTGGCTTGGTAGTAGGCTAGTAGCAGGTACCAATAGTTCAGTACAAGCTATGACTGATCTATCGGGATGTCCCTTTAGCTCACTCAGAAATGAGTCTAACTTTCACCTGAACGGTCAGGGTTCGACTCCCAGATCAGGAACCTGCAAACTACTTCATCTGCTAGTTACCGCACAATGTAGAAGCTATTTCCCTATGGGAACTCTGATTGTATGTTTTCGCCCTGGGACGTTTTGCTTCTACTTCTAGTGAGCATTCACCCTGAGACGTTTCATTCCAAATTTATCTTCCAATTACTAAATGTATTGAATTATCAGAATTGTTCATTTCAAACTAAAAATAACTTCATATCTATAATGATTTAAATTAGTTAGACAAATTAACACCACTTGAACAGATGTTTGCTTTCAGGTTATTTTATTAATAGACCATTTTCCGATCTCTTTATAGAGCTCAAAATGTCGGAGCCAACATACTTTGGCATTGTTTTTCATTATGACATCACTAGAAAAACATGTAATTCCATTGAGACATAACAATGAAAAAGTGCGCAAAAATTGCCCATCTCGAACACTTTTCGTAACTTTGTCAGCCATTATGAATTTCGGCAAGTGGCCTATATTGCCGCAACAAACATTCCAAAAGCATAATATTAATTGAATTTTTTTGGGCCTTTGCAGTGAGCTCCGCTCGCTAAAACTAACTTATTCTCATGTCTATAAAGAAATCAGAGCAAAAGTGTTGGGGCGAAAGTTCTCGGGGTGAAAGGTCTGGGAGTGAAAGGTCTCGGGTGAAAGGTCCTTCGGGACAAAATATCCCAGATTCTTTCTTATATTCCTTTCTTCAATGCAGCCGATTCCTGCATATTTTCTGTCTGAGATGGACCGATTTTCATGTCAGTTTCCTCTGGGTGTTTAGACATAAGGCATGGTCCATTTGATATTCAGGGGGGGGCTTGGGTTTTTTGTCAGAGCAAGATTATTTTTTTCGCCCCGGATCAGGGCAAAATTATTTTTTTCTTGCAAAGTTGGAGCAAGGAAATTTTTTTTTACAAAGTGATGTCCATACATGTATTAAGAATGTTTGTGTTTTATCAATAGAAATTATTTATATTTCTACTCAAAACTCTAAATATTAATATATTAGTTTATTTTTATCAAGTTTTCAATTCACTTTTAAACAGAGATAAAAGATTTTTACAATACAATTCTCAATATTTAATATAAGGTACATCATGTATATAACATGTATAGGAGGGTCTGAGGGGAAGGTCTCCTAGACAGATTTTTAAATGTTACTGAGAATTGTAAATTGGTGAATAACTGAAGATCTCCTTCTAAGCTTACAGGAACATAAAATTAGACTATATGCAACATGTGCTAATAGCAATACATAAATATTGATAAAATATTTAAGCATTTAAGGAAGCCCTTTTTTCATTCACATACATGTATAACTTTTGATATCTTCAAATATATGAATTAAATGTTTTGATAGAAAACTATGGCGAGCGAAGCGAGCCAAAAATTTTTATACACTTTGAAAACTGCGGCGAGCGAAGCGAGCCGGAAAATTTTCAAGAATTTTAGCAAAATTTTATGGTAATTCTTCAAATTCAGATAACTTGTAAAAGCAAGATTATTTTTTTCTGTCACACCATAAGCAAATTTATTTTTTTCATCAAAATTAAGAGCAAAATTATTTTTTTCGAAAAAAACCCAAGCCCCCCCCAGAATATCAAATGGACCGTGCCTAAATTCCAAGTGAATTGTTGAAATCGATCTGCCTACCTTAACGAGGCTGTGTACAATTAGAAAAAAATTGATGACGGTGAAATTTCAATTTCTTTTTCTTAAAATGCTATTGAAGTACAACAAATGAATAAGATGAATTCGAATAAAATCTCTTGCGCAGAAACATGAAAAATTTGAGGAAAATCATTATTTTGCAGTAAAACCCCATAAGGTCTTATTGTAAGATGCCATTATCTTTGAAATGACCCCTACATAATACTGAACGGTCAACTTCTATTTTCTTTCCCATAAAATGAATTTTATAATACTGCAATTATATGATCCAAATTTAGTCAAAATACCTTGGGTAGAAGTTCATCATTTTCTAATTAGACCCAGCCTCGTTAAATTTGACATTTTATTGACCGACAGCTTCTTTCCTTAATTTTCTTATGACATGCTGTAGAACCAACGTTATTGCTATTTTAAATGGACTCCTACAACGCCATTTTTCCACCATGCTTGTGTCAAATGTACAAGTGTGTGGTGACGTCAAGAACAATCGGAGCCAATTTCCAGATATATGTCAATCTATTATGTCTATAGTTAGTTCAGAGATGCTATTTTTAGCAATTAGGTATCATTCTTTGCTGTAAGTGTAATTGACATTACTCACAAAACCTTTCAATCTCATCTGATTAAAACAGTAAAAATCGCTGTATTCCAGGGATTTTTTGCCTCTTTTTGGGGCCATTATTCGGCCCCATTCCCAATGAAAAATAGTATCTTTTTTTCCCAATTGTGGCTCTAAAATTTCCCAATCACATTAGATGGAATTATCACCAAAATTAGTGAAATTTACTGGTTCAAAAGTAGCAAATTTACTAATTATTTGCCATATATATTGTTGTAAACATAAGAAATTAAATCATTTTTAAAAGAAAATAACATTTTTGTATTTGATTGAACATTCAATTCTGAACATTTGTTTGTATAATCGGTCATTTTACTTTTATATTAGTACATGTACTTCCCAAAATATTCCTAAACATAATTTAATTTTCCCAATTGCACAGGCCCAGACCCTATTCCCAAATTACTGAAAAAAATATCACTGCTGTATTCAACTGTTATTTTAATGGCAATATTCACCCCTAACTTGATCCTGCTGAAATGAACAAAACTTTATATATATATTTTTTTTATCACATTTCAGACATGTCGGACGACATAGGAGAACAGTTGAGTGAGCAGCAGTTTTATCAAGAGGAGACAACTCCTGATGTCAGCCAGTCTGGTACAGCGACAGAGTTACCTCACCATATCAGAATGTATCCAGAGGTCAAAGCTGAGATGAAACTGGACTGTATGGAAATACCAATACAAAGCACCCCAGAGACCCAGAAAGATAGCACAAACATTCAAATGATTCAGAATTTAGCACACCAAGTGGCATTCGATAGAGGCGGGGAGGGGGATTCAAATGTGCCGATTCAGATGACAAATTTTAGTGTTCCGCAGCCAGGAAGTCTGATGTTAAATATAGATCATATGGACTCGGTTAATGGAGGCGATGGTGAGACCGTGCTCACGTCACCGGATGTCTCACAGTCAGGTTCTAATGTAGTATCGACCACACCGATTATTCAGATTGAAACTGTAGGTGACAGTAGAGATAAGGTCGGAGAGGGAAGTAGTGGTATGTACCCTCCGCCAGATGCCATTACACAGCCTTGTATGATATGTGGCGATAAGGGATCTGGATTCCATTACTCTGTGTTTTCGTGTGAGGGATGTAAGGGGTATGTTTATAAGTTACACACAGATACATACATGAATTTTTATGTTGCCTGCAATGTAAGAGTGATCACTTTGGTTAGCATCAGTCTGTCCGTCTGGTAGTCACACTTTCTCATATTTGGCTATAACTTACTTGATATACATCAGACATCTTTCAAACTTGCAGGGATGGTAAAGCATGATGAGACTCGCCACCCAATATACATGTATGTCAAAATCACTTTCAAGGTCAAGGTCACACATGCAACAGGGAGGAGGAATTTGAGAAACGACCATTGAAACAGTATGCATAGGGTAATTTTGGGTAAATCAGGATAATTTCTTTCAGTCTTTTAAAATGGTTGTAATTTTTATGGGGGGGGGGGGGGGGTTGGGTTATTTTTGCAAATGAAAGTACATTATAGCAAAAAGCGCAAAAATTATCTCCACGCAAAAATGTCCACATATACAGACGTCAACTAAGTAACTCTGTGTACTCTTTATTTTTAGCTCTACTGGTCTCAGACCAGTCGAGCTTATGCGATCACCCTTTGTCCGGCGTCCGTCCGTCTGTCCGTCCGTCCGTCTGTCTGTCTGTCCGTCTGTCCGTAAACAATTCTTGTCCGGACAACTCCTCTGAAACTGTTAGAGATAGAAAGTTAATTCTTTTTGCATTTTACTTGTACCATGTTCTAGTTGTGCACCTGACATTTAGTTTCAGTCCCTGACCCCCAGGGTCTTAGAAAATGGGTGTGGTCATTAAATTCTATGTAATCTTGTCCGGACAACTCCTCTGAAACTGTTAGAGATAGAAAGTTAATTCTTTTTGCATTTTACTTGTACCATGTTCTAACTGTGCACCTGACATTTAGTTTCAGTCCCTGACCCCCAGGGTCTTAGAAAATGGGCGTGGTCAATAAATTCTATGTAATCTTGTCCGGAGAACTCCTCTGAAACTGTTAGAGATAGAAAGTTATTTCTTTTTGCATTTTACTTGGTCCATGGTCTAGTTGTGCACCTGACATTTAGTTTCAGTCCCTGACCCCCAGGGTCTTAGAAAATGGGCGTGGTCATTAAATTCTATGTAATCTTGTCCGGACAACTCCTCTGAAACTGTTAGAGATAGAAAGTTAATTCTTTTTGCAATATGAAGGGTCTGTGATCTTGTTGTGCACCTGATATTTTGTTTGAGCCCCTGACCCCCAGGGTCTTAGAAATGGGTGTGGTCATTTTCTCCTATATAACTCTATGTAACCTTGTGTTCACAACTCCTCTGACACTATAAATGATGGAGACTTAAATCTTTTTGCAATATGATGGGTCTGTGTTCTTGTTGTGCACCTGATATTTTGTTTGAGCCCCTTACCCCCAGGGTCTTAGAAATGGGTGTGGTCATTTTCTCCTATATAACTATATGTAATCTTGTGCTCGCAACTCCTCTGACACTTTAAATGATGAAGACTAAATTCTTATTGCAATATGATGGTTCTCTGGTCTAGTTGTGCACCTGATATTTTGTTTGAGCCCCTGACCCCCAGGGTCTTAGAAATGGGTGTGGTCATTTTCTCCTATATAACTCTATGTAATCTTGTGCTCGCAACTCCTCTGACACTATTAATGATAGAGACTAAATTCTTATTGCAATATGATGGTTCTCTGGTCTAGTTGTGCACCTGATATTATGTTTTAGCCCCTGACCCTTAGGGTATCTGAAATGGGTGTGGTCATTTTCTCCTATATAACTCTATGTAATCTTGTGTTTGAAATTCCTCTGACACTATAAATGATGGAGACTTAATTCTTTTTGCAATGTGATGGATCTGTGGTCTGGTTGTGCACCTGATATATTTTGTTTGAGCCCCTGACCCCCAGGGTCTTAGAAATGGGTGTGGTCATTTTCTCCTATATAACTCTATGTAATCTTGTGCTTGCAACTCCTCTGACACTATTAATAATGGAGACTTAATTCTTTTTGCAATATGATGGGTCTGTAGTCTAGTTGTGCACCTGATACATTTTGTTTGAGCCCCTGACCCCCAGGGTCTTAAAAATGGGTGTGGTTATTTTCTCCTATATAACTCTATATGATCTTGTGCTCGCAACTCCTCTGACACTATAAATGATGGAGACTTAATTCTTTTTGCAATGTGATGAGTCTGTGGTCTGGTTGTGCTGATATTTTGTTTGAGCCCCTGACCCCCAGGGTCATAGAAATGGGTGTGGTCATTTTCTCCTATATAACTCTATGTAATCTTGTGCTCACAACTCCTCTGACACTATTAATGATGGAGACTAAATTCTTATTGCAATATGATGGGTCTGTGGTCTAGTTGTGCACCTGATATTATGTTTTAGCCCCTGACCCTTAGGGTCTCAGAAATGGGTTTGGTCATTTTCTCCAATATAAGTTAATGTAATCTTGTGCCTGCAACTCCTCTGACATAATTCTTTTTGCAATGATTGGTCTGTGGCATAGTTGTGCACCTGATATTTTGTTTTAGCCCTATACCGCCAGGGTCTTTGAAAATGGGTGTGGTAATTTTTCCTGTATAGTTGTGCTCTCTACTCGTTTAAAGTTATTAATGATGGGGAGTTAATTCTTTATCCAATATTATGGATCTTTAGTCTTAATGTGTCATTGATAGTTCATTTGAGCTAGCAGCCCTTGGCCCCTAGGATCTTGGAAAATGGGTGTGACATTCTTTTTAGAAATACTTTATCTCGGATATTATGAATTATATGAGTGCTATTATAGTTGCAGTATAATGGATATGCAGTTTTGTCATGCTACTTACAATTTGTTAGAGCACCTGCTCCCTATGGTCTTGGTTTAAAAAAAAAGAAAGGAAATTGATGTTTCAGAAAAAACAACCAGGAGAGCTACAGTCTCGTCAGAGACTTCTGGTTAATATGTTAATTACATGTATCATTTTACTGTGATTTTTCTTTTCAGATTTTTCAAAAGGAGTGTGCAGAAAAACTTAATATATTCTTGTAAAAACGACGGGGAATGCTCAATTAACAAGTTCACTCGTAATAACTGTCAGTACTGTAGATTTGTTAAGTGTTCACAGATGGGAATGAAAAGGGAAGGTAAGCCTCATTATATTAGAATTACATATATACACTCAGGGCTCTCGATCAGCCTAATTTGGGGCCCTTATTCGGCCCCAATCCGAATGCAAAATAGTATCTTTTTTTTTCCAATTTATTGACCATAAAAGTTTTCCCAGTTTGACACCTTATGGAAAATTTTAAAAAATGAGTCAAAAGCTCTCATTTTCAAATGAAAAGGGATCCATACTTATTCAAATCTATATATTTTTCCAATTTATAAGAAAATGCTGCTATTTTTCCCAATTTCAAAGGCCCTGGGCCCCAGTCCCGAAAATGGGTGTGAGCGCCCTGACAGTCTGTATATGGTATGGAAATGTTTTATGTATGATGTTTCCTTAAACAAAGTTGAGATATATTTGTCAATGACACTCTTTTTATATCTGGCATGCATGTGTTACATTAATAGAATTTACCCTTCCGATTGTGGGAAAAAAATGCAAAATTTCGTGATGTCACAATGCTTTTACCTCGGACAAACCAGCTTCAAACCTTGGTCAAACATTGAAATTGCATTGTGACGTCATGGAATTTCTCAAATTTTTCCCGCGTTTGGAAGGGTCAATTACATGAATATGAACTTGTATCATACATGTGATGGTTTCAATTTTTTCAAAGTTCCTCTTTAAAAAAGTGGCATAAATGTTATTTTACATTGAAATTCCATCAATATTGACATATTTCATGTAAATGTTTCTTCTATCAAAGTTGGTTTTTTTTTTTGAAAGACCCTCTTTAAAAACGTAAAATACATATATCACATGTATGTTTAAATTGCGTGAATATGGACGTGTATGATTTATGTACATGTAGGTAAATATTTTATTACCAAAGTTGACATATTTTTTTCAAAGACCTTTTTTAAAAAAGTGGCATATATGTACATGTATTATGTTGAAGTGACATGATAATTGTCTTATATTTGATTAAAGAAGGGGACAATCAAAAATGCGGTATCATATCTTAAGGAGTACAAACTCAACATGCTCAAAGTGTGACTTGAGACTGAATATCTTCTGGTATACAGTGTACAGTTAGAGTATACCACTGAGGGAGTTAACATACTCTGGTTCTCTGAGACAAGAACTATTTCCAGAGACAAAGTGGAGGGAAACCAGAATCATGCTTACTCTCACAATATGGTATACTTTAACTGTTTTATTATACCATCACTGTGACGTCACCATTGTCGCTTTGCCCAATTTCAGAACTAATTCCCAAGGGAAAAATTGTCTTCTCAACTAAAACACGTCTTTGGAGAGAAATAGTCTGAGCAGGAGAATTCTAGGGATTTAGCTATATTTAAGAAGTATCTTTATATATACAATGTAGGTAAAAATCAGTAATACATGTTTTTTGTACATTATTATACATGTACCTCTACTTGTTCTTTTTTCTATATAAAAAGATACTCATAAAACTACCTGTGAAGATTACTTTTGGACAACTCAACCTTAACAATATTATTTGAATCAATGGCGAAATCTTCAAAAAGTTTACTTTTTAAACTTGGTCCTGAACATTATAGAAATTTAGCTATATCAATGAATAATAAATTTTGGAAAGATGTTTTTTATTCATTATATGAACTGATAAATTTAAACAGAACAAAACATCTGAATGACAGTTTTATCTTTCATGAAATATGGTTAAATAAAGAAATTAAAATAGATGGCAGTACAATTTACTACAAAGATTGGATGGAGAAAGGAATTATTTACATATATGACTTGTTTGATGAATTTGGAAACTTTCTCTCATATCATGAATTCTGTGTGAAATATGATTTTTATCCACCCTTTACTATGTTCTTTGGTCTAAAGCAAACACTTATAAAGAAATGGCCTCCTATACGATATGAGAGATACTGCTATAGTCTACCTCATTATCCTGAATATCTTAATATCATAATAAAAAACAAGGCATACAAGTACTCTGTTTATGATACTTATTTATGTAATATAAATGTTCAAGACAAATATGTTGATAAGTGGTGCAATGATCTATCCATAAGCAGAAGTGATATTGATGTGAAATTTATCAATCACTTACCATTCTTAATTACAAAAGACACAAAACTAGTTTGGTTACAATACAGGATAATACATCGTATAATTACTTCTAATACACTATTAGTTAAGATGAAAGTAAAAGATTCAGCCATTTGTTCTTTTTGTAATATTGAAAATGAAAATATTATTCATCTTTTCTTTTCATGCAATATAGTTGATACTTTCTGGAGACAATTACAGGATTGGTTACATATCAAAGGTGTTACATTTAATATAGACAAAATAAATATTTTATTTGGAATGAAAATGATTGGTAATGACAGCTATATAATAAACTTGATTTTACTGCTTGCAAAACAATATATATTTAATATGAAGGTTATAGGGCATAAGCCTGAATTAAATACATTTATTTTAAGACTGAAAAAATATAATGCAGTGGAGAAGTTTATGTATTCGAAACAAAATAAAATTAGATTTTTTAAGAAGAGATGGAATGCATTACTAGATTATTTATAAGAAATTATATGAAATTAGATTTTAAGAATATAGTATATTTATATATAGGTATTACAGAAATCAAGTTTATGTATTCGAAACAAAATAAAATTAGATTTTTTAAAGAAGAGATGGAATGCATTACTAGACTATTTATAAGAAATTATATGAAATTAGATTTTAAGGTATTACAGAAATCAAGTATCATTGTTATACCAAAATAATATGGAATGTTATGATTAATGTGGTATGATGACAAGATTACAGCTTAAATGAAGGAATGAACGATTGAATGATAGAATGAATGGGACGTGTAAGATGTATGATGTACGTTTTTGTAATAGAAAATTATTTGGAAAAAAAAAAAAAAAAAAAAAAAAAAAAAAAAAAAAAAAAAAAATAAAACTACCTGTAATTTTCCTGATGAGACTATTTCCCTTCAAAGGGTGTGTTAGTTGGGAAGACTATTTCTTTAGGGAAATATCTTCGAAATGGGGCGGAGCTTCAGCAAAATGGGGCGGAGCTTCAGTGAGTTACACTAGTGACGTCACGTTGACAGTATAGTAAAACAATTAAAGTACATGTATACCATTGCAGGAGTAGGCATGATTCTGGTTTCCCTCCATTCTGTCTCTGGAAAGTTCTTGTCTTGGGGAACCAGAATATGCTAACTCCCTTAATGGTAAACTTTTACTGTATATTGTCTACTGATCTAAGGTTTATTCTTTCTGCAGGTAGTGTAGCTCTCTCTCCTCATGCCAGTACCTTCCAGTCTCTATGATTGCATTGTAATGTATGTAACATGTGGGATACAGATTATATATAGTAATTAGTATACATTTACTGATGCTTATAGCTGTACGAGAAGATCGTTCACCCGGAGGCAAGCATCGTCATAAACGACCAAAGCTAGACGAAGTGACGGCAGTCGTAAACTCGGAGGGCAACGTTATATTTCAACTCCCTGCGACACAGGATTCAAACATATTTGAGGACAAGATCGTGGAGGGTCTCATCGATGCACAGCCGGATCTCATCCCAAGGGTTGAGGGTAATAAATAATAGTCTGTGGTATACTCTTCATCATTCTTGATGTCGGACTGGTCACATGACCAAATTTCCGCCGTGTTTACAGGGGGATGTGCCTCTAGATTTTTCACTGTGCCCTATGAAAAATATGTAATTATAACCCCCGCAAACGAAGTTTTTTTGGGGGGGTATATGGGTAAAACCCTGTCCATCTGTCTGTCTGTCTGTCTGTCCATCTGTCCGGTTAAGAAGTTCTTAAAGCAGATAACTCTTTAAGTTTAAGTGATAGGGCTTTCATATTTCATACATGGTTTACCATAATAAGTACTACATTATGATACCAAGACATTTGACCCAGTGACCTTGACCTTGAACTTTGACCTTGTATATATATATATATAGATTCCTATGTCATACATGAATCTGTGTAGAGAAAAACGTCCCGCGGGGGGTATAATTCGTCACTTTAGAGCAGTTCTAGTTTTGTTTGCTCTTTCTTCAAATCTCGTTTTATATTTGGGTTTGAGGAGCTAAGAGCTAATTCATCAATGGTTCCTTCAATGAATTCTAGTAGATTTTTCCTTGATATAAACGTTAGATTCTAGATATAAAGCAATTTCCAAACACTATGCTCTATGAAAAACACCGAGTTTATCCCCCAACTATTTTCAGAACTTCTCTGTGCTTATCTCTAATTGAACCTTTGTGTGACATCACGCCAACATAGAGAATATCCATAGCAAAAAGGGCTTCATCAACAATAGTGTCTTTTCCCATGATGATGTCATACCTCCAAGTTAACCGCCATATTGGATTACAACTCTCGGACTTTATCCATTTATACCATGCAAAATTTTGACATTTAAAGATTTATATATATATGTCATACCTAACCTTCTGACCATTCTTACAAAATATCTTGTTGTTTGTAATTCTCATGAAGACTTTGATGTAAATGATACGGAAACTTCAGAATAGCAATTTTAACATAGCAGAGACGGATAAAGATCGAGAGTTGTAATGATACGTGTATGTAATGTGATGAGAGTTGTAAGGAGGGAGATAACTCTAACAATTTTGGAGGAAATATGGCTATGCGGGAACACACTATAAGGCATAAAAAATCTGCACTGAAAAAAAAGTGGGAACACACTATAAGGCATAAAAAATCTGCACTGAAAAAAAAGTAGAAAGTTTATATATAGAATGTATGTACTTATTCATTCATAATTGATAAATTGATGGTTACAGTCTGTGCACTGCTCTTTGTAGTAAAAGAGACTGTATCAAGGTTTGCAGTAAAAGGGACTGTATCAAGGATTGTTGTAAAAGGGACTGTAGAAAGTATTGCAGTAAAAGGGACTGTATCAAGGATTGTTGTAAAAGGGACTGTAGAAAGTATTGTAGTAAAAGGGACTGTATCAAGTATTGTAGTAAAAGGGACTGTATCAAGGATAAGGCATTAAAATGTGCTCTGAAAAAAAGCTAGAAGTTTACATTTCTGAAAATATATGTATTTTAAGCCATGGCTACACTGGAATCTTTAGACTGTCTGGCAGTCCGTCCATCTATCCATAGATATGTCATTTTCATACTTTTTACAAAAATGCTTAAAGATAGTTAATTTAAACTTTATATATTAATAGATATATCTTGTAACATACATATGAGTTTTATTTACCGGTAACAAAATACGGTTCAACTAAGTCTTCAATTGTTGATTCTTTCATTTCAGGAAATTTAGGTTTACAGAATTTGGGAATTAATCAGTTAATGCAATATGGATACGCAGAACTCAAGTACATTATTGACTGGGCCAAAAGAGTACCAGGTAAAATAGAATTGCCAGTGCATAAGGTTCTATATATGTTACATGGTTTTACCATATACTATCGAAGCAATGGATATAATTTTTAGCCGGATTGCAAAGCAATTCTGGTCTATGGACTGACAATGTCTGTCAGTACATCTGTCGTCACCATTTCTGGTTGAAGCAAAAATCTAAAGAACCATAAAACAGTATAAAAGTAGATATATATATATATAGAACAGTAGAAACATAATATTAGACATGTAGGTTGCCAATGACAAGACCTTTCAAATAATGCTGTAACATTTGACCTAGTGACCTTGACTTAGACTTTGACCTGGTTCTGGTTTAAGCAAAATCTAAGGAACTGTATGCAGTAGAAACATAATTATTATACATGTATGCTGTTCATGAATAGACCTTTCAATTTAAGTTGTAACATTTGACATAGTGACCTTGACCTTTGACCTACTCATTCTTTCATATATGTTTGATATAACAGATATAAAAGAAAAAAAAAAACACTCAATGACATACACTATTGGATACTGAAAGCTAAAAACTTGACTAGTACTCTAATACTATTCTTGTAATGAACCTCAATACTATCGGTGACCCCAAATGGTGATTATAAACCAAACGCTATTTGTGAGCCCTTTAGGTAATTTATAACTAGTTGTGAATCTACCCTTAAGAAATAAAGAAGTAGTGAAACTTTGAAGTGATTTATATGCCCAATTTATACATGTACGTCCAACACTAGTGGTAACCCAAGGAGGTTTTTCAAGGTTTTCAATCCATGAGTTTCGAACAATCCTATATTATACAGTTAAAGTTTACCACTGAGGGAGTTAATGGTTCCTTGAGACTAGACCTACCTTTGCCTTGGGCACCAGGTCTGGTTGAGGGGGACCAGAATCATGGTTACTCACTCAATGGTATACTTTAACAGTTTTATTATACAGTCACTGTAACGTCATGTCTGGAAGCTCCCCCCAATCTTGATACTAATTCCCTAGAGAAATAGTGTTCCCAACTAATACAGCCTTTGAAGGGAAATAGTCTTATCAGGCAAATTACAGCTAGATTTATTGAATATCTTTTTATAGAGGAAAAAATCAGTGGAGCTATAATTATATTTGACAGCGTCCATCTTTCCTTACAGGTTTCCCCGAGATATGTATAGAGGATCAAATGGCCCTTCTCAAATCCTCCTTCATGGAACTAAATGTGCTCAGACTGGCATTCAGGTAAAAACTATTTATAGACAGTATTACAGGTAAATGTGCTCATACTAGCATTCAGGTAATAGAAATAGATTTATAGACAGTATTACAGGTAAACATGCTCAGACTGGCATTCAGGTAATAACAATTTATTTATAAGCAGCAGTATGGGGTTCCCTGAGATTTGTATGGATGATCATATTGCCCTACTTCATGGAACAAAATGTGCTCAGACTGGCATTCAGGTAAAAACAATTTATAGACAGTATTACAGGTAAATGTGCTCATACTAACATTCAGATAATACCAGTTGATTACAGGCAGTAGTATTACAGGAAAACATGCTCATACTGGCATTCAGGTAATAACAATTGATTTACAGGCAGTAGTATTACAGGTAAACATTCAAGTGATTAAAAAATTGATCTTACATTACCAGAGCAGAATTGCACTATAGTCATGTCAAGACACAACATCGCAATATGTGACATATTTTTTTTTACTATGACATTGTTATAGATCTAAGACATCAAATGTTGGTATGTCTGGTCTTGGCATGTCTATAATGCAAGTCTAGCAGTGACATGAAAATAGTCTATTGATTCACAGCTGTAGTGTCAGAGGTTTTAGGCTATGATAATTACAGTCAAACCTGTCTTGTGCATCGTCAGAAACCCACAGCCTATTTCCCTACGATTATAGGCCGTGGGCGCAATTGTAAGGGAATTCTCGTTTTAACGCCTCATACGGTTATATATAGTAACCAATGAAATAGTCGGTTTGAATAGTATCAGCTCTTTTGTGTTGGAGGGATTTTGTGAAGCTCGTTCTGATTGGCTTAAATTCTCTGCTAGAATCGTTTCGTAATATGAGGGTTTCCCAATAGACTCTCCCACGGTATCTTATGTAGTAGAACGGAGAAGATGCCGTGGGTTTCCGACGACATTTTTATGTGCATTTGCAAAGGCCAACAGAAAATAGGTCACATAAGACAGGTGGTCACTTAATACAAGTTCAAGCTGATCTGACTTTGACCAACACAATTTTCGTAGTATAAGAGCAATATCACCGCATATATCAATTCATATATTTATTGATAAATCATATTGCACATATAAAATCACATTAGATTGTATTTATCACAGAAGATTTCATCATGAAAGTCACAGAAGATTTCATCATGAAAGGCACTTATGAAGAGATATAATGTAAAATATGATGTAGTTTGAGTCCCCTACAACACTGAGAGTCGTAATATACAGGTAAGGACGGGGCAAAAAAAAAAATCACAGTCGTCGTCGCGTTAGACAGGTTGTTGCTATATACAGGTTAATTTGAAAGCAAAATTGCTCGGGAAGATTAGAAAAGGTTACATAAAGCAGGAAGTCGCTTAAAAGAGGGTCACTTTAAGAAAGGTTTGACTGTACATCCACAAGCATTACAAGGTCATCAAATTTACAGGCAAAAACATGAGAATAATCAATTACTGGAATTATTCTCCCCTCGCAACTCGCAACCTCGCAAAACCTTCTACAAATTTTCCACATAAGGAGAGGATGAACCCTATTGATTTTCAAGGTCAAAGGTCAAGGTCAAAGCAGACAGCTTAAAATCCTTATGAACAGCATAGAAGACAAAGCAATCATCATAGAAAAATCAAACCCTCCACAATTGTTCCCTATTCGCTATTTTCGAAAACCAGAGTAACTTCCCATTTGAGACGGTATCTGACGTAGACTGATTGTGATGTCATCAAATTCTATGGAAACAGTCCTAAAAGTCTGGGAAATGACGGTATAAAATCGACGTTACCATACCATTTTCATGACGTCACAATGGTTTTACGTCAGATACCGTCTACAAGGGGAAATAACTCTGTATTCTGCAGAGACTCAGTAGAGAAGGGAGAGACTGAAACTGAATTGTAGAAAACACTCAACTAAGTTCATTGCAATCTTTCAGGTCACAAAATTCAGACGATGAAATAATGTTTGCTGAGGGATTAAGAGTTCCTGTAGACCTGGCTCAGAGAATGGGATGGGGAAAAGAACTCATCAACGCAACCGTGGAATTTGGTCAAAGACTCAAAATTTTGTCAATCGACAAAACAGAGTTTGCCATACTGAACGGAATTGTACTCACCTATCCAGGTATGTAGGTTTCATGTAAAATTTCCTATAGTCAGTGGCATACTTACGATGTATCCCTTTTTTGTTGGCGCTACGGTATAGTGGTAAATGTGTTAGGCCAGTAACAAAAAGGTTGCTGGTTCGAGCCTCAGTCATACCACAAGTTGGCCAACATGTATAATTCTATGTTATATACAAAAATGTTTATGTTATGCTAGGTTTAGACTTGTGATGCTCTGCGCTTTATTTATTCCATTACAATTGCAATGATGAGCTAATACCCTTTATCATATACTCTAATTTACGTTACCGTTTACAAGCTTTCCCATTGGCCAAAATGCGGTCACGTGCAATGCGATTAATCGTTGTATTGAACCGGTCATATTGACGCGTTTCCTGATTTGTGTATTAGAGGGAAAACGGTAGTCGGCAGCAAACTGTCTGTTTCTGACATGACTGAGTATGCTATTTGGCAGCATTTTTTAATATAAAAAATAATAAAAGATGAAGTGTAAAACATTGTACTAGAATACAAAATGTTTATCTGAAAGAAATAATGTAAAAGTGAGCAGTGTTAGGGAACAAAACATTATGGTTACCCTTTTCTCTTCCAGTTTTCATGTATATGATAAAAGGATTATAGCACAGATGATTCGGTCGATATGATGATTTATGGAGTGATAATACCAATATCAACCTCGGCCTTCAGCCTCGGTCGATATTGGTTTTATCACTCCATTAATCATCATATCGACCTCATCACTGTGCAGTAATTGTATAGTATCGCGCTCTTTCACAATTCTCCATGCTTTTTATCAAGTTCTCTCACGATCCTCATGACTTGACACCTCACTCTCTCACGTTCTCTATGGATCTATCGAATCGTAGACATCATGGTTTTTCGTGGCTAATTTTGATCTTGAATTCATAATTTTGAGTTACTGTAAACATGTTTATTTTCACTGGGGCAATTTTTTGTGAAATGATAAGTGGGGGTTATTTTGGCGAAATCAGGAGTACTTTCGTGACAATAATACAATCGCGGAAAAGGTGAAAATTAGCCCCACACGAAAATTTCCGCGTTTATAGTATTCTATATAGAATTGTACACTTACTTCCCAAAAATTAGACTCAACATTGGTCAGCCTTGATATCCAGTGTTTGATCTTAAGGTGGATCTGACATGTTAAACGTCTTCAACAGATAAATTTGCAGCATGGACCAGACATGCACGTTTCGGGTACTTAACCCTCGTCAGTGATCCTCAATCTAAACAATGTAACATGGCCAAAAAGTGTGAATCTAAATTATGATGTCCAAAAATGTACCGAAAGACGTAGCAGGATGGGTCGGATATGATACTTAAGGACCCACATTTTAGAAAATTCAAGAAAATTTTCAAATGCGTTGAAGAAACGATCAACCGGGACTCCTGGTCCACTAGCAGTGACACTTACCATGTAGTACAAATGATAATAGATAATATTGCACTCTGTTCCTTTCAATGGCCAAATTATTTCAAACACAAGCTGTTTCTATTAATTCTATTTTTTTTCAATAAACAGCCATGCTGATTTGAGCATATTCATACTTTTTCCATTATTTCAGATGCTGCTGGGTTAAAAGAAAAGCATAAAGTGACGTTATTACAGACCAAAATTCTGAACTCGCTCGGAAAATATCAACGTTATCGCTTCCCCGAGAACCCTAAACGTTATGGACAGACCTTGCTACGTTTACCATCATTACGGACAGTCAGTGCCAAAGCTGCGGAGAGATTCTTGTCGTTAACTCTAGATGGCACAGTGCAAATAAATGATCTCGTCTTAGAAATGATAAATTAAAAACTTCCCGATTGTACCAATCTGTATATGTTGTATAAGTCTGTAATTACGATGGCATTTTGTATATATCGATTTTATGACATGCTGAATAAACTCTGTACTATATGTCTGGACTTAAAGTATATAATGAACAAAAAATATGTCAAGTTTTTGTTGTTTCATATTTTCCTTTGTGCCTTGAAATATTACAAATTTCAAGGACAGGCTGATGGCTTAGATCAAATTTTGAATTAATGTATATTTGTAACATGCGAGGAAAAACAAGTGGTTGACCTGCAATAGAACCTGAGACCTTCAGCTTTCTTGGCAGACACTTTTACAGACTGAGCATCTGGGCCAATACCCAAGTCTGCCACATATCTCCTCACTAATGGGGAATATAGCAATGTAACTATTCAGGTTTCTGTCCGTCCGTCTGTCTGCGTCAACAACTTGGTTTAGCTGTTGCATTTAGGTTAGTTGTGAATGAACTATAAGGGGTATAATCTTCAAATTTGGCACAAAGATAAAACATGGTTGGAGGATCTGAATGCTGGTACTGACCTTGACCTTGAGTTTTAACCTTGACCATGAAAAATGTAATTTTGTGTTTAGGATAGTTGAGATAGAACTATAAGGAGTTCATTCTTTAAACTTGGCACAAAGATATAGTATGGTGAGAGAATGCAGGTATAGTCTTTGACCTTAACCTTGAGGTTTGACCTTGACCTTGTAATATGTAATTTAGAGTTAATCTCTAATGAACAAATACGATATGGAATTTTACAATCAAACCTTGCATAGAGAAAGGATATAATGGACTTTGGTATTGACCAATAATGGTATTCCTGTAGGAAAGGTTCAATTGTTTATGATTAAAACAAATTACATTAAGAGTTTTCAGGTTCAAAATTCAAAGTCATATACATGTATTCATACCTGTAAACTTTGAAATTTAAGAAGAGGGAGATCTCCCTCCTTGGCACTTGAAAAAGAGTGACATTGAGCGTGAACCCATTTTGCTAGTTTTAATGAATTGCGGCATTTTGCACAAAACCAATTTTCAAATACTGTAATTTCACTGTGCTGACATTTCAATACAAAAACATTTATAAACAATGAAACATGTATCAATAAATTAATTTATTGCATTATTACATCTTGTCATGCAATTTCTCATGAAATGCTCTGAATGTTACTATCTAGAGTTATTCTTCTTTGGTAAATATGCCAAAAGAGGGTGAGTGGACCAATGGTCTCCCTCGAGGGAGAAAGGCCAAGGAGGGAGATGAGGTAAAAAAGAGGGAGTCTCCCTCCAAAAGAGGGAGAGTTGAAAGGTAATGTGTATTGCAAATTAGCAACAGTTTTTAAAATAATTTTAGATACTTTAGAAGTCGAAACAGAATTTATTCAAACTTGTATGCTTATATTATCTATCATAATCCTTTCTAAAAGTTTAGTTATATATTACGTTTAAATACACGATTCCAATGTCGTGAATCAAGAAAAAAATATACCCGGGAAGGTTTTAATTCGGTCTGGGATCCAGTCCATAGTTTTCAGGAAATAATGCGAAAATGGTAAACTCGTAACATTTTCCACGTAACACAAAGCATTTTCGAAACATTTTCTAATGGTTTCAAACAGGTTCTGTTAAAACATTTCTGGCAAAACGTTCCAAGGACATTTTAAAACACTGTGCAGCTGTAGAAATGTTTTTAAAACGTTTTTAACAAGATTTAAGAGTGCTGAACAAAATTAAATGTTTCCAAAAAATGTTTTATTGATATTTCTTGAACCTTACAAAATCACGTTTCTATAACATTTACTGGAATATTTTTAACATGTTTTTGAAACATGCTTGTGTTAACTTGGAATTGCTGTTGCTATCGATATTTAATGCTTTGAGTGTTTCCTTTGATTGATCAATGGTTTTGATGGAGGTAACAATTTACCTATTTTCAAAATAAATACCTATTTTTCTTGATAGCGCTATCATACTTTAGGAAAGAATTTAGTGACGGAGTGAAAGCAATTTATCATTTTGTAAATCAATGACTTTAGATTTATCTCCATATCGTCTACGAATGGAAGAGAACAATAATGTTTTAATGAACTTGACAAGTTTCAAAATCTCCAAGAGAAAAACAAATCCTTTCTTTCCCGGTTTATCCTTTTGCTAACGCAGACTGAGGCATTTCCCTCTATTTCTGACTTTATTTCTAAAAGGAAAAAAAAAAAAGGCGTGATGGTTTTCTATTATACAATTCAGAAAAAAATCAAAGGCTACAGGCCGCCCCATGCATTTATCAGGGAAACATGCTGTAGTCCCCGATTTTATGAAAAAGAATACTTTGTTAACATTCTGAATGAGAATTTTTCAGTTTGACTTTTACAAACTTTTATAAACAAATTGATTCTACAAAACAAACGATCTCCCCAGTCTGTATAGCACCCATGAATAAGCTCGTTTTTAAGGACTGAAAAATAGTAATTTGTAAACTTCAGCTCGACAATGAGCCGGTTTGAGCAGTGTCACTTTGATTAATGAAGGGGTTGGCACAATAAATAAGATCAGGTAACTCTATCCCGGCATCAACAGATGATCGGCAAAGTGTGAATAGGGACAAAGAAAGATAACTGGGGAATGTGACAGGCCAAAGGGCTAACTAATGAAGCTGTGCTGACCTCCATTACACGGCTCAATTACAGGGTAGGGATCGTTAGAGAATGGGAAAAGTCCAAGAGAACGAAACTTTAGACGATCTCTTATTAGAATAAAGTAGTTCAAAGTGTGAAGAAAGGCAAAGTCATGACTATTTTGAGGACGAGAAAGGGGAAATGTCCCAGGGGTACGAAAATTTAGAAGATTTCTAATTAGAATCAAGTAAATCATCTGAACTGTAACAAATGTGAAAAAAAGCACAAGCATCAAGTGCTGGTTTTTTACTTCGCTCGTAATGCATGTGCGACATATAAGCTGGGTTACTTTGTCTGACGTCCATCTATGACTGGAAATAAATTGCAATAGCTTGCTTGAATTTTTGGTTTTGATATACTTCCCAGATAGCATGACTACGTTGGGCCAATGTTGGTAATATGTTGTATGGTTGGCCGGTGGTTGGCGTTGGCATGTCAACGTTGGATCAACATTGGCCCAACATTGTATTTGTCGGACATACCAATGAATTATCGCTGTCGTTGGACTGGGGTTGGGCCAATGTTGGTCCAACATCGTATGTTTGAGATAAAAGCACCGATCGAATAATATAATTTTACAAATGAGATTTGAAATACACACCATCATTGAAAAAGATCAAAATTTTGTTTCAAAATAATATAACGAAGCCATAGGAGTCAAAAGAATAATAATCTAATTTACAACGTTGGTTCAATGTTGGGCCAACGTTGGTCCAAAATAAAGAAAAAATCATAAAAGATTCAAATGAAATCTAATTTAATAAAAAGTAAATCTGACTTTTGTAACTGGACAATATTAACTGAATTTATTCCTATTTAACATTTTTACATTATTTGCAATAATGGTATGAATGGGTTGCCGTTGGGCCTACGTCGGACCTACGTATGTTTTACCAAGGTTAATTTTCAAAATATCGTTTATTTTTCATTTCCGAAAAGTCTTGAACTATGAAGTTTTCAAAAATTTTCAAATACTTAATAAGTCTTTAGATAAGAAATTTGTGTCCGTCAAAAGAGAACATACTTTTTGCGGTACTGTAAGACGTTGGGTCAACGTTGGACCAACGTCAACATTGGGTAAAGAAAACATTAAAAAAAAAAACAATTTTTCATAAAAAATATTAGATCATGTCTATAATGTGCATAGTTATTTCACAATGATACATACATGTATATAATATGTCAGAAATTCAAGGTTCCTGTATTACTTTATAAAATTCAACTCATCATAAAATTAACTACCGAAGTAACTGCAGAGATAAGATCTAGGTCAGTGCTTGGCCGGTCAAGACATAATTAACACCAGATGTCTGACCAGTTTCTAAGGCAACGGAGCTAGATTGCACAATCTGATACCGGACGTTTCTTATCTGGGACGCAAACTACAAGGTTTTAAGTAAAGATACATTTGAAATAGAGCGAGAGCGGTCAGTGGACGCTAAAGTTTTGTAAAGTGTAGGCAGTAAAAGTAAGTAAATTATGATATTTATTATTATTCATGATTGTTGGCAATTCGTATGTATTATTTTATTTATTTTTGTTCATATTGCATTTGTAGAAATCAAATTAACTAGTATCATTAATCATGTTAATTTATTTAAATATCTGATATTTTTGTATCTTTTCTCTTTTGCAGTAATTAATATACCACGTTGAAATGGAGATCGGTTGATCGAATGATTTGGAGATAGTATTCGACTTGATGAGAAAGAAAGGAAAAGTGGACATACCAAAGGACCACAGTTGTGTTTGAAGTCGGATAGTTAACATTGAGTGATTTATGTTCAGACTTGTGGATCAATAAATATGAGGATATTTATTTTCTACTTTCAGATCACCAATGGATCTACGGCCAACGTTACCAACAAAAAGCCAACGTTCAGCCAACATATTATTACAATGTTGGATTGACGTTGGACCAACACAAATCCGATATATATGTTAAACTGGACCAACGTTGGGCCAACGTATAAACATCCGAGGTCTGACATCGGCCCAACAGCGACCCAACTTGTGGGGCCAACGTTGGGCCGATGAGCAACATTGCATTGGCCCAACATTCACTGCCGATATTGGCCCAACGTAAATGTCACCGATGGACTTGCGTTGGGCCAACATCAGCATGCTATCTGGGTTTAGCTGTGCCGTGCAAAATTATCCTTATATTTATGTTGCATATGCGTTGCGGGCGAAATAAAAATACCAGTCACGCTCGTGTCTCCTATTTTTTTTTTTTAGGTCGGATGAACTACTTTTCACCTAAATTTTAATCGTAACATCTGTCTGTCCGGCTAAACGGGGGATGCGATCCGGATAACACACCCTTCGCTATGATTTAGCAGATGGACTCCGTCCGAAGCTGGCGATGGGTGCATCAAATTCTTCATCTATAATTATGTTAATTTTAAAATTATCGTCTTTAGTTTTTCATGTTATGATGTATATGCTTTGATTCTTTGTTGGGCTGCTCGATATGTTATTGTACCATGGTCTCGTTGTCCCTTTGTTTTGTTTGAAGTTGGGTTTTTGTCCTGTGAAGACCATCACACCGACAAAGTGTAAAAAATATAGAAAATATTTTCACAACAAATAATACAATCCGCTTAAAAATTATTCCAAGAGGCAATGGTGATAAGATCCGGTACCCGGGGAGAGCTTTGTTTAACACACATCACTAAGGCTGTGCAAGAAAAAAAAAATCGGAAAAAATTGTTAAATTCTGTGTTGCTCGCGGCGTTTTTGTTGCATATTGCTTGTGTGTTCTGCCGTGGTCAGTGCAAGGTTCTTGATATATAGTATACCTCCACAGCACTAGCATTACGACACATCAAAACTATGGGTCAAGGTCATCCTCTGGGTCAATGTCACAATTTAGGGTTTAACATACAACAGACAACGTACGTTTGAAGGGTCTGGTTGGGAGATTCATACCATTTTCTCCCAAGCCTCGTCGTGGTACAAGCAACTCCTGGACACTCGGTTGGATTTCCTTGCCTCTGAATACATCTGTTGTTGTCAGACTTGTAAACAATTTTGGACATGAGCAAACCTACCAAAAAAAAAAAAAAAAAAAAAAAAAAAAAAAAAAAAAAAAAAAAAAAAAATCCCAGGGGTTGGGGGAAGGGGACCGTCGAGTGGATCAAGCAAATGGTATTGGAAATAAAAAAAACCTGAAAAAATTAGCATTATTTGCCTTTTCCACGGAGGTCCCTCTATAGATCCGCGCTGGTAGGTATAGAATCTGTAAGAGTGAGGGCATTAAAGGAACTTTTAAGGACACTTTTTAATTTATGTGTTGAAATATGATATCAGGGTATCTCCTTAATGTTTTATGGAGGGTACGTATACTTCTTTTGAATTTATTGTGATACTTTGAGAGCGGTCGGATTTCGTTACATTCCTTGAGCCTCGCACAAAATAAATGTTTTGACTTATGAATTTCGTCCTGTTAAGACCGGTATCAGTCGATATTTTATGATCTTTCAAGTGTGAAATTGCTCTATTATGCGCAGATCCAGAGGTGAATACCGGAAAAATCGCCTGGATATGCGTACTATGCGCCTCTAAAATAATGTCAGAAGCGCATACGCATACCCAGGCCAGGCGGTTTTCCGCCTTTGTAGGATAATATGCCCCAGATACTACATGATTTGGAAGAAAAAGATGCAAGGTTTCTGTTTCGTTTTTTTTTTTTTTTTGTGGGGGGGGGGGGGGGTTAATTTTCTGGCCTCCGTAGCCGGCTAGAAAAAAAAACTCCTGACCACTCTTTTCTTAGGCGGATCTAGAATAATTTTCGGGAGGGGGGATTCGGCATTAATAATCAAGAGGGGGGAGGGGGCAAAATCCAGAAAGATCCTAGCTATCCTTAAACCCCTATCCCTATCTTAGTTTGTCGTCCATATACAATGTTTGGGGGGATGTTAACTTTCCTCCCCGTTTGTTTGATAGAATTGTTCAAATTCCATTTTTACGTATCATTTGTAATCTTAATATTATCTGATGCTGGACTTTCCCTTTCCCTTCTCCTTCGTTCTTTGAGGGTCTGAGCATTCCCGTTTCCCTCTACCACAATTATTTTTACATACGCGCATGTCTGCTTTTATCAATTTTCTTATTCAAACATTTCATTATTTTAGAAATATTACTCCTGTGTTAAGAATGTATATTGGCGGCAATGATTGGTTTGAGTCAGCCGCTGTGGCCTGCCATGACACATCAAAGTCCCTTTGAGGGTACACGGGGTCGTTTCTATCAATCAAATTAAACTTTAAGGCTTTTCTTTCTTTTTCTTAAATCTCCAGGTTCAATTAGCAAAGTCAAGTTGTATTCACTATATTGCACTTTGGTCAAGGTATTTCTGATTTCTTCTAAATGTTGCTGTAATTCAGATCAAACAAATGTTGTTATCGGGGAAGGGGGGGGGGGGGTCATTCACAATGTTCAAGCCTTTTTTCGTGTCTAGACTAAAAAAAAAATGTTTATTTCCATATCAATCGACCGTAAAATAGGAAAGAGCACTATGTTTAGTCTCATTATCACCTGTCACATAAAAGACACAGCATCTCGTGAAGTGTTTGTATTTATTATGGTAGATATTATCTGTTTTATATCGCCATTTGGAACGCCCTTCGAATTCTTAAAACGACGTTGCTATATTCAAAAATTTGAATTTTAATGAAGTTAAAACTTTTAATGCTCGGCGTTTTTCTACCTTAGATGTGTAATATTGTGAAAGTAAGTCATAAAATTGTGAGGGATGCAATCATAGATAAAAGTCAGCTCTTTGAAGTGAGAAATTGACTCTTTGTTGATACATGACAGGTTGATATAAACATGCATCCGTTTGACAAGCAAATTGCAAAAAGTTTTTACACCCCAGTACTAATATCAATGATAGGGGCATGTGGCTTTTGTCCTGTTCTTCTGTCTATCCGTTTGTCTAAATTCTTAACTTTGGCAATAGCTTTTGAACCATATGAAATACTAGAAAGAAAGATTCCGTCTCTATGTCTTGTCGCTGAAGAGAGTACGTGACACGCTGAATAGAGTACGTGACACGCTGAACAGAGTAAGCGACACGCTGAACAGAGTACGCGAACATAGTACATGACACGCTGAACAGAGTACGTGACACGCTGAACAGAGTACGCGACACGCTGAACAGAGTACGTGACACGCTGAACAGAGTACGCGACACGCTGAACAGAGTACGTGACACGCTGAACAGAGAACGCGATATGCTGAACAGAGTACATGACACGCTAAGCAGAGTACGTGATACGCTGAATAGAGTACGCGACACCCTGAACAATATTTCCATTGGAGAGGAATCCCCATGTTAAGCGCCCGTTAGGCAAACGGATTTATAAACTATAATTCTGGTTGCCTACTATGACGTCACGCTTTAGTTTTGAAAGCACAGAGAATTTACCAACGTTCAGACACTTTTGACGTTATAATATGCAATAGGCTCATTATTAATGCTAAACGGGGTGTCTGATATTTAGTACAAATGCAAATATAAGTGATGACTGTTTTACTTTGGGTGTTCATGGTAGTATAATTCTGGTTGGACACGTGCAAATTTTCCGAGAATCGCTTCGCGAGAGTATTCGACACGCTGAACAGAGTATGCGACACGCTGAATATAGTATTCGATACACTGAACAACGTATTCGACACCCTGAACAGAGTATTCGAAACGTTGAACAGAGTATGTGACACGCTGAACAGAGTATGCGACACGCTGAACAGAGTACGTGACACGCTGAACAGAGTAAGTGACACGCTGAACAGAGTACGTGACACGCTGAACAGAGTACGTGACACGCTGAACAGAGTATGCGACACGTTGAACGGAGTATGCGACACGCTGAACAGAGAATGTGACACGCTGAACAGAGTATGCGACACGCTGAACAGAGTACGCGACACGCTGAACAGAGTATGTGACACGCTGAACAGAGTACGTGACACGCTGAACAGAGTACGTGACACGCTGAACAGAGTAAGCGACACGCATGAACAGAGTATGCGACCCGCTGATCAGAGAACGCGATAATCTGAACTGAGAATGCGACACGCTGAACAGAGAATGCGACACGCTGACCAGAGTACGTGACACGCTGAACAGAGTACGCGACACGCATGAACAGAGTATGCGACCCGCTGATCAGAGAACGCGATATTCTGAACTGAGAATGCGACACGCTGAACAGAGAATGCGACACGCTGACCAGAGTACGTGACACGCTGAACAAAGTACACGACACGCTGAACAGAGAACGCGACACACTGAACAGAGTACGTGACACGCTGATTAGAGTACGGGACACGCTGAACAGAGAACGTGACATGCTGAACAGAGTACTAGAATGCGACACGCTGAGCAGAGTGCGTGACACGCTGAACAGAGAACGCGATATGCTTAACTGAGAATGCAGCACGCTGAACAGAGTATGCGACACACTGAACAGAGTATGCCACACGCTGAATAGAGCAAGGACACGTTGAACAGAGAACGCAACACGCTGAACATAGTATGCGACACGCTGAACAGAGTACGCGACACGCTGAATAGAGTATGCGACACGCTGAATAGAGTGCGCGACACATGATATAATGGATGAAACTGCTACTTGTTCAGGTCAAGGGCTAGGATATTTTCCAATACTGAAAAAGCCATGTGCATGCGAGTTGCCCATGGTGAGAGCCTTAGATGATAACTATTGGTTTACTAGGTCAGGGTTCAAAGGTCAATGATAGGCGAAACTAGAAAAAAGTTATAGAAAAGCTTTACAGATTGCCTTTGCATGTAATTTGACCATTTTGAGAGGACAAAACCTTCATATTTTCAAAGATGCCACCCGCCCCCCTTTTTTCAAAGGCAGAGGTCAAAGTTAACTGGCAGTTTCACGTCAGAATAAGACGATGCTAACCTTTGCGTTGACTTGCTATCTTAGATTGCTAGTCTATGTTGTTTTAAAACCTGTCTTATCAAAATAGAACTTCTTATCTACGGTAGGAATTCGTTCGCTACTTATCACATAATCAGGGACCACAACTGCTGCGAATGACTCAATCATTTCCTGATTAAATGGATTTCACAGAGTTAATTATATGCAGACTGTTCAAAAAAATGTGTGATCCCATCATTTTGATTCGTCAAGCGATAAGATAAAAGTGATAGTTTAACCTATAAGTTTTAAAGATACGAATGATATTTGCACAAGTTTATAAAAACATTCTCAAACGGAAAATCACTGCTGAAGTCGTTTCGTGCTTCAGTTGCGGTAGATCAGTCAATTTTTTGCCAATGTTTATTTTATTTTCCGTAACTTTGTCATTCCTACGTGATGGTTCTGTCATTTACATTACTACTCTCAAATAGATAAATCTAATTCAGAGATAATTGGTTACTTCTTCCCGTCCTTCTTCCAATTGTCACAGGCAGTATATATACTAATCTAGGCTTTCTGTCTGTGTGTCTGTCTGTCTGTCTGTCTGTCTGTCTGTCTGTCTGTCTGTCTGAGTTCACTATATTTGGTTGTCTGAAGATGCTTTGTTGTACATGTATACACAATCGGGTGTTTTGGTGTTTTGCTGTTGGTGCTGCAACAGGGTCTTGTTGGAGATCCACTCCCTTCTTTCATGTATACAATATACATTTTTGTACTTAAGTCTGTATATCTGTATGTCTGTTTATATTTAGACTAAAGGGGTATGTTTTGATTAAAATGTTTATAAGATTTGAAATTGCTCTATAGGAATCAGATCATATTTGACCCATTGAGCAATATTCCCATTTTTACCTCTTGTCTAGATCATTGTCAGCTTGACGGGTATCCACGTGACTCATGGCTGTCCAATGGGGCGGCGTCAGGACCACATCAAACGTTTCTAAGGTAAACAATATAAATGACGGAAATTTAGCGCGTCACTTTTCTTATTAAGACTTTTTTTTTCCTTAGCCGCGGCCGATCGGTTTGTTTTATTTCCACCGCTTTTGCTCTTTTATTTGCTATTATCATAGTAAAACATTTTATTGACCCGCATTGTTTATTATTGACCTGCGCAAACGTTTTTATTGACTCTGTCTACGTTGACCATTGTCCGAGCCGATGAGAGCGACATTTACACGCGGCGTATATACAATTAACTATATTGAATCTTTCGTTTGTAATCGTAGGAAACCTATATACCTAGTAGAATAGATTTAATATAAATCTGACCACACGAAATTGACCACTGGTGTGGGTCCCCGGATGAATCAGCCTCACTATCAAATAACATTTTTATGATAGGTATGGTAGAATATTTCTATTGTTTAGTTTTTCATTCCGGCGGTTTTTCGTTTAATTGAAAATGCGGACTCGCATTTCAGTCTAATTTTCTGTTAAATCGAGCTGGTTGTTGAAATTAAGCTTTCATTATTTTCACTTGAAGGTAAGTCAGATTCAGATTGATTTTGACTACAATTTACAGATCCAACTAATTTCTGAATATTTATGTTCAGAATCTGTACTATCGTTTTCTTACGTCGTATGTTCAATGTTAAACTTCCTGAAATTCAATAGTATCATTTAAGAACAGATAGATTTGCAGCATGGACCAGACATGCACGTTTCGGGTACTTAACCCTCGTCAGTGACCCTCAATCTAAAAAATGTAATATGACCAAAGGGTGTGAAAGTTATTATGTCCAAAATGTATCGAAAGACGTAGCATGGTGGGTGGGTTTTGCAGCCATGCATCTTTTAAGAAGGATCGAGTAAAAAGTGGATTTGACCCGTAAGATTTCTTGAGATCGCGTACGGATAATGAAGCAAATTACAGTCGAAATTTAAGTGCCAGCTAGTCGGATACATTTTCGACCATCTTCTCTGAGACGTCCAAATACACAATTAGGATCTTGAGTACTCTCTATCACGTTTCATGAAATTCCTGCAAGATATCTCAAAGTACCTAATTTCGAAAAGAAACAATCTGACACATTTTCCCTTGAGTACGGTGTTCATTAGAGGACATCGCTTCTTCAAATCTTCGCCCTACTATATATCAACAGTCGAAGAATTGAAGAATTGAAGAAATGATGCGAAGAATTGAAGTAACGATGCGAAGAATTGAAGTGATGATGCGAAAATTTAAAGAAATGATGCGAATTAAGAGACGATTATTTCTTCAAATCTTCGCATCATTTCTTCAAATCTTCGCATCATTACTTCAATTCTTCGCATCATTACTTCAATTCTTCGACTGGTGATATATAGTAGGGCGAAGATTTGAAGAATTGAAGAAATGATGCGAAGAATTGAAGTAACGATGCGAAGAATTGAAGTGATGATGCGAAAATTTAAAGAAATGATGCGAATTAAGAGACGATTATTTCTTCAAATCTTCGCATCATTTCTTCAAATCTTCGCATCATTACTTCAATTCTTCGCATCATTACTTCAATTCTTCGACTGGTGATATATAGTAGGGCGAAGATTTGAAGAAGCGATGTCCCCTTATGAACACCGTACTTGAGTACTTGCTCTCTATCGTACGTTTCATAAAATTCCGAGCATTTCGGAAAAGCGTCTGTCCATCTGATCAATTTTCAGCATTATTTGTAGAGTGAAAAATACTCAAAACTGATACCATATTGGAAGAGAAAACTGAATACTTAATTCTTACGAGCTTCATGGAATTCAATATAGCGATTTTGGAGGTTTTTCATTCTTTGTTGTTGGTCCGGAGAAGTCGAAATGTGACAAATTTACGGCGATCGCGCGTTTTCGGGTCTTTCTAGACTAAATTATCCAGTCTATTAGCGGCAGCGGAGAGACTGGATAATTTAGTCTAGGGTATTTCCATAGTTCCGGGCGTGCGACGGAAAGGTCCGGGAACGTGCATTTGAAGTTTACGGAAGATAGACGATGCTTTTGACAAACGTTTGAAGCGAACAAGAACGCTTAGTTTGGAACCATTACCGTTCATATATGAAATGGAGGGGGAGGAAGGGGTGGGAGGAGGGAGAGAGGTACGTGGAGGGAGGAGGGAGGGAAGGATCAGAAAGGGGAGGAAAGGAGTGGAAGGGGGAGGTAAGGGAAGGGTGAAAAGGAGGGGAGGGAGGCAGGAGGGGGAGGTTAGGGGATGGGAGGGGAGAGGGGTACCCCTGTCCGCCCCCAATATATGACCGCTCCTGCTTGGATCTTTCCGTCGCACTTTTTTCTCCGGAAAGTCCCGATAATGTGCGATCCTGCTCCTGGTGGCTACTAGCTACTCCTTTTCCTTTTTGACTTTGGTTTCAAAATTCAAGGAAGATAACTGTGTCATGGAAAATGTCACTAATATTTGTATCTGTTTTAAAAGACACCAAAGATTACCTTTCTACTAAATTATACATTAAAATTAATTCAAGGATTGTTTTACGTACGGAGAATTGATCTTCCGAGTAACTGTATCGCTAGCAACGTTGGCTTGCGATGATTACAGCGACACCTGGGTAAATCTGATCAGGCGCGGATCAAGGTTATAATACATACCTAGGTCCGAACGGGTTATTCTTTCAAAACAATGGTAATAAAGATATACTAGAAACATTGGTGGATCTAGATTTTCAAGACACGTTCCAGTCCGTTTTTGGGAAGGTTCCATTCAATGATAATTTTGAGAAAAAATGTATGTTAACAGAGGAAAACCAATAGCATTATTGAATAATTCCGCGCCAGGTAAAGAATGTCCAATTGAAATTTGAATTAATAAGGCTAGAGAAATTTAATCCTTATATATAGTTTTACGGATCCGCCGACCCTTATTTTACCACAATTGGAAAAAAATAAATAAAATGAACTGATTGTACATTTTTTTCTTCTGCTCATTAGAATTACTAGTTATTACTTTTCATTCTCACTTAATCTTTATTGTGCAAGTGTTTTAGAGAATATGGCTTTGAAAACAAGCTGAATTAAGATCGTGATCTTGGCACAAAACACGAAATGTTGAAATTTACTGATTTTTATTTTATTTTTATTCCCTCCTCCTACCTTTTTTTGAAAATATAAAATCTAAACTAAAAATTGAATTTCCGTCGCCTAATTGGATGCATAATGAGTTGAACAACCTCGTCAGGAAGGAAGCGAGAGAACTCGGTCTCATTTTCGGACCCCCCGCCCCCCCCCCCCTTTTTTTGGGGGGGGGGGGGGGGGGTGGGGGGTGGAGTTGGTGGGATCCGCGTGCGTTTTGACGTGCCTACTTATGGAGTTGACAGGGACTTGATACTCAGTTAAATAACACTAAATACCTGATAAAATTGGCAACTCCCGACTCCACGGCGATGATAATGTTATTCATGGGGATTATATAGATCTGTCTGACTTTGACTTGTTAAAAAAGAGAGAAGAAAAGCAGGAAAGAAAATTATACTTTTGTGAAACACGAATGCCCCTGTTGACCACTTCAATTTGAAAAGAAAGTCTCAATCAAGGACAAGAATTAAAAAAATATATCGGTATCATAAATAGGACTAGTTACAAGATGTGCGCAATCACTGCACATCTGAAATATGAAATCTGTGTGTGCGGGGGGGGGGGGGGGGGGGGGGTTCAAGCAGACAGACTGACAAAATATCTCATGTAACGGGGGCATGAAACAAGGAACAAGGGTTTTTATATCATAACTTCTATAAGAAAATTTAATTTACAAATTTTCTTACATTTAGATTTCAAAATATTTTTCTGTAAATTTTTTTTCTACTTGCAGTGTTTTATATATATGGAGAATACTTTAGTATTATAATTCGATGTCTTCAATATACACTATCTTTTATGTCAAATAATTTTTTCATATATCCTCCGTATTTCACTGTATTTTCTATGGTGGAGAGACAATGAATTATGTTATAATGTTATGTGTGAATAGTGTGAAAAAAGAAAATACGTTCTTCTACATCGTCAAGCTCAGAATGAAATTCTATATTTCATGAAAGGGGGGGGGGGGGGGGGGTGGGGAGGCGCTAGGCTTAATGCCATTTGCCAAAAATTATGATATTTTCTGTTTTTAACTTTTAATTCTTAACAAAATCAGCTGATTGGATTGAACACCTCCACCCACCCAACCCAATGCATTTTCGAGATCCGCCAATGATTGACTCACGGACAGAAGGACTGAATTACCGATGCAATGACAGGCGAAAATCAAAATGCCACTCAAATTCGGCGGGATGTCATAAAAGGGATATAAATATATTAACCCACCGAAGTAAAGATATGAAACTCATGGAAACGATACCGACGATTCCGAGAGAAAAAGTTAAAAAGATAAGAAACTAGCCATTTTCTCGTTAATTAGCTCGAGGATATATACATCACTCCGTGACGTTTTTACTTCTAGTGGTTCTTATCGTTTGAAAGGATCTTTTATTTTCCTGAATTTCTGACAAGAAGCAGAGATATAAGAAAAAATAATTCTTATCAATTCTCTGAAAATTTCGCAACAAATGTCTCCGCGGAGTGCCGAAGCCTTTCTCCGCCACTAAGCACTGTGTGTATGCTTAGATAAGATATTTTGACAAGACGAGATTTACTTGATTTATAAAGAAAACAGTTGCATTTCTCGCCCCATGATATCTCACTTGATGTTATATGCTGAAATAGTTTGACATGTGTTGTTAAAATATAAAGATATATATTAGTTTAACGGCTGTGGTTTATACAGTTTAAAAGTATATTACTCCTTGGGTAGGTATGGAGAGAGAGAGAGAGAGAGAGAGAGAGAGAGAGAGAGAGAGCATCGTAAAAATATGCACGAGAAAAGAGCATTCGTAATTGATTTCTCGTATAGTTTGCGTGATAAACGATTCTTTTCTTTCATATTTTTCAAAATATGTATTATTTATTAATTTTTGATATTCAGGGAAGTTGCGAGTTCTGACGAAATAGATAGATCTCGTCTACAAAAATCGGCATTCTTGCAGCTTCTGTATCCAATTGGTTTTTCATTATTGATAGTGGGTGTGGTACTTGATCCGCCTCTCATGATCATGTATATTTCTTGCAGGTGTGGCACTGGATCCGCCCCTCTTGATCTCTGAGATTCCCTGCCTCGTCCATCACGCTAGATTAATGATAGGGTTGTGATTGTGAAGAGTTTGTTCGCGCATCCAAGAGGAAATGGATTTACCATACTTTTATGAAAGTTAATGCTATCAAAAGAAGATCAAAAACACAAACAGTGCCAGCATTTTACTCTGAGAGTCGAGACGTGTTCCAAACGACGTTCGAAATCACATCGAAACTAAACGCAGGCAAGGTAAGTAGAAATATTCATTAATCTAAAATATCGCTAAATCTTCGTAAATTTACGATTTTCAAAATCACTGTCAATGTGTCACGATCGCCTTTCTGTCGTTCCATTCTTTTTTTTCTCGAGAAAGTGCGATTTATGACGTCATTGTTGATGTACGTTTGCGCAAGTGCATATTGCGTGTTTCCTTAATTTCAAAGCGCAATGCAAGGCGGGTGAGTAATTCTTTAACGACTTCTATATATACGGTCTTCAACTTCATTTACGGATTTATTTTGGATATTTAGCGCACAGATCCGCCGAATGCTTTCGTTTCGTAACGACGCCACTTTGAATCTGAGCAATTTCGATCGTTTCTTCGCGTTTCAATTTGATTATGTACACCAGGAAGCAAATATGATATAACACTGGTGGCGTCAGAGCATGTCCTGTTGTTGTTGTTGTTGTTTTTTACCCTTTTTTGGGATGGTTGGGTGGATGTTGTTCTAGCTCAACCATGAAAATGGATCAGCAAAATCAATGCATAAAAAACTCTTTATTCGTATTAGATTCAGATATTGGTACTATTTCCAACAGTTACTATTGATTCTTCATTATTTCGCTGTCGGTAGAGTGTGTGCAGTATTTGCTATATATCATAAATTTGATATCGGTATACCTTATTTTCTGAAATTTGGCATAATGCATATACATGTATTTCACTTGTCACAAGGTCTAGACGAAAAGGCACAACTGATTCATTTTAAAATTCTTACTCAAAGAAAACGCTTTAAGAGCTTGTTGGTTCTAATACATCTTCGCACTTACCGTCAATTAGACTAAAAACGTTTTATAGTAATGCTCGACGCAATCAGTAATTTATCACCGAATCAATACACTTACTATGAACAGTTTAAGAGGTACGACCCAATTCACATCACCGAGCGGAAATTTTTGTTTATTTTTCCATCTTTGAATAAAACCTCAGAACTGATAATTCGTCGGACATCTTCGCTGTCCAAAAGAGTGTTTCCTGTTTGCAAAGGTACGAGAAAAAAAGGTGGTCTTCTCCTAATGTTGATAAATAAAAAAATAAACAAATTCAATTAAAAATGTTTATAGATAAATAGCCAAATAAATAAATAAATAAATAAATAAATAAATAAATAAATAAATAAATAAATAAATAAATAAAAACACCTGGTTTCTTTTTGAAATTAATTTTTAATTATATGTCAAGAGACTATGTGGTAATTAAATAAATAAATTAATTAATTAATAAATAAATAAACAAATAAATAAATAAATAAATACGATTTCTAACATGCACATAATTTAAATCTCAAAACTGTATGTATATACATGTATATTCTATAATATATACCACTATCTACATTCTTGCTATAGTGAATATATCATTTTTTAAAAATATTTGAATCTTAAATTCAAGTTAACAATCTGATTCCCTATTTTCGTATTTGTCGCGTATGTAAGAATTGCTAAAACCAAGCTATATGGGAATTAGAAGGGCTGTGAACCGGTAGTATTGATAACAAATATAGTCCTACGCCGAATATATGATAAAGTGAAGTTTATATTAGTGATAAGGTTGCAAGTCCAGGGATACAAAGTTTGCTTTGATAAACTGTAGTTATGATAAGTTATCTACCTTTGTAAGGGGAGGTGTCATAGTTAATCCTTTTATGGGTTAAGTGTCGATAACCCCCGATAAAATGGATTTTAACTCCGGTTTTCTGACCCCTCTGCTTAAGTTGTTTTGAAACTGATTGCTTTCTCTAACCCCCCCCCCCCCCACCCACTTGCTGCCACGTTCCGGTGACGTTACTGAGATGACTTACTGCTTTCGAAAGATTACATCGATTCATCCAAATTCGAGAAATCCTGGTCCCTCCTCAAATGCGCATTCCCAACCGCAGACCCCCCCCCCCCCCCTTTTTTTTAAGTTCCAGTTCAGTAGCACCCTTTCTAACCATCATCGTACTTGCACAATTACGTCACACACATTTCATAGTAAGTATTGATATATTACATATAGATGGGGTGGAGACCCTCCCGTTGTTTATCAACAATTTTCCCAGATTTTGCACATTTCAAAATTACTGAAAATCATGGATTAAACCCTCCTCCTTCCCAGTTGTTCCAACTACTGGTAATATTTCTAGGTCTGCGCATGGATTGAAAATGAATCTAAAAGCTTGAGGACTTGATGGCTGAATACGGCTCGGGTATGATGTATTTCTCCAAGTGTATATTGATCCATTGTATAAATAGAAATAGTAATGTAAAACTTGGTATAACATTTCATAGTGACACGAATTATTCCATATTAATCTTATCTGTGACGCAATGGCATCAATTTAGCACCAAATTCTTATTTATACATGTAGATTTCCTTTCTCTATACATGAATTGTGTATATACGACTTTAATTTGCATTTGTTGATCCAATAAATTCAAACATTTTTGCCAATTTCCTGCAAAATTATTTTCCTGATTGCGACTTTGAAGACATAGAAAAGGAAATAGTTGCGGAAGTTATAAAAATTATAAAACAAAACTGGTTTTCTAGAATAATTAAGTGGATTTTCAACAAATTTATTAGGGGTATGGCCATCGTAAATATCACCTCTTCAACAAAATTCCTTGACAAGTGGCGCCGACATGGCACCATGCAGTGGTTGCTTGACCTGTCAACCAAAATGGCCACCATTGAGTCTTATTGATAAAAACTACTTAACAAGTAGCTTCATTGGCTTGGATTGAACTTTACAGAAAGGAAGCAAGTACTTCAGCCCTTAGAATTGAAAATATCTATCTTATCGGTCACTAAGCTTGACCATGTATATTATACGGATTTGATAGCGATATATATACGTCCTTGACCTTCTTTTTCGATACCGCAATTACACTAAATGGGTCCACTCTCCACAGTTTCTTGTGAGAGAAGAAGGACCGAGGACGCATATCCAACGTCTACACTTTTACACATTCTTTGTAACATGTACTCGGGTTTTGATTGCGTTTTCACGAAACGGTTTTATTCTTGAAAGCCAAAGGATCTAAACTACAATTTTGTGCAGCAATTAATGTATATGTATATTAATAAGAACTTTGGCGAATAAACGAGGTGCATGTTCATCCGCGCTTTATGCTTCCAAAAAATTTGCTGCACCTGATCGTCGTCTTCTGCACGTTCGTGGGGCTGCTGAGACTTACCGCGGAGTCTGCGTTGCATCATGGGAATCATTAAGGTAGCAGGTGCCAGGCTTATCTGACCGAGACCGTGGTATCTACATCACACATCAACAACCAAATAAAAAAAGTCAGGTGATCTGTATCGTCTGCCTTATCATGAATAGAAAATGGCAGAGTCTTATGCAAAATATTTGCTCAACATGTGTTTAGTCTTTCTAACTGTCCGACTGTCAATCAGTCGGTGTGTCTGTATGTCACTCTTGACTTTAGGGTGTGTATTTCAAACGGATCTAGGGGTGTTTAAGAGCTGATTCTCCTGAAACGTGCCCCCGCACCCCCCCCCCAAAAAAAAGAACCCCTGAATTTCGTGTATTTTTTTTCAAAACCATGGATTGGACCCCCACTCCTTCTGATGGCATGAAACCCCCTTCCCCTTAAAAAGATCTCTCGATCTCTCTCTCTGAACATTACATAAATAAATATTTTGATCAATAGTTTACTTGGTATAGACTTTGGGAGTGAACCGATTTTGATCACCACAGGGTTCCATAAATTTGAAGAAGCATGATTCAAGAAGACATAGATAACGATACAAAATAAGCCTATTATACGAATGACTCATGTAAAATTATCTGTAGTTTGACGAAAAGACTACTTATGATCGTTCTATTTCGCACTTATGTTAAGTTCGAGGTAGTGTTATATATTTATATTTGCATTTTTCCTCTTTCTGCAATTAATATCACGTACGTACCTTGATTGTCATCTATATTTTTAGCTATTTTCCATCAAGATTTTTATTTTCTGTTTTAAGGGACACCCTCATCCCAATCTTCAAATCCATGCATTCCCGATCACCATAAGTACTTAGTAATCGAACACATTCCTTGAAAAATGAAAAATGTATTTCAAAGTAAGAAAAACCAGCGTTTTTCTTTCTTTTTTTTTTTTAAGCAAATTCGAGAAATGGGAAAGGCCCGGCCCGAGTACGAGTGGCCTGTGGCGACAGCTTTTGGCTTAATAGCCTCTAAACGCCAAAGACACTTTGATATAATGAGGGGGTGGACGGGTTGAAAGGGAGGGGGAGGAAGGGGCAGGAGGAGGGAGAGAGGGGGAGGGTGGATGGAGAGAGAAGGGTGAGGGAGGAGATAAGAAGGAAGGGGCTGGAGGGGAGAGAAGTCCCCATCCCCCCATATAATGTGTCAATGGCAGTGACCACCCGAGTTTTCTAGATCAGCGCATACCTGCTTAAATTGAATTAACTTGAAGTTACTCAAGGCGTCCTCCAAAAATAGTATGATGATTTGATGGGTTTTTCATAGATAACACTTCAATCTGTAGATTTAATTGAGTAGGAAATAAGTCGGTCCGATTTGAAAAGATCGGAAACCGAGCTGAATTACAACGTAAAGGTGTCAATTGAATTTTTAAATTCTCGGGCTTTTGAAGGATTGTGATAGAATTCGGCGTGTGTTGTTTTGTAAACATAGATCCCCCATCTAATTTCTGTTTCTCAATGTAAGTTCAAATCAAAGAAAAATAAATATTGATGACAATTTTCCGTTTATCCAGAGTATCGGATTTTTTCTCTTCTTGACGAGTAAAAGGGGGCCTCTGAACGTCAGTATAAAAAAAAATGACATTGTGTGAATCTTCAGGAAGATTTATTCAATATCTTGCAGAAATAAAAGGAGAAAATCAGAGGGGGGTATGGAGAAATCTTTTCCATCTCCCGTTTTTGTTCATTTGAGGGGGGGGGGGGGTGTTCGAGTTTATAAGATTTTCACTCGACTTACCGGTTCATCCACGGCGATCCTTTTCTATATATTGTTTTAGGATAGTTTTCCGTTTGTGTATTTTTTTAGAGAGAAATAAAAAAAAAATCAATAAAAGTAAAATTCAAAATCGAAATATGACCTTCACATTTGATAAGTGTTGTAATTTATTTTGTCGGTCATATACATACATGTAGTCTCAACTTAGAATATAGCTCTCGGATTAACGAGATATCACACGCGTTTCAGTAGCCTCCCTTAGACGAGAATTTTAAAGAAATCTCCACGCTGAAGATTTCCGATTTTCGTAACTTAAATGTCTTGATGTTATGGCTTTGTAATAATCACTTCATCGGCAAGTCGATCCAATAGCCCAAAAGTAGAGCTCTTTCTCGCCGTACGGGACGACCGTGGTTCGAGTCTGAGCGCCGGTGTTGTGAACACATTATTATTCGTTTGTATATAATATGTTTTTTTTTTTTTTTTTTGCAAAGTAATGGTAAGCCTAGAGTGACCAACAATAGTCAAATTTTTGTTGAAATTGAACTTAGTTGAACATTTTGTTAAGACTTTTTTTACCTACATACATGTATGTCGTATCTATTCAGAAATAAGTCAGGTGTCAGTAAAGTTTTTGAATGTAGAGAAACTTATAATATAGTTACCCATATGGTAATATCATTACACATGTGCACATACTGTCGTGTAATCACACAAAATCTGTATTCGGCTCTATTTATTTACATATTGAAATCTTTGTGAGTGAAGGAACACTGCTGTGATATTTCAAAAAAGTTAGTTATATAAATTCGGATGCTTTTGTCTTTGATCACATAGTAAAGAAAGATAACTCGAATTGCACTTTTACTTTTTTACATGACAATTTACACATTCGGTCAGATTTTGCAAAATATGACGTGGTCATTGAATGATATCTTTCTATAAGAATTTGCACAATATGATAAGGGAATTATATGTGAAGTCTCATTTGAAAATCTTGGGCTGAAAAAAAAAAATATAGCCAAGAAATGAGCATTTCCATTACAATCAATGGATGGCTAAAAAGTCTTATCAGTTTTAAAATCTCAAAATTTTGAATGGTGACCTCCTAATATTGTCCCTTACATCTGAATTACATTAGGAAATCAGAATTATGATATTTTTCTGAAAAAAGTGTTGTATAACATGAAACGTGTGATATCACCTTAAGCGAGGATCTATATAGGCAATCAAGAACCCCTCCAGTTTTTAGCTCTACTGGTCTTTACGTCATCACCCTTCGTCCGGCGTCCGTCCGTCCGTCCGTAAACAATTCTTGTGCTCTCAACTCCTCTGAAACTATAGGAGATAGAAAGTTAATTCTTTTTGCATTCTACTTGGTATGTGGTCTAGTTGTGCACCTGACATTTGGCTTCAGCCCTTGACCCCTAGGGTCTTAGAAAATGGGTGTGGTCATTTTTGCCTATATAAGTCTATGTAATCTTGTGCTTGCAACTCCTCTGACAGTATAAATGATGGAGACTTAATTCTTTTTGCAATATGATGGGTCTGTGGTCTAGTTGTGCACCTGATATTTTGTTTGAGCCCCTGACCCCCAGGGTCTTAGAAAATGGGTGTGGTCATTTTGTCCTATATAAGTCTATGTAATCTTGTGCTCGCAACTCCTCTGACACTATAAATGATGGAGACTTAATTCTTTTTGCAATATGATGGGTCTGTTGTCTAGTTGTGCACCTGATATTTTGTTTGAGCCCCCTGACCCCTAGGGTCTTAGAAAATGGGTGTGGTCATTTTGTCCTATATAAGTCTATGTAATCTTGTGCTCGCAACTCCTCTGACACTATAAATGATTGAGACTTAACTCTTTTTGCAGTATGATGGGTCTGTGGTCTAGTTGTGCACCTGATATTTTGTTTGAGCCACTGACCCCCAGGGTCTTAGAAAATGGTGTGGTCATTTTGTCCTATACAAGTCTATGTAATCTTGTGCTCGCAACTCCTGACACTATAAATGATTGAGACTTAATTCTTCTTGTAATGTGATTGGCCTGTGGTCTAGTTGTGCACCTGATATTTTGTTTGGGCCCCTGACCCCCAGGGTCTTAGAAAATGGGTGTGGTAATTTTGTCCTATATAATTGTGCTCTCAACTCTTCTTAAGCTATTAGTGATGGAGAGTTAATTCTTTATGCAATATGATGGCTATGTAGTCTTGTTGCGTCATTGATAGTTCATTTGAGCTAGTAGACCCAGGCACCTAGGATCTTGGAAAATGGGTGTGACATTCTTTTCTGAAATACTATATCTCAGATATTATGAATTATATGAGCGATATTCTAGTTGCAGTCTTATGGATATGTTGTTTTGTTGTGCTACTTATACTTTGTTAGATTGCCTGCTCCCTTTGGTCTTTGGTTAAAAGAAAATGGAAATTTATATTTATTTGTATGTATCTTATTGACTTGTCAATGAGTGAAGAAAACAAAACAACCAGGAGAGCTACAGTCTCGTCAGAGACTTCTGGTTTTTTTATGTCAAAATAAATATCTTTTTTCTTTTTTTCTTTTTTTAGGGGGGGGGGGGGGGGGGTGTTGATTACTTATATTAGCTTTCTCAAAATCACAGGTTGGAACCTCCCCCTATAGTGGCCGACCTGACCCCCTCCCCCCGGGAAAATCTACATGTAAACTTCGCGAAATCCATCCCCCCCCCCGACACACGCACACACTTTCTGGAAAATGTACAATAAATAAGGTACCGAATGAAAAATACTAATGAATCCAATTATTGAAGGATTCTTTTATGATGTAGAACTTCCAATCAAATCACGAAATGAATGCTTTATCGCGCCTTCTGTCCCTACTGGTGTCCAGTTTATCGCAACATTTTGGCCAAATCCAGGTAATAAACGAGCACCTGTCCTCCGACACATTTGAGGTGTCGCACCCTGGTGGGAGGCAAATGTCCCAAGTGTAAGTAACCCGATATTGTGCGAAAATGTCTTTTCTATAATTGGAAAAATGAAATAAAACCGATTCATTCATAATGGAGATAAAATTCGGTGGTCTTCCCGAAGAATTTCTTGTAAACTATGTTTATATTTCAAAATAATGGAGCAAAAATAAGAGATCAAAAATCAGAGAGAGAGAGAGAGAGAGAGAGAGAGAGAGAGAGAGAAAGAGAGAGAGAGAGAGAGATTTAAAATATAAAATATAGATTTATGGAATTTCTTTTATGTGTGAAGACATATTATTACCATAAAGTCTCTGGTGTATAAAATTTAGGAAGATTTGTTACTAGCGCTTTAAAAATTTAAATTTCATGCTATCATGCCGCGAGTTCACTAGCCAGAATAATTTAATATCGTAAACCATAACACTTTATAATTTATGGCAATAGCCCTCATTTTAAATTCAACACTTCATGCGTATCTAGTTCCACTTGCACCTTAATTTTAAGTCTTTGAGATCAGGGGCGGAACTATAGGTCTTTTCCAGGAGGGATTCAAGCACATTGTGAGGGGGTGAACGATCTTTTCATTTTAAAAAGAAGTAGAAGTATGCATATGAACAGGAAAAATAAGTATTTATGGCAAATTTCAAGGGTTCTGTCAACTTCTGTGCCCCTAAACACCCTAACCCCCTCTACATCCACGCTTGAAAGATTCACCTGACTTCAGGTCGCATCTCTTTACCTGTCATTGGAGTTTCAGCCAATCAGCAGCCTGTTTACAAACGTTACCTGTCTGATATTGTAGAACACAGAGTACTAACCGTGGCTCAGAGATACGGATTATCACCTGTACAATGACTACCGTACTTATCTTTCTAGAGATAAAATCGTGTTCAGTGTAAACAAACGTTCAAACGGTGTGACATCAATTGATCAACAGTTTGTTCGGGGAAATAAACATGATAAATATATACGAAAATTGTTACATTGAATTATATAGTAAAAGAGGAATATTACGAAAATAACGCAAATATATATGGATTTTATAAAAGAAAATCTGCAGAAGGTAAGTTAAGGTCCTTGCATCTGCATTAAGATGCTATGTCTTTACATAGATATATCTTTCTACCTGTATACATGCATAATGATTGACTTGCATAGAGGTCGAAATCGACATGTACATGTAAATTTTCCGTACGATGATATGATATATGCAGTAAAAATTGATATATCTGACAGCATAGTCGACTGTGTGCTCAAGGTAAAAAGGGAAAACAAAATTTTCATCTTATTATATATAAATATCAAAAATCATAATCAAATTTCTAAATTCCTTATATTACAGACAGAAAAATGTCTAGGCATATATTTAGGAAAGGAGGGGGTGGGGATGGGAGGGGGGGGGGTTAGATATGTCATCTTATATAGATATCTAAAATTATATGTTATCAAAACCTTATTCTACAGAGAGATAGATGTTTAGGCATATATCTGGGAAACTCAAAGGGGGGGGGGGGGGGGGGGGGGATTGGCATCAAGAATAGATTTAGATTATAGAATGATCGCCCTATTTCTCGGGCATCAAAGAAATATTTCTTTAAATTTTGGTACTTATACCCCTAAACTCACGTCAGAATTCTTACTACACGGGGCCTTACAATGTTGTAACTATTTACTAGTTATAAACACGGAATTTAAATTGAATTTCACCAGCCTTTTAAAATTGTTACAGTCTGATTTCGTGCGGTCATGCAATTTATTAAATGAGTTTTGCTAGTTGAAAAAGCTCAGGTCACAAAGAAACGAACTTCCCATATTTCTGGTATAAAGAAACATTTCACCTCGCCCGGTGCCGATTGTATATGTATAGATATCAAATGGCCGAATCCGCTAAAAAATCCTTGGAAAAAAAAATGGAAAAATATCGTATAAATAAAGTTTTGATGTGATTTATATCTCGAAATCTAAGATAACCATGACAAGAGATTTCCCAAGTTCTGATTTACTATCTTTGTATAAGGTTGTTTGGGATTGGCAAGGGGTTAGACAATGTGGAAACGTGGAGGTCGGGTAGAGGGGGTGGTGTCATATTTTTTCTTGATAAAAATATATACATTGAGTTCGAAATAAATGAAAAATTTTTTTCTTCATTATGACCTCAGAATATAACTCTGAATGTCATTTTGTCCTTTCGTTCTCCTTGGAATAATTCGGTTTAGGTGAATTGGGGAGGAGAGGGGAGGAGGGGATCGTGATACATTACAAATAGCAAGATTCGTTCGTGATATGGTCTGGATGAAAGCATCATATGGTCACAGAAAATGTGTATTCCGAAAGTTGATTTATGATCAGGAATTTTTTTCTATTCGAAATTTCTTCTTTATATCAAACATACGTATAAAGAGTAATGGAAAATGCATATTTGATAAATAAATAAATAAACATTAAATTCATTCCTTTATTATTCCAAACGTTTCGGCCATTCTAAATAAATAGATATCAACCTACTTTAGGTAAGTAAAATGAATGCAGCAGGTTTTTTAAGATAGATCCGGAACGAATCATAAATGATTTATAAATAAATAACTTTAACATAGTTATTTTGAAATGAGGTAGCTTTAATTTTTATTCGTACATGATGTAAAGAAAATCAAATTTTCAATATCAAAAAATGAAACTTTGTTTTTTTGTTTGTTCTTCAATATTCCATCATATAAAAAGATATATCACCGTAAGGTAAAAATACACAGCTGTTTGTAAATTACCATCGTAAATTATGTCATTTACGGAAATAAACACATCAAAACTATGGCAACATATGTACCACGTGGTTACGGAAATAAACATGTGACAAAATACTAGTATATGATAATAGTTTGGATAATACAATAGTAAACATATCCGATATCTGTACTATATTTATTCATATGAATTGTACAATTTAATCAATAAATCTAGATAAATTAATACTAGTATTAAAGCGTAAAAAAATGAATTTTAGTGATGAAATTCCTTATCAACACAAAAAAGCACAATGGGAACAATAAAAGGATAACTGAATGTGAAAACCAAAAAAAAAAAAAATAAATAAATAAAAAAAAAAAAAAAAATAAATAAATAAATAAATGAAATAAAATAAATAAATAAATAAGATAAAATAAAAATGAAAAAAATCAAATTTCTCTTCCGGTTCTGCCATCAGTGTTTGTTTTCCTAGTCCAGAATATCTTACCAAAACCTAGCTGTGGCCATTATTTGGACGTTCAGATATGTCGGACTATAGTTTTGGCCAATATCAAAGTTCTATTAATTCTTAAAAAAAATAATGATATGGAGGTGTCCTGAAACATTTATTCTCGAAAAAAGTCTTGTATACGCAGAGGTGGCAGGAAATTGTCCAAGTATATGTAATTTTCGAAATAAAAAGAAAGCGTAAATCGTCCAAAATTACATTTTTAAAAACCATTTTAGGAGGGATGCGAGGAGTGACAGACCCTCCCGAATTCCTCTAGGTCCACACAAACGGGGAAGGACAAAATGTTAAAAAGTAAATCAATTATGTAGCCGTGAAAATCGTTTGATCCCCCGTGGATTGGGGTATTTATGTGGTGGACTGACGGACCAGGGGCTACCTTCCCAGCATGTACCTGGTGGATAAAGGTACCTTTATCGTGGTCTGACACTGTACGGGATTTGTCACAAACAGTCTCAGCGTGTAGCGAGGGTTCCCTGTCATTTAAATAACGCTTAATCCTGCAAATTACCCGCGATTAGTTACAGGTGAAAGACAGGCAGAATTCTGGGCTGATTTAAGATGCCCCCGTACAAAATAGTAGTTTATGATCACTTTCTTTTGAATCATAGTTTTGGATAGAATTAACCCGAACTTAAGGGAGTGATTTTCAAGTTTGAATCTGGAGAATGGGTTTGGATTAAATTTCATTTTCGCCAGAGGAAAAAAAAGAGGGGATAAGGAGGGAGGGGTTCTTGTCGTCTGCTGGTTGATTTTGGTAGGAAATTAGTACAGTGTAGAAATGAATGGGTTTTTTATTTATACAATATACAGACTGTCTCATTTTCACATTTTATTTAAATCGAAATCAACATAATCTTTAAGTCAACAGCTGTTACAATGTCATATGGGATTTCATAAATGTAGCAATCTGAAAATGTCGTATCATGTAACACAGTGCACGTATATGTATATGATAATCAGATAGTATCATTAAAATACTTGTACAGTACATGTGCATTGATCACCCCCCCCCCCCCATTCCCAAAATAAAATATAACCAATGACCTCGTTGCACGAGTTATGACAAAGTATCAAAATGAGAGTAGTGGTGGCCGCCCAGCTTCAAAAATGGCCAAATTATTAGTCAAACGAAGGATACGGTTTTAAGTCTCTTTTATTCTACCAAGACATTTTAATTAAAGGAGGAAAATGTATTTTTGAGTGGAAAGACATTAATTTAAACTGAGATGTTGCGTGTCAATGAAGGCAGCCTATATTCATGCTACATGGACCCTATAATTACAGAGAAAAAGTTAAGTTTGCCTCAGTACGAGATTTGTCATTGGGGGCGTTCAACTAGATACATCTTACAAACTTCATTAAAACCTGTGTCGGCATATCCTGTGCATCCTATCTGTTAATATAAGCTTTAGCATACTTAATCACACATATTTATATTCATTTCACGTTTATAAAGTTGAAATATAAGAAAAGTTTGCACATTTTGTGAAGTTAAGAGGCATTACTACGCATATTCCGAAACAGGTGGTGTTTTAATGAGAGGATGCAAAAAAAAAAAAAAAAAAAAAAAAATCCAAAATGGTCGCGCTTCCTTAAATATTTAAATTACCGTCGTTCTCGCAAAAGTTGTAAATCTTTCACCAGATTTTATCTTAATGTGATCGAATTGACGACACTTGAAAGAAGGAAATTCGAATACACTATCATATCAAGTTGCAACCTTACCATGATCATAAATCCTAATTTTACGGAAGAATGAATAATCAAGATCAGGGTGAATTTGCACCCCGAAAACCGCAAAATTGATGGACACACTTCATATTTGGACATGTATATTGTCATCATGCATTTCCATATAGGACCTAGGGAAAATTGCACATTCCAATGTTCTTTCCAAAGAAAATGTACTTTATGATTTCGCTGATATAAACCAAGACTCTTGACTGAATATGTAGGAGTAACCAAGGACTCGACTTGCAGTAGACACGATTCAAGAGAAAGATACTCCACTGACACTTAAATAGACACGATTCAAGAAAATATGGACTCCACTAAAACTGGAATAGACAATCTTGATTAAAAAAAATGGACTCCACTGAAACTGGAATAGACACGATTCAAGAAAAAAGGACTTTACTGACACTAATAAGTTATTGAAGATCCTGACGATAATCTCAACAGCACTCAAAATAGAGCACAAAATTAAGCATCAACGGACCCCCTAGCAAGCTAGAGGTGGGACCAGGTGCCCGGGAGGAGTAAGCATCCCCTGTTGGCTAGCCGCACCCGCCGTCGATGTTCAAGCACGAAAATGAAAACAATATATAAAATTCATGCTCTCTCTGACGTTATGTCTATATATAGAAAGTGTTAAGACGACAATGTCAGGGAAATATATTCAAAACACTTACTGTCAAACCCCTCGCGGGGAACTTTTTTACGAGCTCCACACGGCAAAGGGCATAAGTGTGAAAATAGACACGATTTAAGAAAAAAATGGACTCCGATTCAAGAGAAATTGACTCCACTGAAACTAGAATAGACACGATTCAAGAAAAAAGGACTTTACTGACACTAAAAAATGGACGCCACTGAAAATGGAATAGACACGATTGAAGATAAAAAAGGACTCCATTGAAACTATATGAAATACATATATGAACTATATGACACGAGTCAAGAAAAAGGACTCCATTTACACTGAAATAGATATGGTTAAAGAAAAAAAAAAAAAAAAGGACTGCATCGACTTATAGAAAAAGACTCAACTGAAACCATAATATTATGACGATTCAACAACAACCAAAAATAAAAACCCACTGACAAAGGAAATACACCGTCACGATTCAATAAAATAACATCTTCTCTGACAACGGAAAAGACACAATTAAGAAAAATGGACTCAACTAAATACTGAATAGACACGATTCAAGAAATAAAGAACCTTACTGACACTGAAATATACACGATTCATCACAATAAGACTCCATGGACACAGGACTAGAAACTCAATAAAAAGGAACTCCACTGACACTGGAATAGACACCGATTCAAGGAAAAAAGGACCGAGGCTCCAATGACACTGGAATAGACACGATTCAAGAAAAAAGGACTCCATTTACTCTTGATTAGACACGATTCAATTAAAAGGGACTCCATTTACACTGGAATAGACACGATTAAATAAAAAGGGACTTCATTTACACTGGAATAGACACGATTCAATAAAAAGGGACTCCATTTACACGGGAACGATTCAAGTTAAAGCTGATGTGGATGGGCATTGTGTTCTAGATAACCAGATTGCGAGAAGTGACGACGCCTTCTACTCCGAATCTGGACATACGACTGTGCACGATCTTGACACTCCTCAAACTTGACGCTTCACACGACAGTTTGACAAAAAGAGAAGAAAAAACATGAATTTAGTGAAGTTTTGCCAATCAAAGTTCAATGCCACACACTACTTGTTGATCTATAATTGTCGACGCGTAACATTGACACTATATCACAGACATCGTGAAAGTTTTTTTTCAAAAAAAAGTTCAGCTGTCCAGACATTAATTGTTGAAACGTTGTAGAAATTCAAACATGTTTATTAAGAGTAAGACAAAATTGAAATATTTTGTCAGACCGAAGCATGTCTGGTGACTTTCAGATTGTCTGGTACCACCTCACATTTGCAGAGGCTCAACATTTTTAAAAGATTTCTCTCTCTATCTCTCTCTCTCTCTCTCTCTCTCTCTCTCTCTCTCTCTCTCTCTCTCTCTCTCTCTCGTTATTCTTAATTAAAATGTTCCATAAAATTATTTATCTCAACTTATGTGTAAAAAATGTCACCCTTCGCCATAATACGACAACAGTCAGTGTTACAAATTCGAAAGATGTTTTATTCGAAACTGCTAATATTGATCGCTCTTCATTTTAGAGGTAATTTAACTCATTGTTTATCCCGCGCTTTTTACGAAACACGTCAATATTATATTGATATTTGTGCATTGTGTAAGAAGCAAGATGTTGCCGATCGTAAACTAATTCTCCACCTTAAGGTGCATTTATTTAAAGAAAAAAATTATTGCTATTAACCATCTCATCTGGTCTGTGTTGTACTGTTAATGTAAAGTCTAACTGTGTACTTTACCTACAGTGTAGTTTTAATTTGGTGTCATCATAACCCAGGCAATCCAAAAGTCACCAGACAAATCTGGTAAAATTTGCTTCGGTCTGGTAAATATTTCAATTTTTTCTTAATAAACATGTTTGAATTTCTACAAAAATTCAAAAATGTCTGGTAACTTGTAAAAACGTTCGCGATGTCTGATAATGCATGATACATGCGATATGTCGGACTGAGATTGTTGTGCATCCGTCGATAGAGTACAGTACTGTACTTTTAATTTTGACCCAGTTTCAGTTGAACGCAGTCAGAATCGTACATCCCCTTTAACAGGGATCACCCTAGCCCTGCAGAGTAATGAGATAATCTCATTTGCTAAAAAGCAATGAGATTTTTTTCGATTTCAATGAGATTTTGAATGAAAAAAATGTGAAATAGAAATCAAACTTCCGTTTCCCTTTATTTCCGTGGAGTCCACATCTAGCAACACATTATTTGAATGTGAGAATCGCCATGGAATTATTTCCATTGTTTGAATGCCATTTTAAATGACAAATGAGGTCAAATAAGATTAATTCTTTGTTTCTTATACACCGCTATAATTTGTCGCCGACGAGATTTTTTTCACAACTTCAGAGAAAAATGTTGGCCTTGCCTCATTAACAATCGCTGGTTAAATATGAAGTATCTATTCATTCAAAGGAAATTACATTGTCTTGTGAATGTTTTTTTTAATGTTCCAACGGATTTCAGCGCGTCGTGACAAGTCATTTTACGGAAACGTCTAATCTGCGAGTATGGGGTCATTGGGGTGCACGTCAAGACTTAAAATTCACGCATTGTAAATATTTTTAAGGAATTTGTATAACTATTATTCACATTGACGATTTCAAGGACTTATAAATAATAAACTGTTTACAAGTCATTGAAGATACTAACCCGTAGTTATTGCTGAGTACTGGCCACAAGCCTACACGTTTCGAGTACATAGCCGGTCTACTCGCGTACCCCATACTATGAAAGTGTTTCAACTGTGTTTGTATGTATACTATATATAGTAATTTTCTTTTCCGGTCATTTTCTATGCAAACAAAAGTCAATACCGAGACTGCATTGAAATATTTCATACTCTATTGAGTCTTTGGTAATATGATGACAAAAGAGCACGTACCGCTGACAACCGCTAGAAAAACGTAAAACTAAATACTCGCATCTACGGGAAAAAATGCCCGCATACAAACGTCAGTACGAGAAACGGGAATTTCGGGGAAAGATTGGGTATACATGTATATATACAGAGTCGGCAATACCTGCCGAGTTTTCATAAATACATTCGTGATGTTCCACGCGGAATTTGAATAATCAGCTTACAATTTTGAAAATTAAAGACGAAACACTTGTTCTGTCGCATTGTATCAACCTAAGTGCGATTTATGCAAAGGAGGTACGCGATTTTTTAGCGCGACAGAGCAGCAAAAATGCGATATTTGAGTAAAAAATGCGAGAATATCGCAAAATCGCGGCCTAGGGTGATCCCTGCTGTAACTTTTGGGATTGCGGTCTGTACATACTGCATTCTGATAAATCAATTCTAGGAAATTTAAGTCATTAATGTTGACTTTGTAAATGCTAGAAATCGGATCAAGTCGCGACAAAATGTCAATATCTGTGACGAATTAGCCATATTCAGTCTGATCCTTTCGCTCTTCGGGAGGTTCTGGGGTCTGGCTAATTAATTGACTCTATTAATTTGCTTCGCTTGTTTAAATGCTTCATCAATAAGTTACTATATCTATGCAGAAGTATTGTTAAGTTCTGTATCACCTGTGGGTCAATGATCACTTCACATGCAAAAACAATCTTTTGGGGGAAGATGTATATGAGAGAGACTCAGAGAGAGAAAAAATACTACAGTAAATTGTGAAAGAGAATCGGTAAATTGTGAAAGAGAATCGATTTTTCCATATAATACAGAATTTATTATTTCTTGTTAGATGGCATATGGTTGTGCAATTATTATCTCCATGCTTCACACGGATAAATCTACAGTGAAATTATAGTTATTTTATCATAAATGGAATGAAGGATGTAGATGGTGGACAACTTTTATCACTTTAAAAGAAAGTAAAATATATTGCCGACATCGTGCACCTTCCCATTAGGCCTCCTATGGCGTTTGCGATATGAATAGTAGCTATCAATTTTACTTGTCAATAATTGCAGATGGGGAAATCAGACTCAAAGCAGCATTCCCCCTTTCGTTGGACGATATCACGAGCTCCTTACCTTACCTCAAAATTGGAACCCAATATGTATATATATTCAATTCCAAACAGTCAGACCCCCTTTTATTTTCTGCATGTTCTCTTTCCGCACCTCGCTGGACGACGGTGCTTCACCAATAAGTAGAGAAACGTTTCAAAACAAGTCTTACCGTGGCTTCTCAATTCAGCGTTATTTTCATCATTATGACAGTGTAAATTATCCGTACTTTAAATTTACGAAGTTAAGATTTTTATCATGGCATCCTATCCGATTCCGTAGCTGATACGGATGACCTATGCTCACGATTGGCGGTGCCGAGCTGCGGAATATACACGATGGCGTCAATGTACCCGGCGCGCCCCGTATGTGACGCGATTTCCCGGGTATCGGGTGGAAATTTATGCTTTTTGAATCAAATTTCCTACCTTTCTTCGATTTATTTATATTAAAGGGCTGAAACAGAAACAGTAAGTACATAAAATGTATTTGCAACGAATTGCGTCGGTATATGAAGAAAAATGTGTGCGGAAAGGGGAGTGCGCAGAAAATTTGAAAAAAAAAAGTTAACACAGAAATAACAAACACGTGTATATGGTATTGGTCACAATGATTAAGCTATCGTTTCTTAATTTTTTCTTAAAAAGCTTAATTGTAAACAAGAAGGGATTTAGTGAAATCTTGAAATCTAAAGGCTAAAAGCGGAAGGGGTGGATACGAGGACTTCATTAGTCCCCTAATTTGCTTGCAATGATTTCAGCACGCGTTATAAAATGTATATGGTCTGACTTATAAAGATGACATTTGTTCCTTGTTGTTTATTTAAGAAATAAAAAATGACAAGCCGGGCTCTATTGTCTCATAATGCCCGAGCGTCCTCAGCCAATCACATTTATTACCGAGCCGCGTCAGCGGCGAGGTGATAAATATGATTGGCTGAGGACGCGAGGGCATTATGAGACAATAGAGCCCGGCTTGTCATTTTTTATTTCTATTCTAATGATGACCAAACTTAGACCTTTCGACTCTTGGTAAAAACCAGTTCCTGCCGGTTTATCTGCTTTCAGAAAATGGGTAGGCGTGGCTTATCGCTATAGGGCCTATATTGGAGAATAGAGCCCGGCTCGCGTCTGTTGTCTTAATAGGGAAAAAGAATCAAGTCATATTAGAATTTACATTTTACGATACGGTACTTGATATGTAAAATGATCCCCATCCCCATGAAACTGAAGAGACAAAGGTGTCATAAATCGTAAATTGGGGCCAATACTCTACCTGGGTATATTTACCGATCGTGCTGCAGTTGCGATTTTAGACATTTACAAATAAATTCACCAAGTTTTATTTGTTAGGCGAGGAAGGTAGGGAATCAGAAGTTTGATTAAGGAAATTTAAGTCATCATTTTGTAGTGAATTTGAACTAAATTAAACTTCAGGATTCGATTTATTTCATTTAAATGCTATCTCTTAGCTAGAGAGAAATTCTTGGAGCAGTACGTAGCATTTAAGAGGGGAAAGAGAGAGTTGAGGTGATCGGAGGGTCCCCACCTAGGTAGAATTTGCCTTCCCCTAGGTTTATTCCACATCTCCACGGACCGATCCAAGGCTTGAAGTTGTAAGGGGACCAGCACACGGTTTTGACAATATTTGCGTAAGTAACTGTAAACATCACAAGGGGGGGGGGGGGGGGGGGGTTGTTGAGGTATCTATAGTCACAAACCCTTTCACGCTCATGTGGTAAACATAGGAAAATGAACTATGTATTTTGACAAATTTCATGCAGAAAGGGGGGAGGGGGAGTCCTATAACTGGGCCCCGTAAACCATCCTCCACCTCGATCCGCGCTTGCATTCGAGTCTCAGAAGTACCATATACCTGTCAGTGTGAGGAATTTTATAGGTGTAGGGGGGTAGAGGATCCCATCCTTAGTCAGACAGCGCCACCGGCTCTCATGGAATAAGCTAGGAGATCTACCGTATCACGCCATGCTACATAGCGACTTTATCGGCTCCCGGCAAGCTACTGAAAACTCTGAAAAGATTATTATTCCATCAAATTTTGTCTAGAATTTCTTTGCTTTGATAGTAAAATATATAAATAAGCCTTAAAGTTAATTTGTACACTTGCTTGTCGAAATCAAGCGGTTTCCAAATATTTTTGTTTCTGACTTCAGAATTTTCAGGATAGGTCTATGGTTCATTGCGTCTTACATTGGAGGTAAGAAAGTAAAATGTGTTGAATTTTTATCAATTTTCGTTATGAATGTTCAATACAGTTTAATAGACTTTGAGCCGGGGTGTAAAGATTGACTTAGATAAGAACTATATATGAAAATATTTGTCACCAGTAAGAAGTACATTGTTGTATTTTCCAAAATTTTGGACAAGAATTCTAGATATATTTCAAATTTGCGCGGACCGTCTATATCAGATTATGAAACTATTGAAAAATGGTTTGGGATAGATTTCAAAGCGGCTGGTTCCTACTAACTTAAAGGCAGTATAGCTAGTAATAGACCATGGTCTTCAGGCTCACTGTATATTTGGGCTGTAGTACGGTAACGTCTTTTGAATATACAATGTACATATGATGGTCAACCTGATGAGTAGGTGGTCCAAGGAAACTTGAATCCTTTGTTTAAGGTCGACACCCCTCCTCTTCATGTTTCATGAATGGATCATTAAGGTAATGAATACATCAGTATTTATACCAATCATTCATTCAAATGTACTTGGTCATCAGTACATCGTTCAAGTCTCATCTTTACGTCGTAATATTTTAAGGTAGATCCCATGCATGAAAGTTTTACTGAATTTTTGTATTTTTGCTCGTGATATTTATAACATAAGTTGACACATCTTCAGAAAAACTTGCTTCAGACGGCCAAACCGTTGGTGATCATTATTACTATCAAATGGTATTTTGCCGGTCTGGAAGACAAAATTTGAATATTTTAACATTTACTGGATCGAGAGTTATCGCTCTTTTGTATGATCGAACTACCTTAATATGTAAGTCACTTACTCTACGTTAGTCAAGACCGACACCAGAATAGTACTATGTCCCGGGGGCTCGTACCGTACGCTGGGTTTGACAAGGTGACGGATTACGACAGAATCGATCTTCTGTGCACGTCCGATTGATTGGCTATTAATTAGTCATTTGTAGTACTACAAAAATACTAAGATAAGTCTCTAACACTGAAAATGGATGTAGATCTATTATACCTTTTTCCTGCAAGGAATTAGAAGTGTCCCCCATATAGCTTTCAAAAGTAAGTCTGTTTTCTTTTCAACTTGAGAGGCTTAATTTATATATGATTTTTTTTCGGTAGATACATACTGATATACACTGCATTTGACCTTAAAAATTTAGTATTTCTTGGTGTTATAGGCTGAAAAGGATATATATGGTCTATGCAACACATACATTGTGTCAAGGCATTTGAAAACCAAAAATATTGTTTTCAGTCAGATATCACAGTCAACTTCATAATTGACACGGGAATTGAGAATCTTATAATACCGAGAACAATATTTTGCTAAATAGACGGACGAATTTAAATCATTGAATTTTCCGTCCGTCTGTCCTATCATATTGTAGGCAGGAATCAGTATAGGAACCATCTGCAGTATGAACTTCTTACTTGTGACATCAGGGTTTTTTTTTTTTATTTTGGGGAGGGTGCCTGTGTCTGTCTCATTTGGAAAAATTTGCGACATTTTGCTGAGATTGGGAAAATTTTCTTACAAATTCTCAACAAAGTCTATAACCCTTAAAAGTATCATTTATTAACACTGCACATCCATTGATTTGCTTGAACCGAACAAAGGATGAATGAAAAACTCTAAAATGCACTTAGAAATACGACATTTTGTGCAGACTGTCTTATCTTCTCAGGTGATTTTATTACATTACCTCTTTAGGAATTTCTGAGTGATTTTTTTTTCGGAAAAATTGGGGAAATTTGGCGTTGGGAAGGGGCCGAAATTCGGCCTTAAAACAAGGGAAAAAAAACCCAAAACACTGGACATGGTAACTCTATATGACATCATCAGAAGGGAATTTATTAAAATTCTAGGTCAAAGGTCCTATATGACACTGTCAGAGGTTCAAGGTCAAGGTGTATGTAATAACCGGTGGATTTGTACTAAAAACCTTATGGATTATAGGTTGTAGACAGTTACTTCTAAAATCTTTTAAAGATTTCCAAACTAACCTAAAAGAATCACCATTATAGAAAATTAGCGACAGAAGGAAGTTGAAATGGTTGTCAAAGATCAAGGTCAAAAAGTCTGAAAGTAATCTATACAGGTGTATACAGTGACGTTTGCAATTTTTTTTCATCATGATGAATGCAGGATTTTAACTGTTTCATAAATATAATACGATAAAAGGAGAAAATTTACATAATATGATACTTCAAACATCAGTACCTCATAATAGCGCGGCAATAATGTGCCGCTGGAAAGCATTACGGTCATAGGTGGCAGCACCTGTCTACATGTCCGCGTCTGGGAGACAAGTGATTGGTTGTAAACCCATTTACCTTCCTTTGATGAAAAGTTTACCTTATCTAAAGTCAACTCTCGGATTAGTCCATGAATCGTATAAACCGATCAATAAAATAATTGTCACCTCACTTATCCCGGACCATAAAATTTACGAGGGGGTCATAAAACGATTCATGGATACCTCCCCATTGTTTACTTTTTTCCGAATGTTGCCGAAGTTCGATTTGAACTTACGGTTTATTACCCGCCCTATTCAATGGCTATTGTGATTTTTGTTTTGATAGGCGGGAGGGTCAAATTGGTTTAAAATCTCATATCCTTTTGTGGTGTTACAGCTGTTAATCTCTATATTGAAATGAATCCGAACATTTTTTTCTTAATTTTCTACTGTAATTATAGTCTGGACTTTCTTTAACATGTTTAAAGTTTTTTTTTCGGTGAGAACTTGATGAAGGATTATGTTGGTTGAAAAAAATTGGGATATTTCTTAAATTCTAGGATTTTCACGTCAGATCTGAATTCAAAGTAAGTTAATTTCTCTGCATGTCGTCTGCGAGCATTGTACACCAAAGCATCCGCATTTAAAAACTTATTAGTTATTCTCCAATGACGTTATCAATGTTCGTTTCAATGATTTTTATTCGCAGAGGTTTCTGATGTCCCATAGCACCAACAGTGATTTATCGCGCTTTTTGGTTGCTTGATGTACTATGGGTTATTTAGTACTTCAAGCAACCGAGAAGCGCGATAAATCCCTGTGATAGCACCTGCTGATGTCTCAAAGTGGCCCTAACTACGCCACTGAATGCTACGGACCCAAACTTCTTTTAAAAGATGAACCCTTTCAGGTACAATGTATACTTACCCTTTAGTTTAGGGTTGGGACAAATCCCCCCACCCCAGTAAAGGGTAAGTAAAGAAGGGGCGGATCTCATTGAGGGTCGTTGGCGTAGAGCCCCTATCTTTTTCTAGTCATAGGGCGACATAGATAAATTAATGTGAATGGTCCAAAGGGGCAAACCCTGAGACCGCGGTCTGGACCCGGGATCCCATTAATTTCCTTTCGGTCAGCCGAAATAAAAAATTCTTTTTATAAGTGTTTTATGATCATTGTCATAACTATAATGGACGGTGAATAATGAACTCTAATATGTAGCAATTCTTTTTTTGTAATACAAAAAATGAAGTAAATATGGTAAGAAAGACTGGTTTGTACAGCGATATATATATGACCAAGAAGCATGTTTTTGTTAATAGGACTATTTGTTATGGAAATCTTTGTACAAGAAAATATATCACACAGGTTCAAGAGGTTGTCAGGGACTGATGTAATTGCTTCGAAAGAAATTTAGTCAATGAATCAGAAGTATATTCAGTACTGGACTAAATTTTGCATTAGGGCGAGAAATGCATAAAAATGCATTTTGAATCAGTTTCACCAGAAAGGGGGGGGGGGGGGGAGGGTGTTTAAAATTTGGCGGGAAATGTTTGTAGGTTTGGTACGTGTAACTAGGAGGAGGGGGGGGGGGGTTGTGTAATGGGAAAGAGGGTGGTCAGACTAGGGTTATCCCCAAAAGCCATCGATCTAGATCAATAATTTGAAAAATCAATGCATTGAACGGGAAATTTCGTGTCGCTACGATGACAGTCCCTCCCCCTCCTCTCAATTGCAAATCGGTCTGATGTTACATGGTCATTCTCATAAATAAAATTTTATGGATTGTATAATGTATCATTGAATCATGTATGAAAATAAATACAGTATATTTTATGATTAGAAGCTATCGTCACATCGTCCAGTCACAGAATAAGGGGACGAGAGTGTTCACTTTGATGACAGATAAATGAGGTTACAAACGTACAAATCAACTTACTGATGAGAGATAAATGGTGCTACACACTATATATCACAGATTGTTGAACTCTGCCTTTTTTTAGCGGTTGATATTTTTTTTTTTCAGTTGAATTTCATTTATTTTCAAGACATGTATTTACTTTTTTCTTTATTTCAGATTTGAGAAGGACATTCAAGGAAATTATACGTAATTACTGAGGAATACAATACCCAGGAGGATTTAGAACCTACGTATGCGTACGCTGTAGATACGTCATTTGAGGATTTATGTAAACGTATACGTTTTTATTGAGGATTGGATATCAAAGAATTGAGTTAATGTAAACTATATGCATTTTAAATCAAAAAGTGGGATGTGTTATTCGATTTGGATGGCGGTGATTTGTTGAATTTTTAAATTATTGTGAGGATTTGAAAATTTTGTATGGGAAATTCCTGAGGATAATTTTATTTGGATTAGTCCTATGATTTTTCGAAAGTATTGTGGATTTTTGCAGTCAAGTGAATGAATTCAATGACGTGGATATTATGGAATTAACGAAAAAATTTTGTTTTCCTTTCCTGGATACAGTGTACGTGGATTAACTCTAGTATGATCCAGGGCGAAGTGAGATGTCATGTAGAACTCTCCTCTTAGGTTTACTGTGCTGCTTACTCAATGTGACTACAGGTGAGTACTGCTTACTCAATGTGACTACAGGTGAGATAGATGTCTATTTTGTAGAACTCTCCTCTTAGGTTTACTGTGCTGCTTACTCAATGTGACTACAGGTGAGATGTCATGTAGAACTCTCATCTTAGGTTTACTGTGCTGCTAACTCAATGTGACTACAGGTGAGATGTCATGTAGAACTCTCATCTTAGGTTTACTGTGCTGCTTATTCAATGTGACTACAGGTGAGTTGTCATGTAGAACTCTCATCTTAGGTTTACTGTGCTGCTAACTCAATGTGACTACAGGTGAGATGTCATGTAGAACTCTCATCTTAGGTTTACTGTGCTGCTTACTCAATGTCACTACAGGTGAGATGTCATGTAGAACTCTCCTCTTTGGTTTACTGTGCTGCTAACTAAATGTGACTCAAGGTGAGTTGTCATGTAGAACTTTCCTTTTAGGTTTACTGTGCTGCTTACTAAATGTGACTCAAGGTGAGTTGTCATGTAGAACTTTCCTTTTAGGTTTACTGTGCTGCTTACTCAATGTGACTCAAGGTGAGTTGTCATGTAGAACTCTCCTCTTAGGTTTACTGTGCTGCTTACTCAATGTGACTCAAGGTGAGTTGTCATGTAGAACTCTCCTCTTTGGTTTACTGTGCTCCTTACTCAATTTGACTCAAGGTGAGTTGTCATGTAGAACTTTCCTCTTAGGTTTACTGTGCTGCTTACTCAATGTGACTACAGGTGAGTTGTCATGTAGAACTCTCTCTTAGGTTTACTATGCTGCTTACTCAATGTGTTTAGGGAATAACTTCTGACGTTATGTTCACTGACGGTAAATGCTGATTTTATAGTCGCAAACTGAGTTTTTTTTCAGGCGACGCGTTAGCGGAGCCAGAAAAACGGATGTTTGTACCGTAAAATCAGCATTTACCGTCCGCAAACATAACGTCAATATCTACTTATTCCCATTCTAATGCAATCTATTTTTTTTTCAATATTAGCCAAATATGACGTAAGCAACGTCAAAGCCTAGTATGTTAACATTTTACAGTCGTAACTAAGAGGAAAACAACCAATGAAATTCGACGTTAACGCGACATTGCATTAGAATTCTATTTTTTAGGCCCCCGCATGATTCTAGTTGTTTCCATTATAATTTTAACCATCTTCTACGAGAGAATCTGTCAAAATAAGGAATTTCAATGAAAGAATTGTCAGAGAGATTCTCTCAATTTCGCAACCCAAAATTACCCCAGCTATAGGAAGCGCGTTGTCCGTCCGTCCGTACTCCTGTCCGTCCGTCATAATGTGACTCTGAGTCTCTGACGCGATAGTTGGAATAGTTTTCAAGGTACAGCTTTCATATTTGATATACAGATAAAGGATCATAAGAGGAACTTTGAACTTTCTTTGTCAAAGGTCAAGGTCTAACAGAACTTTCTTTGTCAAAGGTCAAGGTCTAACATAGGGGAACATCGATGAAAAATCAAGTACTGTATTCCTGACGTCACCACAACTCATTGAGTTTTCAATAAAGATTTCATATGCCTTATATACAGACAAAGGATCTTAAAGTAATTTTTGAATTTTTAAGGTCAAAGGTCAAAGCTTTGAAATTAAGTCACTTTAATTTAAACACAAGTCTAAAGTTCCCACATGCTAAGTCAGGAAATTTTCAAATGAGTTAAAGAAGATCCTGGCGATAATCTCTACAGCACTCACAAATAGAGCACCAAATTGAGCATCGACGGACCCTTAGAAGAATCATGTAATCTAAACGCAACAGATAAACAAATTGATGCATACGGACATTGCATGTTCACTGGTTTGCCGTTGAAAAAATAAATCATGCTTTAATATTTGAATTGTTCGGGAATTGTTTAATAAATTAATTCAAATATTTTAAGAGCAATGTCTATCGTAGGATTAAGCTTTATAGGTTATGTAATTGCAAACTTTACATTGTTAGAATTTAAAACAAAGACGATGCGCCGAAGTCTATTTTTACGATACAAAATTCGGTCTTTTCGAAATACAGAGTTACTCCCATTTGTGCAAGTATCTGACGTCAACGCACTGTAACGTCATCAATTTTTATGGAAACCAGCCTGAAATTCAGGGAAACAGGTCACAAATATGACGTTTTCAAAGGATTTTAATGACGTCACAAAGTTTTACGTCATATACCTGCACAAATCAAACGTAGGCATGTAAAATCGAAAAGAGTACGAAGAGACATCAGTTTCACTGTGTGATTACACATTATGGGAATCCGGAAGCGTGGTGAATCTCTGTGATGTAGCTGTTGCCATATATAGTGCAAATAAAAAGTAGTAATGCTAGTATTTTGTACTTCGTTCAAACAACTTGCATGTGTGATCTAGAATTTTTTTTGTATTTTTTTGGGGTGGGGGGGGGGGGGGGGGGGGTCCTAGCATCAACATATTGAAAAAAGAAGATGCGATAAAGACAAGCTTATTTTCAATTTGGATGTTTTCATTTAATTTTAAAAAATATAATTAAAATCCACCATATCTCATATCTACATTACATTAATCATTTAATGGCAACCAATTGGTTAGTAGGGACCATCCAGTGCATTCTAGGATCCTGGAAGGGAGTCCAACTCTATGGGGGAGGGTAGATGTATGTATATACGTAAAAGTGGGGAGAAATAGGAAATTTGGTGAAGTCAATGCATGGTGTGGGGTCAGCACCGCCGTCTGTCATTTAGATCGCGCTTGCGGCATTTTTCGGAATCGAAACATATACAGTCAGCATTTACTGCTGAAATGTGAAGATCTTTAAAAGCTTATTCGTTTATTTACAGGATTAAGATGGGTGGAGCGCCCCTCCAATGTTTCCATCGAGCTAGGCGGCGACGCCCTGATCCCCTGTACCTTTGAAGACGGCACCGTCTCCGCCCACACGTGGACTAACCCCAACGCCGTGCCGTTATTTATAAACAACCAGAGTGTTAGTGGTTCCAACCAGTTCTCCATTCAGGGATTTTTCAACTTGCATATAAGGAATGTAACCAAAGCTAACAGGGGATATTACACGTGTTTTGTTCAGGGACTGGGCGATGATAAGGGATTCCTGGACGTTCTCAGTAAGTTATCATGGCATTATTATTATTGCATGCATGTATACTCATTTTATGAAAAACACAAAAACGGAACAAAATCCAATGTTGTAGATGCTATATTTTCTCGAGTATTTTATTGTGGCATGAACGCCGGTAGCTCAGTGGATAAGCGTCTGCCAAGGTAGAATCGATACCCAGACCGACCGCGAGCTGTCCTCTCATACATCATGTACTAAAGGAGACACTATAGATACTTTGTACATACAATTATATACAAATCTGAATTTTTGACTGTATTAAAGTCATAACCAAATTCGAATTTGGGTCTGCAAGTCGTATACCCAAAAGCTGTATTTCAGTCTTTAAATGGGGGGGGGGGGGGGGGCGCATAGGGGGTACCTCTCTCCTCCTTCCCAACCCCTTACCTCCCCCTTCCACCCCTCCTTCTCCTTTTACCCTTCACATACCTCCCTCCCCCTCATTCCCTCACCTCGCGTTCCCTTTCCTCCCTCCTCCTGCCCCTACCTCCCTCCCCCTCTCTCCCTTCTCCCGCCCTCTTCCTCCCCTTCCTTTTCACCCTGTCCACCCCCTCTTAAATCGTACCGAATCTGAATTTTGGTTTGCGTCTTAAACCCAAATCTTGAATATTTGGAACTGTCAAATGCTTATCCTGGGTTAAAAAAAAACAAAAAACAAAACAAACAAATGAATGCTTTTCGAAATTGAGGACCACATTATCGTCCACATGCAGGTCCAAAGCTGAGGGTATTCCCATGGCAACACTGAAGGAGACCGAATACAAACGGGGGCTTTGTGTCTGGCAGCCATGGTAGCCAATGACAAAAGATACGTCTTTATCATCGTCTATGCTCTTCAGAGAATAGAATAATTTAGCAAGTTTGTAAGGAAATGCATGCTTTAGCATGCGTAAAAATCATACATGGTAGCAACATATTGTGTACGCCACTGACTGTACGTCATATCCGAATCTGTTTGTCTCATTGGCTGACTAAGAAAATGCATTTTCGAAGCAGCTAGGGGTCTTTCAGGGAGGTGCAGCTTTTGAAAAAAAAACCCGAAAACCTGACAATCAAATATTTTGGCAAATTCCAGGACTTGGAGGTCCCTCACCACTCATCTTCATTCCCGCTTGTATAAATTTAGACTGTACTTTCCAAGTCTTATCCAAAAAAAATTTGTTTGGGGGGGGGGGGGGGTTAGGTTGTAGGTCGTAACGATTTATCAGATCTAGCTTATCTAGATTTAGTAGGATGTGCACACGTAACTATTTTATTTTCTTGTGATACTCGGCAATATTTTGTCTTCTTTGTTGTGTTTCTACATATATAATTGTGCTTCATGCCCACCAGGACCCAGTTTGGACAAATGTAAGTTGCATACGATTTGTCTGATTGCGAATTTTTCTATAACGAAGTGTCTTTGTTCTATTATTAGTATCCCCATACAATACAGCGGTACAGACGAACGATTCCAGCAGCCAGCAGTCTGAGAATGATACCATAGCCCTGACGTGTTCATCTACAGGAAATCCTGCCCCCACCATCAAATGGTACCGGGGCAACACCCAACTAGTCAACTCTCCTCATGTACAGGTGAGTATCAAGGACCCGCCAAATACAAAATGCGAAAAGAAAGATAACTATTTTAAAATCAAACCATGTGGGAGTTACTGAACTTTGTCTCCAGCATGTTCGTGATATCAGTGTCAAACTGAACTGAACAGGGCCATACACCAAGGTCCCACTAGTTTTTATGCCCCCGTAATAGAAGATTCAGCAATATAGTTTTTGGTATGTCCGTCTGTCTGTCTGTTTGTCCGCATAAACTTTTACCTTGGCCATAACTTTATAATGGTAAGTGATAGGGCTTTCATATTTCACATGTGTATTACTTGTGGCACGACCTTTCCATGGATACCAACATTTTTGACCTTGTGACCTTGACCTTGGAGTTTGACCTACTTTTGAAAAACTTTAACCTTGGGCATAACTTTTGAATGGTAAGTGATAGTGCTTTCATATTTCTCATGTGCATTCCTTGTGACAAGACCTTTCCATGGATACCAAAATTTTTGACCTTGTAACCTTGACCCTTGAGTTTGACCTTATTTCGGAAATTTAAGCATTAGCCATAACTTTTGAATGGTAAGTGATATGGCTTTCATATTTCACATATGAATTCCATGTGGCAAGACTTTTCCAGGTATACTAAATTTGACCTTGTAACCTTGACCTCAAATGTGAAACTATTTTTCATCTGTTTTACTGACAAAGATGCCAACAGGGGCATTCATGTTTCACAAACACAGGTTTTATTTTATTTTGAAAAAGAATATACTAAAGTATGTTTACAACTGCATGAACTTTTTTAAGAAATAGCTTATTCAGTATTGAAGGTGTTGAAATTGTAGAAACTCGTGGAAAACAATATGTAAAGAAAGCTACCCATGGAAAAAGGATTGTCTACACAGCATAAATATTTTTGATTGTTTGTTTGTTCCTCCTTTAGATAAGTCTGTAGATATTGCAAAATGAACTTTATAATACCAATTTTCAATCTCGTTACAGATAGGTCCGGAGCACACTGAGAGTGTGAGTGCCGGCACGGAGACCCGGACGTCCAGCCAGCTGATACTGACCGTCCAGTACACCGACCATAACCAAGATATTACCTGCCATGCTTATAACAGTGTCAACCAAAACAACCCCGTTAAAATACCCTTCCCGCTTAGAGTGCAATGTAAGAAAATAAGTAGAACATTTAACATGTTTAAGGGGTAGCAACATATCTATGCTCATGATACCAGATGTATCACTATATTTGCTTTTCATTTCTTATTAGTAAATCATATTTTGTGATTCATGATTGAAAATCTATATGCAGAGATGTATATATGGTATCAACTACTAGTAGTGTACTTATTCTAGTGTATCAGATTTTAGCGGAAACTTGACTAAAATGGGCTATTCAACATATAATCTTAATCATAAGTCAACTTTGTGCACTTGATTTATTTTCCTTTAATTAGTATTATATGATTGATTTAGCATAGTTTTATATTAGCACAGTATCTATAGTGCTAACTACCTTAAAATATGAATCCCAAGTACACTAACTGTATGTAAATTTCATCATCTAACATAACTTTAACGACAGATTCCCCGAGGATAATAAACTATGTACCATGATTTAATATACCTTTGACAGATTCCCCAAGGGCAATAAACTATGAACCATGATTTAATATACCTTTGACAGATTCCCAGAGGGTAATAAACTATGTACCATGATTTAATATACCTTTGACAGATTCCCCGAGGGTAATAAACTATGTATCATGATTTAATATACCTTTGACAGATTCCCCAAGGGTAATAAACTATGTACCATGATTCAATATACCTTTGACAGATTCCCCGAGGGTAATAAACTATGTACCATGATTCAATATACCTTTGACAGATTCCCAGAGGGTAATAAACTATGTACCATGATTCCCCGAGGGTAATAAACTATGTACCATGATTCAATATACCTTTGACAGATTCCCCGAGGGTAATAAACTATGTACCATGATTTAATATACCTTTGACAGATTCCCCAAGGGTAATAAACTATGTACCATGATTCAATATACCTTTGACAGATTCCCCGAGGGTAATAAACTATGTACCATGATTCAATATACCTTTGACAGATTCCCCGAGGGTAATAATCTATGTACCATGATTCAATATACCTTTGACAGATTCCCCGAGGATAATAAACTATGTACCATGATTCAATATACCTTTGACATTCCCCGAGGATAATAAACTATGTACCATGATTTAATATACCTTTAACAGATTCCCTGAGGATAATAAACTATGTACCATGATTTAATATCTATGACAGATTCCCCGAGGGTAATAAACTATGTACCATGATTCAATATACCTTTGACAGATTCCCCGAGGATAATAAACTATGTACCATGATTCAATATACCTTTGACATTACCCGAGGATAATAAACTATGTACCATGATTTAATATACCTTTAACAGATTCCCTGAGGGTAATAAACTATGTACCATGATTTAATATACCTTTGACAGATTCCCCGAGGGTAATAAACTATGTACCATGATTTAATATACCTTTGACAGATTCCCCAAGGGTAATGAACTATGTACCATGATTTAATATACCTTTGACAGATTCCCCGAGGGTCAGTTTGAGCCCCACTCCATACAGTATTATTCTGAGTACCTCTGGACAGCTGTCATGTGACATCAACGCAAATCCCCCAGCCAACAATGTCAAATGGTACAAAGATGGTGCACTTCTCACAAGTAAGTATATGCACCAAAATTGTGCACTTCTCATGAATAAATATCACAGTACAAAGATGGTGCACTTCTCACAAGTAAGTATATGTACCAAAATGGTGCACTTCTTATGAGTAAGTATATGCACCAAAATTGTGCACTTCTCATGAATAAATATCACAGTACAAAGATGGTGCACTTCTCACAAGTAAGTATATGTACCAAAATGGTG
>AP027110.1:15118148-15143148 GCA_028142955.1 Pinctada fucata | reverse complement strand
TTTGTTGCTGTGTTTGATTGGTCTCATCATGGTCTATCACCATGTCAAGTTTCAAGTTGCTCCTCCTAACATGCATGCAGTTTTCTCTCAACGGACTTGAACACAACACTCTAACCAAAATGTTGACACACTGACGAACGGACAGACAGACAGACAGACGGACTTCGCCATTTCATAGACCGGATTTTGCTTCGCAATCCGGCCAAAAATAAATACTAATGCAGACTGATCCTTTCACTTTGCTTTATTGCTATTATCATGACTATTATACCAAGTTTGAAGAAGTTATATATATGTTCTTTCACAACTAACCTTTAAATGTAACAGCAAAACCAAATTGGTGATGCAAGAGTTGCAGACGGACAGACGGAAGGACGACACGGTATGACAATAGCTCACTTAAGCCTTTGGCTCAGTTGAGCTGAAAATTTTATGGGAAAAATCAGCATATTTTGACGGATTCAAGGCGGTGAGGGAGGGGGTAGTTTTTGTCTAATTGGCATAATTGACTGTCTGGCACTGACGGCACATCTTCGCGAGCCAATGGTATAGATCTGCCTTGCACGGCGGATCTATACCATTGGCTCGCGAAGATGCTGACAGCAGGACCCTCTGGAATTTGCAAAAAAATCCTTATTTTCCCCCTTTTACACATTCAATCATTTTCAAATAGTATTTGAGTGTCTTTAAGGCTGTTTAAGGTATCTGATAGGTAATGAGAAGTAATTGCATGGGCCACCCATTTATTAATACCTGAGACCCATAGGCACAGCATAGTTATAAAGTAAATATTAATTTAAAATTTTTGACCAATTTGGATATTGCAAAAAATTGGTTAATTTATGCAGGCTTTCTACTCTACCTTGATGAAAAAGTAGGAAAAAAGTAGGAGTAGTCAATGAAAAAAAGTAGGAGAAAAATAGGAAAAAGTAGGAATGAATAGGGGAAAAGTAGGAAATTTCCATCACTTTTAGCAACAATTTTCAGTAAGTATGACACACAAATCACAGTAAGCAATGATTGTAGACTGGTTATGTTCATCTTTGAGGAAATTTCAGACAGAAATAAGGATGGATTGATCAGGGATCACCCTAGGCCGCGATTTTGCGATATTCTCGCATTTTTTACTCAAATATCGCATTTTTGCTGCTCTGTCGCGCTAAAAAATCGCGTACCTCCTTTGCATAAATTGCACTTAGATTGATACAATGCGACAGAACAATTTAGTGTTTCGCCTTTAATTTTCAAAATTGTAAGCTGATTGTTCGAATTCCGCGTGGGACATCACGTACGTATTTATGAAAACTCGGCAGGTATTGCCGACTCTGTATATATACATACCCAATCTTTTCCCCAAAATTCCCGTTTCTCGGACTGATGTTTGTATGCGGGCATTTTTTTTTTTTTTTTCGTAGATGCGAGCATTTAGTTTTACATTTTTCTAGCGGTTGTCAGCGGTACGTGCTCTTTTGTCATTATAATACCAAAGACTCAATAGAGTATGAAATATTTCAATGCAGTCTCGGTATTGACTTTTGTTTGCATAGAAAATGACCGGAAAAGAAAATTACTATATATAGTATACATACAAACACAGTTGAAACATTTTCATAGTATAGCACACGCGAGTAGACCGGCTATGTACTCGAAACGTGTCGGCTTGTGGCCATTGCTCAGCAATAAACTACGGGTTAGTATCTTCAATGACTTGTAAACAGTTTATAAGTCCTTGAAATCGTCAATGTGAACAATAGTTATACACATTCCTTAAAAATATTTACAGTGCATGAATTTTAAGTCTTGACGTACACCCCAATGACCCCATACTCACAGATTAGACGTTTCCGTAAAATGACTTGTCACGACGCGCTGAAATCCGTTGGAACATTAAAAAAAATTCACAAGACAATGTAATTTCCTTTGAATGAATAGATACTTCATATTTAACCAGCGATTGTTAATAAGGCAAGGCCGACATTTTTCTCTGAAGTTGTGAGAAAAAGTCTCGTCGGCGACAAATTATAGCGGTGTATAAGAAACAAAGAATTAATCTTATTTGACCTCATTTGTCATTTAAAATGGCATTCAAACAATGGAAAAAATCCATGGCGATTCTCACATTCAAATAATGTGTTGCTAGATGTGGACTCCACGGAAATAAAGGGAAACGGAAGTTTGATTTCTATTTCACTTTTTTTTTCATTCAAAATCTCATTGAAATCGAAAAAATCTCATTGCTTTTTAGCAAATGAGATTTTTATCTCATTACTCTGCAGGGCTAGGGTGATCCCTGATTGATTTTTCTGTAAAATTTACAGGATGGGCGAGCGAAGCGAGCCCAAAATTTTTAAAAAACTTTGAGTCAGATGTTAATGACAAGTGAAGCAAGTAATTTTTTACTTTTGAGATGAAAAAGTAGGAATAGTAGGAGGTTTTGAAGAAAAAGTAGGAAAAAATAGGATCAAAATAAAAAAGTAGGAAAAGTAGGAAAAGTAGGAAAAAGTAGGAACAGTAGAAAGCCTGTTTACGAGTTATGTACTCTTACAGTTCACATTGAATTACTCGATGGAAAAAAAAATATTTTCCTTAGATTTTTCAACAGAATGACAGGGCATCAAATATTGATTGGTCGAAAATTTCTTAAAAATATATTTCATCAAATTTTGCTGAAAAATCAAAAGTTCACCAATTAGTTTTTCTGCTATCAATATTTCCTTTATTTTTCATCAAGGAGAGATAACTCCTAAACACGACCCTTTTCAAAATATTTCTTTTTTCAATATCTACAGGCTAGTGCAAAAGTTTTAAAAATATCATATAACACAGAAATATATTGAATGATAAAAAACATTTATTTTCAATGTGTTTGGCATAATTTCCTCCATTACCATGATTACCCATCGAATACCTTTAATTCTAATTCATTCAAAAGTGCCCCCTCCCCTTCTTTGGGTATTGCCATCCCCCTCCCCTCCCCCGCTGAATCTGCCACTAAGTGTAGTAATGACCGATGAAGCCTGAAGTAAGCTAAAGCTCAGTGCTTATAACAGAAGAAACACCTGTTTTACCTGTGATCGTGAACTTACGCGCCAATATTCTGTTCAAGAATTGAACTTCGAGTCCATTATTTTTTTTTTTTTTTAATGAGATTGACGGACATGAGTTGGCATTTGATATTTATAAGATAAATAAACCGTAAATCGTTGAAATAAATTAAGTTTTTCTTACCTAATCCCTGGTCTTTTTCTTCATCTTGTTGGTCTTTGTTCCCTGCATGGTCAGCTGGTCGCATGGTCACGTTGAAGGCCGGGTGAGTTACCTGAATTCTAATCACTACCTGGGAACAATGCAAAATGTCACGTGACTCTGAGCCCAGCCAGGTGAGGTCGAAAGAAATCAGAACATTCTCACAAGAACGTGTTGATTGGGGATGATTACCAATTACACGTGTAATCATGGGTGCAATCCATATAATGTCAGAGGCGAAAAACGTTTTCATTAAATAACTCGATTTAAAAAAAGGAAAATTGTATTTTCAAATTAAAAAAAAGTCAAAGAAATAATTCCAAGAATTTTGCAAAAAAAAATTAAACAATTGTTTAACAATTAACTTTTTTTTTCAATATTTTCGTTCTTTAATGATGATTATTGCATTGACCGATATGTGGGTTTTTATCCGGGAGGGAGGGGTCCAGTCCCTTCAAGCGCGCGGATCCAGAGAGGAAGTTGGGAGGGGGAGGGTCCGGACCTCCCCCCCCCCCCCACCCCAGTGGAATTTTCGAAGCATATATATTTATAAATATACATATTTCATATGATGTTGTCATGATATTTGAAAAATAATTATTCGGAACATGACTTTGTATTGGAAATCTTTTATTTTGATATTTTGCCGTCAGCATTTCAAAAATTTTCTCTGGCTCCCTTCCTCTTGCCAGAATTTATTACGTGGGTCATTATCAAAAATTGCAGCCAAATCTGAAGCATGAAAAATCAGAAAAATATCGTCTGATTTTCAAATAATTTTTCGATGACAAGAAAAACAAGTAACCACAACTTCAAATCAATATAATTTGCAAACAAATAAGCATGACAAATAGAGTTTTAAGAATCGTAAAGTATGTCAACTAAGAAAAACGTGTCAGTAGTGTAACGTATGTTTTAAACCATTATTTCGACTTCTGATGCAAACAGCACAAAAGGAACTTTGTAATCAAGTGAACGGCTTATAAATCTATCTATTTCTTTTATTCCTGCTAGTTTTTCATGATCAGTTTAAATTTCTATGCGCATACAAACTCAAAATATGGACAAATGCATGAAGCTACAAGATATTTAATGAGTTTAAATTGGAGCCGATATATTCCTTAGAATTAGTGTTCCTTATTTTGTATAAAATGAATTAAATTCTTTTCTCAACAATAAAAATAGATCAGATGTCATAATTTTTACGGAAGTTATTCAAAATATAACCCTCGTTACACCAGTGATTTTGACGATTACACCAATGACAATTTTGTTACTACACTGACATCGAAATTTATCATATGTTTTTCATGCCCTTAAATACAAAAGGGACATACCACACTTGTTCATAAAGTACAAAATGTCCATTTTTAAGATTATGTGCAGTAAAATGGATGAAAGTGATCTGTATTAAGCTATATTTTCTATTTTCTGCAAGCAGTGTAACACCAATTACAAGAAATATAACACCACTGACAAAGTCATATTAAAGATGAAATATATTCGAGTTAAAGAAAGAAAATGACAAAATAAAAGTGTTGGTATGAGGAAAAAGAAACGATTAAATTGTTGTATTTTTTTAAATCCTAAGTAATGTCTACATGAGACTATAAATTTTCAAATACTAAAATTTGTGACACCAATGATTCAAGTTGTAACACCATTGACTTATGTATAAGCGTTCTTATTACCAACATTGTTCTCCAGATATTTTGAATTGTAAATTTAAAATGTAACAATTCCAATTAGAAAACAGTTTTAATTCATAAGCCTCCTACTGACAAACCCGAGAGGGACTATTAGCTTACTCTCTGTATGTCAGTCTGTATGTCCGTCTGTCCATCATTTTAGCCAAGTTTTCAATACTTTTTTTCTGCAATGGACTAAGATAGTGAGCAAAAATATAAAATAATGTACCTGTTTTCGTTTTTGGTAGGTACACTTGAAGTTTCAGTAGGGTCACAAGTGTCGGCCACCACTTTTGGAAAAGTAATTACCCCAATACAAAGTATTTTTGCAATATAGAATATAATTTTTGTTTATTTGTTTTGGGGTTGTTGTTTTTTTGCATATTTATGTCATTTATTTACTTCGTTTGAGAACATAGAATTATCTTCAAAATAACCGAAACAAAATCTGTCTGGAATTATTTGAATTGATCAACCTTGACAAGAATTTGATATTCTGGGTGTGCACGTATTTTGCACTAAATTTGATTACTGAGGTCATAGAAGTTAATATCTGGTCTTTTATTTTTTTCTTCTGTAAACAGTAAGAAAGTTCCAAAGAGTCAAAATGGCTAACACAATAATAGTTTTAAACAGTGAAAATAAGGTATTTTTGTTGTGTAGATTATTTATAACCGTTCTGTTCGGTGCTCTCATACCTATTCTGTCATATTAATTTCGTTGAATTTAAATTACTAAGGTATACTTGTAAACCACACGTAACAACAATCTTTATTCGTATAAGACCACTTCACGTGTATAACACCAGTGCCACCCTATTAACTGGAACATGCTTTTGGTGTCCACCACGGTCATTTACATGTATGTTTGATATGTGTGATATTGCCAACTAAGTAAGCATGAAATCTCTTTATTTTATTGATGTTAAGGTTCATGAATTATTTGTTTTTCTTTTCCTTCAATTTTCATAATTTTTTGTGGGTGTTTGTCCCTTGTGTGCCATCAAATTTAAGTGTTAATGTGTTTATTTTTTGTGGATGTTACAAAGGGTCTTTGTGAAGATCACCTTCAACCGCAATATCTATTCTCTCCGCGATTTCATCCCATCAATCTCACAATCATTTCTGGTTCTCGAATGATGTGATGGTCATTGGTGTAACAGGATTCAAAACATAATGCTTTTTAGAAGTTAAATTCTCGAAAACTTTGGTATTGAAACTTTGATGAACACATTACATACTACTGATCGTATTTCACTTAAAAATCATAATTTTCATTTATGACATAGAAGACAAAATCCAGAAAAAAATAGCAATATGTCAATGGTGTTACTCGGTATGTCGGTTGTGTAACACAACTAGCATTATCGTGAAATTGGCTCTCTTTAAATAGATATAACCTACATACGTTTAATGCTAAACACAACATTAGGACATTTATATCCTTTGAATACTTCATTTCCAAAACACAATGAAGATGCAATCACATTTAGACTGTATTTGTCACTGGTGTAACGAAAATTGTAAATGGTGTAACTATAACACCACTGACCGTTTCACCAATGATGTATTCATCATTAATTTACAATAACTTCGATAAAATGTTGTCCCTGGACTTTGTAATACTTTCCATAAACACTATGTTGTATCAAAATTTGCAAGGAAAAAGTACACCATGCTAAGTATTATACAATTGATAAAAATAAACGTAACACTACTGACGTGAAACAAATGTACGGTTCAGCTAACCCTTAATGGAACCGTATAATCTTTGTTTCAAATTATTTTGAAAAAGGTGGACACGAGAAAATAAATGACAAGATATAAAAGTAGATAAGAAGTAGGTTTTTGAATACTTTGAAAAAGCAGAAAGCAAAAATATATGACTAAAAAGGCGTTTGTTACACCATTGACAAATATTTTTTCTTTGTGTACAGTCCAGGTTATTTCGAGGAAATTTAAGATAAGGCAACTAATATTTATTATATTCCTTACGTATTTGTTCAATCTTTTTCATGTTTATTATAATAGACTCATAATATCACAATTGCAGTTAACTGTTTTGACAATACTTTATCGCAAAGAAGTCATTCAGAAAATTCTGAAGCCAGTTGACAGCAATATTTGCCATAAAATGGACCTTCTATAAGACAGAATGAAATGATTTCCTCATTATTAAACAAAGAAAGTGTGCTCATAAGATAGATTCCATTGTGAACAATATTATAGGATAAAATTTTGGTCATATAACTTATATAGAAATATGGCAATTGTCTACTGACAGAAAAGGCTGCAATTTTTGATATTGACTCACGTACGTTATTTTCAAATGATGCTGCGCTTTCCTATACAACCTATGCATACATTACACGTTGAATGAAACTGAAAAAAAGAGGATTATTCCAATTCTGAAAAAAAAATCGTTGGCTCCGCCGCAATCGCTCGCCATTTGCTGTATTTACATATTGGAACTGATCATGACAACTATATGATGTGAAAATTCAAAAAATCAAGATTTATTAAATGCTTTTTGCTTGGTATTGCTCGCTAGGCATCTGTTTTATTAATAATAAGAAACAGAACTGACAATCACAATCAAAGACTTTATTTTCTGGTGTGTGGGGGGTTGGGGGGGTTCTGCGCTTCAAAAAAAAATCGGACTTTAGGACCACCCCTGAAAAAATCCGGGATTCGCCCATGCCCTTAGGAAAGGGAATAGCTTTGAAAAAAATGTACTGAAAAAGGAAAAATAAGGATGGGGGGGGGGGGGGCAAATCAAGAGGTTGACCACCTCCAACAAATCCCAAGATCTTATCTATAGAAAATAATTTGATTTAGAAAAAAAAAATCCCCAAGTGACCGCCACGCCAACCAGTATTTTTCATTATGCGTTATAAAAGATATTTTTTAACCATTTAAGGGGAAAGCGAAAACGGCGCGCGCCCCTCTAAAACATTCCTAAATATCTTCCTTTTATATCCTGAAATGTCTTGTAGAAATCGTAATTTTCTCCTAAAAAGCTGTGAAATAGAACGAAAATAATACATCACGGAAATACCTCTCTCTCTCTCTCTCTCTCTCTCTCTCTCTCTCTCTGATAACTTCCACTATTTAAAATCATTCCAATCAAACATTTTGTTATTACAAAGGGAAAAAATAAATAAATGAAAATGGCGAAATCCTATATCCACATCTGTACATGCATTTACATTAGAGCTTATATGTGATCGCCCTGTTTGTGGCGTCTGTCTATCTGTCTGTCCGTTATGTCCTTTGCCCCTAGGGTTTTGGAAAATGGGTGTTTTCATTTTCTCCTACATAGATATATCATTTATATGCTTTAAAATTATATCCTCGGAAAGTATAATCAAGATAATTGACAGAGGTTCATTCTTTTGATATACATTTGTATCAATCTTCCTCCCTCGAAGAGGATATAAACATGTATGTAATTATAATTGAAAATAGCAGGGGGAAACAAATTCACATAACACTTAAGGAGACGACCACTTGATTCTGAGGGGGGGGGGGGGGTAAATTTGGTGCTAGCAATTTTCCCGGATCATATGATTTATTTTCAACGCAGAACCGGTCGATATATTTATTTTCAGGGAATTCAAGGTCTGAACATTATTCTAAACTTCAAACAAACCTATAGCTAACTGGCAAAATGTAGGACTGAGGCTCACTCCAATCTACCCCTTCACCCCCCCCCCCCCTTTAATATAATTTTTTTGGGGGGAGGGGGTCTCAGTTTTGGTGTAAGAGTTTATACTTATATACATAAGTATCATCTGAATTAGCCAATTTCTATCTAAACATTACTTGGTATGAACTATTATGGGAGGGCGAGAGAAGCGATCGAGCCGAAATATTTTTCTTTACATGGCGAGCGAAGCAAGCCTGATTTTTGTTTCAATATATGGTCATACAGCGAAGCGAGCTGAAAAAATTAAGTTAGGCACTGTTTACTTCATTTTTGGTGGTAATTTGTGCTAAAATATTAAAAAATTTTCATCGTATATACGTCCCTGTGAGTACCGAGTTTCATCAAAATCTTACTAGCGGTTTTTGAGAACTAACAAATATCAAATGTAAAAGTTTACAGAATAAAGCGACTTTGGCTCTGGTGAGCTAAATCATAGGGTACCCAAAGATTTAATAGCTTGACGTACTCAGGTTTAAACTTTTGAAAAAGTAGGTCAAAGTCCAAGGTCAAAATAATTGGGTCAAAGATCATGGTTATGAAAGGTTTCATAACACGGAATTTACACTTGAAATATCAAAGTTTTACTCCTTATAGTTAAAGATATACAACCTAGGTTTAGGCTTTTGAAAAATAGGTCAAAGTTCAATGTTATATGGTCATTACGTCAAAGGTCATGGTCACAAATGAAAAGGTATCGTCACAAGGTATCTATACATGTGAAATATCAAACTTAAGCTTTACTCCTTTTAGTTAAAGAAATATAACCCAGGTTAAGGTTTGTCTATAGACGCTATTACAACTTTCGTCCTGGTGAACTTATTACTCACAGCTTTGTTTGAAATTAGGACCTATAAATGGGGAATATAACAGCCTGTATTGTGACATATATATATAGTCACATACGACATGCAGGGTTGCAAGCACTCTTGGTGAGCAAAATTCCCTGGTGATCTTACTTTAGCAGGATACTATACATAACAAACTTGTATTGTGCGTTCATCGAGAACTCTGGGTAACCAGAAAAGGGGACGGGTTGTGTGCACGTAATCAGGGTCACCTCACAATTTCTTACTTAGGTTACATGTATAGCCGTCTTAATGCCAATTGGCCTCGTTGGTTTATGTTCACTGTTATGTAATTGGTGTTTTGGTGTGTTTCTCATTTTGTTTCTTGGTCTGTATGTATTTTTTTTTGTTGGGGAATGGGAATGCTAATGCTGGTGATGGTTGCATGTGGAGGAGGTTGTGGTGTCAGTGGTGATTATAATGGTGATTGTGGTGGTGGTGGTGATGATGGTTGGGATGATGACATTGGGGTGGTGGTAGTGCTGATGATGGCGGTAAAGGTGATGATGGTGGTGGTGGTGGTAGGGATGGTGGTGGTGTGTATGATTGTGGGGTGATGGTAGAGGTGGAGGTGGTGTGATGATAGTGGTTATGATAGTGTCGGTATTATCGTCGTGTCGGTGTGGTGATGGCCGGTGTATTGGTGGTGGTTTTGATGATGGTAGGGGTGGTGGCGATGATGGTTAGGATTGTGGTCGTGTCGGTGGTTTTGATGATGGTAGGGAAGTTGGTGATGATGTGTGATCGTGTCGGTGTTTTGATGATGTAGGGGTGGTGGTGATGATGGTATGTGTGTGTGTGTGTGTGTGGGGGGGGGGGGTTGGTGATGGTGGGTCTGATAGTGGTTATTATGTTAGGGATGCTGGCGTAGATGGTGGTTGTGATATTGATGGAGGTGGTGGTGGTGATGTTGATGGTGGGATTGTAATGGTGATTATTGTGGAATTGATAATGATTGGGATGGTGGTGGTGATAATGGTGATATTGGTGGTCGTGTCGATAATGATGGTGGTGATGGTTGTGGTGGTTATGGTAGTGGTTGTGGTGGTGATGATTGTGGGGTGGTGGTAGTGATGGTGATTGAAGCGGCGATATTGGTGAAAGTGGTGAAGGTGGTGATGGTGGGGTTGTTGGTGGTGATGTTGATGGTTGTGATGGTTGTGGTGATTATGGTAGTGGTTGTGGTGGTGATGATTGTGGGGTGGTGGTGGTGATTGTGATTGTAGCGGCGATATTGGTGAAAGTGGTGAAGGTGGTGATTGTGGGGTTGTGGTGGGGATGATAGTGATGATGCTGATGGCGGTATACGTGTTGTCGGTGGTGATGGTGATGTTGATGGTTGAGATTGTGATGGTGGTGATGATGGTTGGGTGGTGGTGATGGAAATGGTGATGGAAATGGTGGTTGTGATGGTGCGGGTGGAGCTGGTGATAATGGTGGGGCTAATGGTGTTGATGGTGTTAGGGATGGTGGTGTTAATTATGTTGGAGGTGGTGTTTTTGGGAATGGTGGTGATGATGATGGTGGGTAGGTGGTGGCGATGATGGTACGGTTGTGGTGATGACTGATGATGGTGATGGTGGCGGTAGTGTCAGTGTTGTTTGTGCTGGTGGTGTCGGTGGTGACGGAGATGGTTATGGTGGTGGTGATGATAATGGTGATGGTGGTGTCGGTGGTGACGGAGATGGTTATGGTGGTGGTGATGATAATGGTGATGGTGGTGTCGGTGGTGACGGAGATGGTTATGGTGATGATAATGGTGATGGTGGTGTCGGTGATGACGGAGATGGTTATGGTGGTGGTGATGATAATGGTGATGGTGGTGTCGGTGGTGACGGAGATGGTTATGGTGGTGGTGATGATAATGGTGATGGTTGTGTCGGTGGTGACGGAGATGGTTATGGTGGTGGTGATGATAATGGTGGTGGTGGTGTCGGTGCATGGTCGTGCACCTCTTTATGGTGGTGGTGGTTGGGATGGTGGTTGTGATGATGGTGATGGTGGAGGTGGTTGTGGATGTGGTAATGGTGGTGGTTGAGGTGTTGATGATGACGGTAATGGCGTTGTAGTGGTGAGGATGGTGGTTGTTGGGTTGGTGGAGTTGGTTCTGGTGTTGGAGGGGGGGGGGATTTTCCAGGTTGGTTTTGAAAATTGTGGCGCATTTAAAATTAGCCTTTAGTTCTTTATCATTGTGTGTACATATAACGTGTCAAACTTGGGAGTTTTTATACTAAGATTTTCTTCTTCTTCTTCTTCCAGTCAGTGGCCTCCGTCATCTGGTTGACTATTCTGCCACGTTGGGGTGTGTGCAATTTTAAAAGAGGATCCAATTTAGAAACTTGAAAAAGCGGTATTTACAGTTAAAACAGTCACAGTGAATTTGGCCTAATATTTTTGAAGCCCAGCCTTGAATGAGTCAAGGCTTGGCGCCAGCACAGTTGAGGTGGGTAAGATGTCCCACTCCTTGATGGTACGTACGAGGGTAGAATGATTCTTTCCTGGCTGTTGTTCTGCAAGATGGTATCTGCATAGCTTGACTGTTGCTGTTCCTTGTTGTTCTGATAAGTGGCTTCATCTTGTTGGTCACGTCCACTTTCACTTTGTTGTTATGAAGTTTATACATCATGCTGAGTCTTGCTGTTTTTCGTCGCTCTTCTAATGATGTCCACTCTAGATGTTGTAACATGTCTGATACAGACGAGGTGTTATGATATCTGTTCAGAACATACCGTGCGGCCCTCCGTTGTACCATTTCCAGTTTCTTTTTGTCAGTTTGATAGTAGGGATCCCATACTGCGCTAGCGTACTCTAGTGTGGGTCTAACTAGAGAGTAATATGCTTTTTCCTTTATGCTTTTGTTGTTGATGTTAAGATTACGCTTCAAGAAGCCGATGGTGTTGTTGGCTTTAGCACAGATGTTGTTGATGTGTTGCCCCCATTTATGATCTGATGATAACGTAACTCCAAGATATTTTGCTGATTTTACTCTTTCTAGATGGTGACCATGCAAGACGTAATCCTTCAATATGACATTGTTATATTTTTATCATTTTATTAAATGAGCTTTTGGACTTTGCAGTGATACCGTTCAGTAATTATTTTGATAACAATATTCCTTGTGTTTATTGTGTCTTGTTTGAGAAAACGGGTCAGAGCGTTGACCTGCCTACGTCTTTTGGGAAAATGGCCGCGCGTACCGACGAGTGAAAACACCCATTTTCGAAGCCCCGTAAAACAATGAAATTGTCGAATTAATTAAATAAAATTAGTCTTAATGCACACCTTAGGTTTTAGTCTTTATTTTGATAACAATATTTCATATGTAAATTTTGTCTAGTTTGAGAAAATGGGTCAGAGCGTTGGGCTATATACCTCTTTCAGAAAATGGCCGCGCGTACCGACGTGTGAAAACACCCATTTTCGAAGCCGTGTAAAACAATAAAATTGTCGAATTAATTAAATAAAATTGGTCCTAATGCAAACTTTAGGTTTTAGTCTTTATTTTGATAACAATATTTCATATGTAAATCTTGTCTGGTTTGAGAAAATGGGTCAGAGCGTTGGGCTATCTACCTCTTTCAGAAAATGGCCGCGCGTACCGAAGAGTGAAAACACCCATTTTCGAAGCCCTGTAAAACAATAAAATTGTCGAATTAATTAAATAAAATTAGTCCTAATGCACACATTAGGTTGAAGTCTTTATTTTGATAACAATATTTCATATGTAAATTTTGTCTAGTTTGAGAAAATGGGTCAGAGCGTTGGGCTGTTTACCTCTTTCAGAAAATGTCCGGTCATACCGGAGGGTGAAAACCTCTATTTTTGAACCTCCAGTATACGATGAAATCGTCGAATTAATTAATCAAAATTGGTTCTAATGCACGCACTAGGTTTTCATTTTCGATTTGCCACCAATATTTTATGTGTAAGTCTAGTAATGACTGAGAAAATGGGACAGAGCATATGCCTATTTAACTCTCGTTGACGATATCTGGGTCATAACGGCGAATGTCAAGGCTCCGCTTTGAAGCTAGATATTATAACAATATTATCAATATATTTTGATAAAATTGGTATTTATTGAAACTGCAAGGTTTCTTCTACATGTATGTATCAATATTTTATATGTTTATTGTGTGATGCTTGAGAAAATCATGTTATTTGATCACCCTTCTCGGATAGGACTGGACAATGTTTTGATCTCGTTCAGATCTCATTACACGCGAGTTTTCGTTACTATTCTCAAGGCGGTGTAGAGAGTTGCGAATCCTTCTGTTTATAAGTCCTTGATCTGTGACTGTTTGAATATAAAAAAAATGAAGATGTTGTAGATATTGTAAGCATTGTCTAATATTAAGGAACTCTTGATAGTGGCTTATAATAATGTACGTTATTTAATATTTGTATGGGTTTAAAGATTTCATGTGCACTAACTGACCGGGCGGGGATAATTCAGTTAATGAGACGAGTTAAAATAATTTACGGTAGGAGAGATTGTGTGTGCATTAGTAATTAGAGTATATACTCAATACATTTCATTTTTATACCGGGAAGCTGATATCAGCTGGTGAAAAGTAAACGCTACTGATGACCAGGTGAAACTGAGCCCCGCCCTGCCCGATCAGTTTTTCACGGCAATTCATGTACATGTAAATTACATCCATTAGGTTTTTATTTGAAATTATCAATTTGTGTATTGACGTTATTATATCTCATCAATATCCATAGAATGAGAGAATGAAAGTCAAACACAAAAGCAGAAACCAGATTCCAAAAATCACAATAGAAAGAATTAGAATACTGTACATACAGTGTCAAAGTCAATCTCTAATATCTTTTTGTTCCCTCATTCAACAAGAAGCGTGTCATTAAAAGATCGCGAATTTTACCGATGATGAGGGAATTACGCATTCATATTAGCTCCGCCTTCGATCCACTAAGCTCCGCCCATAAAGCCCCGCGCTGTATTTTGGAGGAAATCCTCGGCGGGCATGGCGTTTTCTATGGAGTAAACAAAGGGGGCAAGGAGGAAGAAAGAGAAATTACTCTGGGGAATTATGGAGTAAGCTTACTCCATCAACGCGATCTCGTTGTGAATCTCCTGGTACGTACTGTACATGATAGGTAGACTTCATTAAATTTTGGACCCCCTCTGACCAAAAATGATGTAGTCGCGCATGATACAACGATCGCTAACAAAGTGCGAGCGGTCGATTGGAAAGACTTTATGTGGACGTACATATATAAGTATTTAAGGAATGTCATGTTCACATCTCAAGTTTACTTCATCTTAGATACGGTTCATCGTCTGCTGACATCGAATCATATGCGTTATCCCATCTAAATTCAGCTCAAATATGCTCCAGAGGTAAGCAATTTGCTTCATTTTTTTTCAACATTTTCACGGGGACCCCCTTCAAGGGGATGGGTAACATATTTCCATACTGTCCCCACTTGATCCTTCGGGCCTCGCAAGTCATCCCCCCAAAAAAAGTCTGTGCCCCCGGACAGCTGAAGTTCTTGGTCCAACCCTTCTTTATAGACGTCTACATCGAAAACACCCTGGCTACGCCCCTGCCAGCAGTAAAGGAGAAATGATTTTATTTAGAAATCTTTATTAACCACATAAATTGAGTGAAAAATGGTCTGAATATTCGAGAAGCTAAGGAGAAAATGTGCTCCAGAATGCACCATTTTATTCCATTTTTTCAAAAAATTTCCGGGGGAGGCCCCCCGGACCCCCACCTACAGGAGGGGGCAACCCCCTCCCGTACCCTCCCCCGCTCGGCACTTCGTGCCTCGAATCGACCCTTTGGGTCGATACAAAACCCCCCCGCTTGCCACTCTGGATCCGCCACTGTACCCCTAACATGTGCTGGAAAAGAATTTTGACAGTTGAAGGGAATTAAATCGGGAAGAAGATAACGGAAGCTGAAACAGATGGATGTCGAACGGAGCCGAAATATTCCGATCTGTGTCATTTAGATGTTTGATTTGCGTTCCTATCGTAAACATGGAGAAAGCAGCCAGTCCAGTAAAAGCAAGAAAAATGAAGTTACAAATAAAACATGGTGTGTAATGTGTGTATAATTAATGCAGTATGTATAGTATGCAGCTAAATGTACTGCTTTCAGGCCGATTTCCGCAGTTTTTTTTTTTACAGTAACTGTTAATGTATCTCCTGTCACTCACTCGGCGCGGCTCACTCACAGTCACCGCGGCACATGAAAAATGCACCTGAACGTATGTGTAGATCGATTCACACCTTCCTATACTCTAGTATAGGAAGGTGTGAATCGATCTACACATACGTTCATGAGTATAGGAAGGTGTGAATCGATCTACACATACGTTCAGGTGCATTTTTCATGTGCCGTGGTGACTGTGGCTCACTTAGGAAACACAGGCACAATATTCCAAAGAGAAAAATTTAAGGCAGTGGCTCCGGATACGAACGTTCGTATCTTTAGACCTATGTCTCGGTGTACGAACATGTTTCTAATTGGTCTGTAACTGTCACGTGACCAAATAGATTGAAAGATTCAAAGCTACATCGGTCAAATTTTCTAAGTTTTGGTGACAACTTTTTATTACTGTACACTGTACGAAAATTTCTATGTTTTGGTGACAAGTTTTTATCACGATTTTTTCTAAGTTTTGGTGACAACTTTTTATAAAGATTTTTTTCTAAGTTTTGGTGGCAAATTTTTATCAAGATTTTTTCTAAGTTTTGGTGATGATTTGTCTGGTCAAGTCGTCACCTGGTTACGACTTGACAGTGACTAGACAACTCGTCACCAAAATGGTCAGGTTACGAATTGTTTTTTTTTTTTGGTTACGAGTTGTCTTGTTACGAGTTGTCTTGGTTACGAAGTGTCCTGATACCATTGAAATATATTTGCAGTAGCTCACTACGATTTGTGTTCGTACCCCGAGACATAGGTCTAAAGATACGAACGTTCGTATCCGGAGCCACCTTACCTTAAACGCCCGTTTCTCTTCTCTTTACCTTTCTTTAAGGCATGACAGCTTCTATGTTTTACATCGAGTTGAAACCTATACTGTCCGCGCGGCTCACTTCGGAAACTGGAGAAACGTGATTTTGAATTAAGAAATGAATCTTATATCATGTATATTTTTTCTGTTGATGCAGGTATCACCCGAAAAATTGGATAGAAAACTGCATCAATTCATTTCTTATCATTTTATTATCATCTATTTATGGAAAACAAACTATTTCCTTGGGTCTAAAATTTATTATGTTACAATCAATCACCGCACTATATTTCGTAAGTAGGAGGGTTTTGCAGTGATACGTCTGCCAAAACAAGTCATGGTAGCCGCCATGATTCAAACAGCGAACGATTGTCTCTCTATATCTTTGGAATAAGGACCAGTTTGAACAAATTCTACATGCACTGTTAATTTTTGCGTAAGTAGAAAAGAAATGGTACAGACAGGTCCAGGTGTAATCGGGAAAAAACAAAAAACACAGTGCAGAAAAAATCAGAATACGCAGTGTTTTTCAGGTGTTTTTACCTGAGCCATCCTAGAGCGACTTTACCTGTAGTAGGGTGTTATTGGGGATGTTTATTACCTGAGCTAATTAACAACTCCCCTCACCTATATAGGACATACAGATGTATTGTCACCTTTCTAAGGAAGAATTTTTATTGTTAAAAAGTAATTAATGCATTCAGTAGAAATTAAAAAAACAAACAAAGAAACCAAAAAAAACAAAAAAAACCAAGTTATCATTTTTAGCTCGCCGGGACGAATGTCCGGAGAGCTATTGTCATACCCCCGGTGTCGTCGTTGGCATTGGCGTTGGCGTCTGCGTCTGCGTCTGCGTGCGCGTGCACAAAAACTTTAACCTTGCTTATAACTTTTAAACCAATACAGATTGGGCTTTGATATTTCACATGTGCATTCCTTGTGACAAGACCTTTCCATGGATACCAAAATTTTTGACCTTGTGACCTTGACCTTGGAGATTGACCTACTTTTGAAAAACTTTAACCTTGGCCATATTTTTTGAATGGTAAGTGATAGGGCTTTGATATTTCACATGTGTATTCCTTGTGACAAGACCTTTTCATGGATACCAAAATTTTTGACCTTGTGACCTTGACCTTGGAGATTGACCTACTTTTGAAAAACTTTAACCTTGGCCATATTTTTTGAATGGTAAGTGATAGGGCTTTGATATTTCACATGTGTATTCCTTGTGACAAGACCTTTCCATGGATACCAAAATTTTTGACCTTGTGACCTTGACCTTGGAGATTGACCTACTTTTGAAAAACTTTAACCTTGGCCATATTTTTTGATTGGTAAGTGATAGGGCTTTGATATTTCACATGTGCATTCCTTGTGATAAGACCTTTCATGCCGTACCATAAATTTTGACCTAGTGACCTTGACCTTGAAATTTTACCTACTTTTCAAAAACTTTAACTTGGGCCATATTTTTTGAATGGTAAGTGATCAGTCAGGGGTGCTACTTCAACAAGTAATTAATAAATTACTTCTACAAGTAATTATCAAATGTACCCATGATTTCACATAAAAAGTTAAATAATGTCTTATTTCCTATGGCAAGTAAGAAAGTACAGCAGTAGAAGGCAAGAGCACTTCCATTATTTTCAAAAGGAAATAACTTTCTCAGAAGAAACTGTTTGAGTTAAGAAAGATAGCCAAAATTGTAGCCGAATTTCACTTAAAAAGTTGCAAATTTGTGCAAGTTTGTAACCTTGTAGATTTTTAAACAGAATTTTCATCTCAATAGCAATGATTTTTCCTGTAAATTCAGACTTTCCTTTTCAAAATAAACTTTAAATATAATTTACGATAATTGCTTAAAGCTTTACTCCTTTCATTTAAAGATAAGCCCCTTTCAATAAATATTACTTAAATAAGTAATTTTAAGGGAATGGTTTTACCTTGATATTTCTGTTACTGAAGCAATTATTACTGATATGAGTAGCCCTTACAAAAATTAAAAGCTTGAGAACTTTAAATGTGTATGCTACAATCATTACAAACCATCCATTGCCTTACTTTTTATGTATATTACTCAGTGTTCTCCCCAGGCCGTTTTAGCGTGGCGGCCCCGCCACGCTATCGAGATTTACCGCCACGCTATCGGGATTAGCACCACGCTATATTTTACGGCCGCCATGCTATATTTTTTACCCTAAAAATTCGTGTATTAACTATTTTGTGTACCCCTTTGCGTTAATTGATTGATTTAACAGCCGCTTTCCCGGTTAATTAGCCCCGGCTGTATACAACCCGAAGTGTTAAACGTCTTTTAACCCCCCGCAAGCTTTATTTACCTGAGCTGAGAATGTGTATGGCTTCTACGGCGCACGTCAATCTATCGGAAATTTTAAATAACTGCGTTGTCAATGTCTATCGAGTGACCAACAAAAGACGACCACTCTATAACGTAGTTCATGAAAGCGTTTTCATCTACATGTATAATCGCTAGATCGTGTTGACCGGCACGTGTCATATAGTTACAGCGTAATAGAAATACGGTATATCAGATGTCATTAAAATATGTTTTTAATCCGTCTTACTGTTCGACATATTACCCGACCTCGCCGTTTTGTCATAAAAAATAATTGCCGCTTTTACAAGATATGAAAGAGGTTATCTCGCTCGCGCAAATCATTCTACTTTGAATAAATAACGAGTCGGTACGTCCTTATTTTTGTTTGTTTGTTGTTTTTTTTTTTAGCAGGGATGTATATTAACTTCTGATTTCTTGGGGGGGGGGGGCAGTTTGCTCCATACTGTTGGCAAAGTAGAACAATTGTCAGCTTTCATTGCCAGAGATTACCCAAAAGAATATTGCAATGGCAAATAAGGAATGGGGGGGGGGGGGGTTAAATGTTTCCATATTTATATCCAATTTTTCAAGTAGGAATTTGTATAAAGATAATTTTCAACCTTTTTTAAAAGGTGAAACCTACCCTTTCCCTGAACCAAAAATTCAGAACTTGAGGTTAGACACCCTTTCCATAACACACTTAAGATTCACTAATATCAGTGATTAGGAAGGACAGAGGACATGCACCATAGTCCCATTAATTTGCAAAATGAACCATTGAAAACTTAGTACTGTTTTGAAGAAATGGCCCATTGATATTTTAGAAAATCATGGAAAATGGCCCATTCACAGAATTTCCTTCCAAATCAGTGTAATATGCCAAATTCTTACACTAAGCTACCTAGAGTTATGGTCATGAGACAGTCTCAAGATAATTTTCTCAAAAGGCCCAAAACTATTGAGTTTTAAAACTGTCATGAATCTCTCTTTACAAAGAGAACACCAATGATCTCACTGTCTATCATTTAATGATAATTGGCATGTAGATAAGAATGTAGTATTATTAACACATTTCTTTCATTATCAAAATTATTTTGAACAGTTTAGTAATAAAGCAGCAACACATGAAACAGTATGCAATGATGCAACGCGCAATAATGCAACGCGCCATTCGCGCAATGGCCTATCCCAACGCAAGGTTCACCGCGAAGACTTAGCACCATGCTATCTGAAATTTCTGGGGAGAACACTGTTACTTGTATAAGTAATATGTTGCATGAACATCGCAAGTAAATCAGTTACTTTTAGAAGTAATTATTTTAGAAGGCAGAATTAGAAAGTTACTTAAAAAGGTAATTTTTTGAATTACTTGTTTAAGTAGCACCCCTGACTGGTGATAGGGCTTTGATATTTCACATGTGCATTCCTTGTGATAAGACCTTTCATGCCGTACCATAAATTTTGACCTAGTGACCTTGACCTTGAAATTTTACCTACTTTTCAAAAACTTTAACTTTTTAATCAGAGGAGTTATTTATTGTTGTTGTTGCAATTTACATATGGTTGCCACCGGCGAGCTATGTTGTCATTCTGACAAGTCTGGTTGTTTCATATTTTGAACAAAAAAAAAAAAAAAAAATAGTTATCATTTTTTTTTTTTTTCATATTTTGAATTTAAGTTATCCCAATTTTTATTATTTTATTATTCATATTTTTAAAAATTATATTCATATTTATTATATTATTCGAATAAAAGTTATCCTTATTCATGATTTTCTAAATTAAATAAAAAGTGTATGGGTAAGTAGAAATAAAATAAAAATCATATATTTACAAACTTATCATTTTGATTTTATATATATTAAATTTCTTTAAAAGGAAGAAAAAACCATAGAGTAACTGGAAATAGAACAAAAATTTCATTCTTACATATACATATAAATCATTTTGATTTGTTTACAGTTTACCAATTTAACTATCTGACTATATACAGAAAGTTTATAGATCAACTCCGTCTTTGCATACGTGTTTGGTGCCTGGCATCTTTCCTACGGACTTTAAAATTCTAGGTTTAAACATTTTTATTGAAAGAAATATTTGTGATTTATGTTCAGCCATGGACTCCGACCTCCTAATTTTCAAAGAAGTCGGTATTTGAGCTCCTCTTGTTTCTCTAATTTATCATTTTTATTTTATTTAGGCCTGGCCATATAAAATTCATTCGTTGTTTCCCAGACACCACAACACGCTATAATTTTTCACCGACGAGACGTACGTTTTTATGAAAAAAAATCCGTCATGCCTAGTTTACGATCGCTGGTTAATTTCCGATCGCATGTTACTATCTATCTATCTATTTATCTAAGGAAATAACATTGTCCTGTAAATCCGTCTTTAAAATAAAAAATGTTCCAACGTACAATCAGCGCGCCGTGACAAGTCATTTTACGGCAACGTCTAATCTGCGAGTATAAGGTGTACGATAGAATAGAATGCTTTCTTAAAGACTTTATTCACGCACTGTAAATAATATTCTAAGGAATTCTAAAGATATTGTTCACGTTGACGATTCAGCTCGAGCTATTGGCCACTTGTCGGTGAAAAGATGAAAATTACATGTAAAAGGCTCTGTTCGCGTGCGCAATACATTTTTAGCTCACCTGAACAATGCTCAAGTGAGCTATTGTTATAGCGTGGCGTCCGTCGTCCGTCGTCGTCCGTCGTCCGTCGTCCATCGTAAACTTTTCACATTTTCAACTTCTTCTTCAGAACGGCTGAAGGGATTTTGATGAAACTTGGTAGGTATGAAGTACTAATGGTCCCCTACAAGTGTTGTTGTTTTTCGTTCGGATCCCTCAACAGGTGGCGCCACCAGAGGCAAAAGTAGGTCCCAGAGGGTACCCTCCTTTGACAAACTTCTTCTTCAGAACTGAAGCATTTTTCGACAAACCGAAAGCATCTGGATGATCTAGAGAGATGTCTTAAGAAGTGTTGTTATTTTTGGTTCCACTCCGAAATCAAATTTTTGACGCGTTTTTGACGTCTTTTTGGACTTTGTCAGAAATGCACATTTTTGCACTATTTCTTTCAATAACTCAATAAATGTATGATTTAATGCAATCATTTTCTGTATATTTATCATTTTTATGTTACTTAAAGATTTGATATGTATTTTATGCTAAAATTTTATTTTTTTGATTTTTTTATGAATTTTTTCCTTATGTAAAAAAGGAAGGGGGGGGGGGGGTGATTTTAATACATTTTCAGCTTCTTTTCCAGAACCACTTAGCAGATTTTAATGAAACTTGGTAGGTACGAAGTACTATTGGTCCCCTACAAGTGTTGTTGTTTTTCGTCCGGATCCCTCAATAGGTGGCGCCACCAGAGGGAAAATTAGGTCCAAGAGGGTACCCTCCTTTGACAAACTTCTTCTTCAGAACCGAATTATTTATCGACAAACCAAAAGCATCTTGATGATCTAGAGAGATGTTTTAAGAAGTGTTGTTATTTTTGGATCCACTCTGAAGTCAAATTTTTGACGTGTTTTTGACGTCTTTTTGGACTTGGTCAGAAATGCACATTTTTGCACTTTTTCTTTTAATTACTCAATAAATGTATTATTTTATGCAATCATTTTCTGTATTTTTATTATTTTTATATTACTTAATGCTTTGATATGTATTTCATGCTAAAATTTTATTTTTTTGATTTTTTATGAATTTTTTCCTTATGTAAAAAAGGAAGGGGGGGGGTGATTTTAAAACATTTTCAGCTTCTCTTCAAGAACCACTTAGCAGATTTTAATGAAACTTGGTAGGTATGAAGTACTAATGGTTTTCTACAAGTGTTTTTGTTTTTTGTTCGGATTCGTCAATAGGTGGCGCCACCACAGGCAAAATTAGGTCACGGGGGGTACCCTCCTTTGACAACTTCTTCTTCAGAATCGAAGCATGTATTGACAAACCGTAAAACATCTGAATGATCTATTGAGATGTATTAAGAAGTGTTGTTATGTTTGGTTTGACTCCAAAGTCAAATTTTTGACACATTTTTGATGTCTTTTCGGACATTGTCAGAAATGCACATTTTTGCACTATTTCTTTCAATAACTCAATAAATGTATGATTTTATGCAATCATTTACTGTATATTTATCATTGTTATGTTACTAAATGCTTTGAAATATATTTTATGCTATATTTTTATTTTTTTCAATTTTTATGAATTTTTTTTCTTATGTGAAAAAGGAGTGGGGGGAGGGGTTCAACATCTTTTCGGACTTAGTCAGTACTGCAAAATTTTGCACTATTTCTTTTGAATATCTCAATGATTTTTTTATGCAATCATTTACTGAATATTTATCTTTTTAAGTAACTCAATGGTTTGATATAACTTTAATTCTCAAATTTAATTTTTTTCAATTTTTGATTGTAGTTTTGATGATTGTTCAAATTAATCAGAGTTGTCTTTCTTTGTAATTTTTATTCACTGTCCTGAATATCTTTCTTTGTTATTTTTATTCACTATACTGAATGTAAAGGCATGATAGATAATTTCAAGATTAGAAAATAATTTTTAAAATATGCATGTATAATGAAAAGAAATAGAAAGAACATTAGAAGTTTTTTTGTTCATTTTTCATCCAACTTTCCTTGGTACAAAGGAAAGGGAGGAGAGGTTTTTTGTGTCGCATGCAAAGCATAGCGGCACATAGTGATCACTTTGTCCGGTGTCTGTCTGTCTGTCCGTCTGTCTGTCACACTTTTATATAAAAGTGATCCTTAAATGCTGCTATCTTTCGCAGGTGACACATGCATTACTCAAGTCAAGTGGGGTACCCTCCTTTGACAATTTCTTTTTACAGAACTTAAGCATGTGTCCACATCATAATCTAAGATTGTTATACTATCATAATCAAAGATTGGACATGGTTCTCAGGTGAGCGATGTGGCCCCCTCGGGCCTCTTGTTATTTACTTTTTATGAAAAGTTACTAATCACTTTTCTTTTCCGTCCTCTATTCTATTCGTTTTACTTTATCTTAATTTATTTCTTTTTTTATTCGTCGTACCCCAAATAAGTTGAAATTTAAAAATTAAGAGAGTGAATATTAAGAGAGAGAGAGAGAGAGAGGGGTGAACTATACGGAATGCCATATCATCAAAATTGACAATAAAATATCCCCTTTAGTAATGACTTATTCCATACCAAAAAAAAAAAAAAAAACCCACAGATATCCCCGACTCACAGCACTGTCTACTGTATTATAATTCTAAAAACGGTAAATATCCCACCCATTGATTTTCTTTAAAAAAAAAAAGGGGGGGGGGGGGGGGGGGGGGTTCGTGCGGGCGCGGTGATGCGATTATATTTTACAGGTATCTTCTATCTTCTGGCAGAGGGGTTGACAATCAACTTGTTTTTCACACCTTTTTGGCTGACTGCGCAGAGTATAACGACTGTCCTTTGCTTTACTGTTTTGATCATTTTATATATGTCTTTAAAATTAATTAGAAAAAAAGCCCCCTACAGCATTGCCGGTAGCCTAGGGGACTAACAAAAAAAAGGGGGGGGGTAGCTAAGTTTACAATTGCTTTTGAATAAGGGTGTTCAGGTCTACGTGCGGTAATGGAAATAATTTGGTAATCGCTGTTATCTATGTACTTTGAGAAAGACAACGAAATTAAACTATTAGGTCCTAAGAAGCCCCCCCCCCCCCCATCTTAGGACCTAATCGTTTAATTTTGTAGAGTCTTGTAGTCTTTTGTAGAGTTTTGTAGAGTTCTTGAAATCTTCCAATAAAATGTCGGACATTTAGGGATTTTTATCTGTCCAAATAAAAGATATAACGTGCGATTTTATCGGACCCAAATTTTTTTTCATCAGCAAATCCGCTAAAACCAATACATTTCACGAACTCTGCTTCTACATTTACAACACTAAAAAAAATCTTACTATTCCGCCGTTTTAGGCCTCGACTCCACCACCTTCTTACCTTTTTTTGGAGGGAAGGTAGACTGCGACTTTGTTCTTAAATTAAAAAAACATATCGAAAAAACAAAATTACCGGCCCGAAGCGCCGACATAATATTCGCTATTTTATTATAAAAAAATATTATGAAAAAAAAAAATGTAATTGCAGAAATATTTAGATGCCGCAAATACATTTCACGTAACT